>JAAWVA010000042.1:5270747-5327967 GCA_015227895.2 Colaptes auratus | reverse complement strand
CCAGCTGTAACACAGGCCAGGAGTGGAGATTTCATCAACTCGGGATGTCTTCCCACCTTCAAGAGGCAATGTCTAAAGGAGGTTTCACTGCAGAGTGTCCCACCCTCCAATGCCTCTGATAGCGAAGGGTTCCGTTCCTCTGTGCTCCCAGCCTGTTTACCCTGCAAAGTCTTGTCCCTCCGCATGCACAC
This sequence comes from Colaptes auratus, assembly GCA_015227895.2. Classification (NCBI taxonomy): domain Eukaryota; kingdom Metazoa; phylum Chordata; class Aves; order Piciformes; family Picidae; genus Colaptes; species Colaptes auratus. The sequence continues at coordinate 5,327,776 of JAAWVA010000042.1, read as the reverse complement.
AGAAAGACCACCTCAGGGACACAGCCAGGGTTTCAGCAATTTTTTTAATGAGTCTGAAGAAATAAACGAGGTCAATCCAAGTGGAGGTGCCCAGCAAGGAGAGGGGCAGAAATAGTCAAGGTTCCACTTCCCTTTGCAGTGGCACAGTTTGCCGCAGGACATCTTCTACCCTAGCCAACAAAGGAACATACACGAGAGCGTCCCTCCAGCCTGGTTCTGGCACCTTCACAGCAGCTTTGAGGGGAGCAAAACACAAGGAAAGAGGAGAGAACAAGGCTGAGTAGAAGAGAGCAAGGCAGTCATTGACCATCATTTCAGAGAGCCCAGACTGTCGACTTTCAGCCTTTGCTTCTAAGAGGGGGCAAAGATGACCTTCTGCTCTTAAACAAAGCCCTAAGCAAATTCCTTGGTCCAGCATCACGTTCAGAGTGCCTGGGGTCCTTCTCTGAGGCCGATGCCAGCAGCTCTAGCAGGGGCGGCAGGGCCTGCAAGAGTAGCGGTTGGTGATGCAGGAGAGGTCAAAGCCCCCAGAGCTGATGGGCACTCCCTCGGAGCTGAGGATGCTGCCAACAGCAGCAGAGGTGGAGGAGCCCACAACAGTGTTCTGAGGGAAGGCGAGGATGGGTCCTGGCAGGGTCACTATCACAGCAGATGGTTGAATGGCAACGGTGGAGTCCTGGCACTTCACACAGCAGGGCTCGTTGCAGCTGTTGGCCAGCGGGTTTGGCCGCAGGGCCGCAGGGCACACAGGGTTGAAGCAGGACATGGCTTGCAGCAGCAGGTTCACCTGGGATAGAAGACAGGGGGAATCAGAGCACAAGTATGGTTGAGGACCAACCTGATTATACCGTCTCAAAGGACCGAGGGCTCTCAATGTGTGAGGAGATGGAGAATGTGCCAGGAGCAAACCATCTTCACTGCTTCATCCAGCCAGAGTCTTACAAAGAGCAGCCTGGCCCAAGAAACCTCTCCCCTAGTGCACAAACCAGAAGCAGCCACAGCATGTTCCTTCCTCTCTCTAAGCAGACATTCTTCTTGCTCCGTCCCTCATGACAAGCCCTCCAAGCCCAAAGCATGAGAAAGGCAAGAGCAGCTGAGGTAGCCAAGAGTGGATCACATAAGAGGAGCAGAAGGGCTCCAGACTCACCTGGTTGCCAAGAGAAGGAAGCAGGAGAAGTGGATGAGAGAGCATGACAGGAATGGGCTGCGTTTTATACCTGCCCCTCATTGCCGAAGGACCAGAGGCGCCTTGGCAGAGGTACATCTTTGCACAAGCTCATCTTGATGCAAAGCATCACAGCTAAGGACAGGCTGTGCTTTCATTTCCTGCACTGCTGCCTTTTCATTTCCAGGTTTGTGTCAGGACCACACCCCAGCTAAAGCTTCTCTGAGCACTGGGAGGAAAGGCCTCCATCATTCCAGGTCAGGAATGCAGCAGTGCAGGCAGAAGAGTCATGACAGATGCCTCTGAAGTTGGCTGCCCTCTCAAGCTAGAGGAAATGGGAAGACCAGATCCTGACATTAACCCAAATTTGAAAGCACTCCTCTGCAGAAAAAAGGCTCCCAGTGTGTGCTGGTGAGACTCAAAGGGCCAGCTGCTATTAATCCTGATTGTGATGAAGACTGACAGCCTCATGGCCTAACTCAGAGTCAGCATCAGAGGGAGTCCCACTTTTCCCACCTCCACCCATAGGATGCGTGTTGTGTGGCTGAGGTTGGGCTGTTGTTTTTGTCCCTGAATCAGGGTTCTTCACCCAGGCTGCCAGACACCAATCAACTCACTGAGTGGAGAGATTTGTCTTTATTTCTGTTCTGCCGGATCAGGTGCCAGGTGTCGAACCACAGCCAGCTCAGCTGCCCAGAGACGCACTGGGCTTTGTACAGAACAGTAACAAAGAATGCTGCTGCCCCAAAGGGAAACGGTTGGTCCCTGAGCTTGTGCAAGAGAAGTTTCTTTCTGCATGTGTTAATGACTGCCCAGCTCATTATTAAATCTCCTCCAGAGGTGAGTTTTTTTCAGCACTGTATTACCGAAGCTAACTTAAGGTAGTATCTGTGCCCCTATCAGCCACCAAGTGTCTGGGCAATCTCATGCCCTGTTACATCCCAGAGCGGAGCCAGACTCCAAACATATCTTGAGCATGTACAAGAGCCTTCTCAGATCTCTGTAACAGCAACGGTTGTCATCACCTGCAGCAGCAGAAGCTACATCCCCCTTTTTTTCTTGGAAATCAGAAAACTGCAGAACCTCAGAGAGAAAGGGGAGCCCCAGGAGATGCGGATGGTTTCAAGGCGCACTCAGCCTTAAACAGAAAATGCTGTCCTTTCTTAGGGGTCTTTAGGAACTCCATCAGTGCGGAGCTGGCGGCATCTAGTCCTTCCATGACTGAGGCTGGACAGGAAGGGACCAGAGCATGCTCCTATCCCAGGCTCCACAAGAAAGGAAAGCAAATGCAGGAACTATAGGACCCTATAGTTCCAGAGTGAGGAACACAGAGGGATGCACCAGCCCCTTGGATACATTCTCCTCTACAACACCTGGGCAGTGTCTCCATCCTTGATGTACTCCTCGAGAACCCTGAGGCTGCAGCTCTCACAAACACAAGGTCACTCATCAAATCCTGCTGACACCAACTCTCCCACTCAGCCCACCAGGCACTGTGCACTTTCCTCCCTCTGCTCAGAACCTCTCAGAATCAATTGTTGCAGTTTGGGCCTGGGTGCCCTCTGCTACATGAGGTGCTTCCTGTGTCCAGAGGTCCACCCAGTGGGTGGACACAGGAAATTAGGTATTTCTACCCATAATTCTCTGCACCACCACTATAAGATCCAGTGGGAGGTCTGGCACCTCCTCTTTCTTCCTCGCCATCGCCCGGTAACTGGGGGGATGTTGTCTCCCGGCCATGGGCCTGGCTAGGCCAAGGCCACGGGGGATGGGCAGTCTCAGATCTGGCCAGCTGAGACTAGCCTAGCAGTGGGAGGGGGGAAGAAGGAGCCCTGGGGGTCTTGGATGTACCCCCAGGTGGGGATGGGATCTTTCTGGGTATGTTTTGGGATTTTTCTTTTGTCACTGTGCTTCTACCTTCTCTGTAAACATTCACTGCTTTTTCATTTAAACTTTCCATCACTTTTGCAATCCGTTGTCTGAGTTGTTATTTTTGCCCGTAGTGGGGAGGGGGCTGCCTCAACCCACTACATTATTGGTAGCAGAGGATGTTACGGTGGGGAGGGGTCTGCCCTCAACCCCTTTGCATTCCTGGCGAGCCAGCCAGGAGTAGGAGTTTGTTGTTGTGGTCACTCTGCAGATCGGATTGCAAAAGACGGAGAGTTTAAATCTAGTTCTGGGCGTCGGTTTGGGTTTAGAAGTTGGGGCTCAAGTTTTGTTGCTGGGGCGATTGTGTGAGTTCTTGTGGATTGCAGGGGACACTTGGTGCGTGGCCGGTGGCACGGAGCCCCCTCCTGCTGTTTTATGCAGGGGTGGTTCTTGACCATCGGAATTGGGGTACCGCTTAAGAACGCGGGACCTGCCCTTCCTCCACCTTTATTCTCTGCGGAGCGACAGAAGCGGCGGGGAGTGAAGCAGGGAGGGGCAGCGGCGAGCAGATCAAAGTCAGGTCCGTTCTCGCTGCGGGGATAGAGCCAGCCGTGGCGAGCGGGCGAGCCCAGCTCCCGAACTCAGGAGGGCGAACGGGGACCCCAGCTGGAAAGCCGTTCTCAAGGGCTCTGAGAACGCGTTTATGGCTTTTGCTGGAGGAGCTGTTTGAATGCCCGAGGGTGGAGGTGATTTGATTCTGTACCGCGGCGATAGAGGTGGCTGGAGCCCTGCTGTATGCTCGGGCTGCGGGGCGGCGGTGGCTCGGCCGTGCGCTCTGAGTGGCGACGGCGGCCTCCGCCGTCCACTCGGCTGTGGCGGCGGCGCCCCGCCGTGCGCTCGGCGTGGGGCGGCGGCCCCGGCCGTGCGCTCGGGCTGTAGCGGCGGCGGCCCTAGTCTCTTCCCCGATCTTTCGGACGAGTTCCGAAAATGGCGCCAAGCACCTGGCACTAACCTCCCTTCTTCTCAGTAGGTTGTGGAGCAGCCCCTCCCTCTTTTGGGGGGGAGGGTTGTGTAGTCTGATGCTGTCACGCCTCGGTACGCGAACGCCCAGCGGGAGGGCGGTGTACTGTGACATGCATCTGTGGAGCCTCGGGCCGCGGCTGGAAGCGGTCAGCACTGGGCTTGGGATAGGTCCGTGCAGGGTTGTGGAAGGCTCAGCGTGCTATTTTCCTGGAGGGGTGGAGAAGCAGTTAGAGCCTGATTGTTCTGACTGGCTTGCCCCAGGGTGGAAATATGCCGCTGAGTAAATAGAGATGGAAATAAGGGGTGAGGAGTTGTGAGGCTTTTCCAGGTGACCAGCATGTCCAACGGATCCATGAAGAACTTGCACCGCAGAAGAGTGAACTCTGCATCGCTGGGAGGTTCCATTAGATGAGAGAAGAAGAACTGGAATGGACTGATGCTTGAGCCTGAATGAGAGACTGTTTGGGTGGACGCCCAGATGAAGATACAGACTTCGCTGGACATGTCATCAAAGATTTCTGATTTGATGATATGTTTGGGTGGCAGATTATGGTATGAAATAAGGGTGGCATGTTGCAGTTTGGGCTGGGTGCCCTCTGCTACATGAGGTGCTTCCTGTGTCCAGAGGTCCAGCCCAGTGGGTGGACACAGGAAATTAGGTATTTCTACCATAATTCTCTGCACCACCACTATAAGATCCAGTGCGAGGTCTGGCACCTCCTCTTTCTTCCTCGCCATCGCCCTGGTAACTGGGGGAGATGTTGTCTCCCGGCCATGGGCCTGGCTAGGCCCAAGGCCACGGGGGGATGGGCAGTCTCAGATCTGGCCAGCTGAGACTAGCCTAGCAGTGGGGAGGGGGAAGAAGGAGCCCTGGGGTCTTGGGATGTACCCCCCAGTGGGGATGGGATCTTTCTGGGTATGTTTTGGGATTTTCTTTTGTCACTGTGCTTCTACCTTTCTCTGTAAACATTCACTGCTTTTTCATTTAAACTTTCCATCACTTTTGCAATCCGTTTGTCTGAGTTGTTATTTTTGCCCGTAGTGGGGAGGGGGGCTGCCTCAACCCACTACATCAATATATCAAACTTCCTGCAACACTGTCACACCCCATCTCATCCAAACTCAAATCAGCCTTTTCACTTGAACATAACCCTTCCGTTCTCAGTGTCTCCAAAACAGATTTGATCAGAATTCATCCTCTCAGTGCTTCTCTCCTTTAAGAAATGAAAAAAAAAAAAAACAACAAACCAAACCAAACCAAACCAAACCAAAACAACCAAACCAACTTTTAACTTCTTCTGTGGAATCATAGAACAGTCTGGAAAGAGCCTCAGAAGATCAAAACTGCATTGACATGTGTGTGCTGCAGACCTTGGGACTCTCATTCCAGCACTTACAGCAGGTTTCTGATGAGAAGGATGTGGCAGAAGTCGGGAAATGAGCGGCAGCAGAGGAGGAAACAGGACGCAGCCATCAGCTGGGATGGTTTGCATTTGTCATGAGCTGCTCAGAGAATTCTTCGTTCCACAAAGCTGCCTCTGGGCCTGAGGCACTGCAGCGCTGCTATAAAAGGCAGCCCAGCTCTCTCCCTCTCAGTCATTTCTCTCTCCTCCTCCTTGAGAACCAGGTGAGCCTGAAGCCTCTGCTCCTTCTTCAACATCAAGTCTCTCTCCTCAGTGTATGTCTCAGCTGATAGGGCTGTCCTAGTGCAGGCTGGAGCTACTTCTGCTACTTCTGGGGAGGAAAGGGGAGAGAGGACCTCTGCAGAGAGACTGCTGGGCTTTGACTGGTGCAGTGTATGCTGGCTGTGAGGGACCTTGGCTTCACTGTAGTTTAGGGCTGCTTCTTATCTGTTTTATGCTTCCCTCTGTTCTGTGTCTCCCAGCAAACTTCCAGCTCCAAGCCATGTCCTGCGCAACCCCTGCGTGCCCTGCCAGCCCTGCGGCCCACCCCGCTGGCCAACAGCTGCAATGAGCCCTGCTGTGTGAGGTGCCAGTGACTCCACCGTTGCCATTCAACCATCTGCTGTGATAGTGACCCTGCCTGGACCCACCTCAGCTCCTTCCCTCAGAACACTGCTGTGGGCTCCTCCACCTCTGCTGCTGTTGGCAGCATCCTCAGCTCCGAGGGAGTGCCCATCACTCGGGGGCTTTGACTCTCCTGCATCACCAACCGCTACTCTTGCAGGCCCTGCCCCCCTGTTAGAGCTGCTGGCAACGCCTTGGCAAGAACTTCCAAGACCACATGACACAGTGCTGGACAGAAGATAGAGCTCCAGGCCATTATTCCTGCCTTCTACTCTCCTCCCCATCCTTCCCTTTGCTCTCCTCTCCTAGTGACATCCTGGCGGGAACCTCTTGGCCTCCCACCCTCTACAGGCCAGACAGATGGACTCTCTGCAACAGCTCCATACCATCTTAGCGGGTGGAACCCCTGGCACTGCCTGTCAGCCACCTTCTTTTCGTCTCTAAACTCATTAAAGTTGTGCTGCATCCAAGCCTTCGCCTCCGAGTCCTTTCTTCTCCTCTGGAACTCTCCCAGTCTGCTCTGGGCAAAAGGTGGAGGAAGAGGAGCCTGGGACTCCCTGCAGGGGATTTTTGTCACCTGGCAACATGGCCAATTATTTCCTGCTTTCAGGAATGAACTAGTGGTCACTGCTGCTGAGGCATGCTCGCTGAGTGGATGTCTCACCCTAGCTTAGCTCCCTTGGGAAATCCTTGCTTGGCATCTCCCTCAGCACTCTTGCCTCCGCTCAACCCGACGATGAAGCCTCCACCCATGGTCTATCTTACAGCTCACAGGCACCTGGGGCATTTGAAGCAGGCAGTGAGTCCCAATGCACCCAGTGTTGTGGTTCATGCCAAACTGGCAGCACATCCTGCAGAGCTCTTGCCAGCACGCTTCACTCCCTACTATGGGATGGAAGTGGGAGCAAAATGCAAAACCCAGCAGGCCTAAGGGGAACAGGGTAAGGAATGAAGGAGCAGCAGGAATGTTGCAGTTTGGGCTGGGTGCCCTCTGCTACATGAGGTGCTTCCTGTGTCCAGAGGTCCAGCCCAGTGGGTGGACACAGGAAACTAGGTATGTCTACCATAATTCTCTGCACCACCACTATAAGATCCAGTGTGATCTGGCACCTTCTCTTTCTTCCTCGCCGTCACCCGGTAACTGGGGAGGTGTTTGTCTCCCGCCATGGGCCTGCTAGCCCAAGGCCACGGGGGGATAGGCAGTCTCAGATCTGGCCAGCTGAGACTAGCCTAGCAGTGGGGAGGGGGGAAGAAGGAGCCCTGGGGGTTTTTGGATGTACCTCCAGGTGGGGATGGGATCTTTCTGGGTATGTTTTGGGATTTTCTTTTGTCACTGTGCTTCTGTTTCTCTGTAAACATTCACTACTTTTTTTTCATTTAAACTTTCCATCACTTTTGCAATCCGTTTGTCTGAGTTGTTATTTTTGCCCGTGGTGGGGAGGGGGGCTGCCTCAACCCACTACAAGGAATGACAACAGCACTAACGAAGAAGCACATAAAGCAAGTCCCACCAGCTTGGGAACACCTTGGCCCTACACAGGCCGTCAACAGAGGGTCCTGGCAGGTGCCGTGCTGCAGAGGGGTCCTGTCCCTGCTGCCAGTGACCAGGTGTGAAAGTGAAGGTCTTTAGATCTGGGCAATGGAGTAACGGACAGGTGGAGTAGGGACTGTGGATCATCTTCAGGACTAATTACCCTTTCCCAGTTCCTGGACCCTTTGCTAACAGCATCTTCTGATCTACCTTGCCCAGACAGATCCACCCAAAGCAAGGGAAGTACTCATTCAGAGGTGTTTACAATGTTAGTCACACCTGCTATACATTTGCCTTGGCTATCTGGACCCTAGGAACTGCCCAGGTTAGCACCTCTGCAGGTGCTTAGCCATTGTCTGGGCTAGGGCATGTTTGGGCGTTTGACCCTTCAGGACAAAAGGATTTTGAGGAGGCAGGGGCTGGGATGCAGAAAGCTTCAATGACTCTGAAGAAGAAATGAGATCATTTGTAGAGGAGCTGGCCAGAGCATGGAGAGCACCACCAGCTGTTGAATATTTGTGCCCATCACACCCAGTGGAGATCCAACAAGACATCCACCTGCCTGTTCCAGAGAGAGAAGGGACAGCATATTCTCAGGTTGCCTCTGAGGTTCATACAGTCCACAAGAAGAGGAGACAGAGGTGGGAGAGAGTGGAAGGCAGGGAAGTCAGACTTGGGCCATGTTTTCAGAGAGCCTCAGCTGCTCTCCTTTGGAAGGACAGCACTGGATGATCAGCCTCTCTCAAACTGATGACCAGGAGCTCATCCCTCAATCCAACATCAGCTTTTGGGTTCCTGGGAATCCTTGTCCAGGTCGCTTGCAGTTGCTCTAGCAGGGGTGGCAGGGTCTGCAGCAGTAGTGGTTGGGGATGCAGGAGAGGTCAAAGCCCCCAGAGTTGATGGGCACTCCCTCGGAGCTGAGGATGCTGCCAACAGCAGCAGAGGTGGAGGAGCCACAGCAGTGTTCTGAGGGAAGGAGCTGAGGATGGGTCTAGCCAGGATCACCACCGCAGGGGAGGGCTGGATGATGATGGTGGAGTCCTGGCACCTCACACAGCAGGGCTCATTGCAGCTGTTGGCCAGCGGGGTTGGGCCGCAGGGCTGGCAGCAGCGCTCACAGGGCTTGCCGCAGGGCTCACAGGGCTTGCAGCTGGACATGGCTTGAGGATGGAATTGTACCTGGGTGTATGGGTTGAGGCAGACCCCTCCCCACCACCGGCAGAAATAACGACTCAGACAAACGGATTGCAAAAGTGATGGGAAGTTTTAAATGGAAAGCAGTGAGTGTGTGCAGAAGAGAGCCAGAAGTGCAGTGACAAAAGAGATCCCGAAGCAAACCCAGAAACATCCCATCCGCACCTGAGGGTACACCCAGGACCCCCAGGGCTCCTTCTTCCCTCCACAGCCCTCCCCCCTCGCACCGCTCCCCCCTTCCCCCCCCCGCTAGGCTAGTCTCAGCTGGCCAGATCTGAGACTGCCTGTGCCCCCGTGGCCTTGGGCCTAGGCAGGCCCATGGCCAGGAGACATCTCCCCCAGTTACCGGGTGGCGGAGAGGAAAGAAAGAGGCAGCGCCAGACCCCACGCTGGACCTTAGAGTGGCGCAGAGAATTACGGTAGGAAATACCTGGTTTCCTGTGTCCGCCCACTGGGCTGGACTGCTGGACACAGGAAACACCCCCCGTAGCAGAGGGCACCCAGCCCAAACTGCTACACTGGGAGAGAGATTTCAGAGGAATGGACATGTGAGGAGTAGCATGCCATGAGCCCAGCAATCCACTGCTGAACTAGGAAGTAGAAACTGAGCAGTGAGACAAAAGATATTCTTGGCCTCATACAGATTTGGCACTGCAAAGTGCCTCCAGACCCAACAGGCTGCTGACTATTTCTTCAATCAAGAGCCCAGTCAGAAAAGTCTCCAATGCTCGGTGAGTCAGGCATCCTCCCTGTGGTGGCTTAGGCTGGGTGCTGGCCCGGATGCCACTGCACAGACCACACCCTGGGAGGTCCCAAAGGGGCCCAGCCCAGGGGGTGGTCACAGGAAGCCAGGTATTTCATCCATAATCCCTGCTCCTCTATCTATCATCCGCACGGGGTCCTTACTTCCTCTTCCTCCTCGCCTCTGCCTAGGTAAAATGGCGTGAGCTGCCTCCCTTGGGCCTGCCCAGGCCCAAGGCTGGGTTGGGGGGGAAGAGCAAGCCCTGGCAGGTGGTGGGGGTTGGAGTAGGGACTGTGGATCATCTTCAGGACTAATTACCCTTTCCCAGTTCCTGGACCCTTTGCTAACCACATCTTCTGATCTACCTTGCCCAGACAGATCCACCCAAAGCAAGGGAAGTACTCATCCCAAAGTCCTTGTGGAAATCTTGACCTCCACAAGGCTTCCCATATGCTCACAGATCCTCTCCCAGGGACAGCATTTGTCTGGATTCCGTTCCACGTGACGTGCTAAAATGTGTGGATAGTGATGGGAGGTGAATTATAAATGGAGTTTGTGGTAAATGTAGGGCATTCTTCACACACTAAAGAGAAGTATAGCAGCCAAGAGGCTTCCAGGACAGAAAGGACTGACTGGTGTGTGAGGAATCTATTCCATGCTGGTTCCCTGGGCAACACAACCTGCAAACGGAGGGTGGAGTGGAGTCTAAGCACCACAGCTGGGCTCGGTTTGATCACTGCAGGAGTGGGAACTGGATGGTACCACGGAACTGAGAAGCTGTATATCTGCTACCCTGGCCGACACACCTTTGTCTTTTGACAAAACGTTACCCCTTTTGTGACCTTTGCTCATTATAATATCATTAGAATACCAAAACACACCTCCATCCCAAAAGCTACCAACCTCAAAATGTCCCACTGCTGGTCTTGTGCTTAGAATTTTTCTTAGCATACACCTTTAAAAGCAAAGCCAGAGAATTTGACGCCAGTCACAATAATGCAGGCCAGGTAAGGATGACTAGAGTGGATGCCAGGATCAAAAACTTTCTTAGGGTCCATTGTGCATAAGAAGCAGCATTTCTTTATTCAGCACTGAGCGCGTGGGAGATTGCTCCATGTGGTGAAGGCACACTATGCCCAGATATTGAATCTTGTCCCGCATGTGGACAAGTTCCCCTCCTTCATGAGGGAGACAAAAACCAAGGCATTAGCCAGGCCGGCACAGACCCCTGCACGCACCCATCACCTGGGATGCTTGTGCGTTACCAAGAATGGGCATAATTCTAGCTTCACGCTTTCTATAGGCTGAAGCCAGTTGTTTACAAGAGTGCCCACTGGTCAAACCCAGCCTCAAGGAACCTATATGTATCACCTCAGTTGGTAAACATGTTGCCCCCTCTTTCACTTTGTCTCTCTCTTTACTTGAGAGGACAACGCTCATGCCATAGCCTCTGCCTTTGAGCTCCTTGCTATTAGTTCTTCTCTCTCTCTCTCATACATGCAAGCGAACTGGAAGCCTCTGCACGATGAGAAGAAGCCCGTATCCAGGCAGGCCCGTTGAACCTTAGCCCTGAGAATTATCTCCAGAGGAGGGACCTTTGCTGAGCCTGAGAAGCCCAGCGCCGTTACAGCCAGTCACACCAACCAGGAGAGCCCACTGTGCCTCCAGAGGACTGGACCCCCGAGGGTAAGATCTGCCCAACTGTCGGGGAGAAGGACTACCGAGTCCGGTAGTCTACACATCTGCCTTACCCCGCTATCGTGGGAGAGGAGCCGTTCTGAGCCCTGTAAACCTCAGGGAGATCCAGAGCACTGTCCGTGCAGCAAAGCCAGGACCGCTCTGAGAGGGTCCCGCCGCTCCTTCGAGCCAAGTAAACGGGAAGCCGCCACATCACGTAGCTGCGCTTCTTCCCTGGGGCCGCTCCATGCCAGCCCCGAGCCCATTGCAGCACGGCTGACCCCCTCCGCTGGATCCAGCCCTGCCTGCTGCCGTGCCCTGCCGTGCGAGCCGACTCTGAGGGCCCACCTTGTCCTGGGACCAGCCTGTCTGGCTGACATATGGGGCCTTCTGTTCCCCTCAGGAGGGAATCACCAATAACAATTACCCTCCTCTTTTTTTTAAGGGAGCAAGTCTTGATGACAGGGGAAGGCTGCTTCACCTTGGGCTGCTTCACCTTGGGCTCCTTCACCTTGGGCTGCTTCACCTTGGGCTGCTTCACCTTGGGCTGCTTTGCCTCAGGGAAAACTCCAGCTGGTGTGTCCTCCTGCATTAGAATCACCTCCCCCTCGACCTCCAGTGCCCCATACTTGTTTTCCACGGGCAGTGGGGAAGGTGAGGGGAGGCGAGGAGGTTTGAATTTGTGTCTTTTGAGAGGAACCTTCACCCATTCCCCTCTATTTTTTGGATAACCAGCCTCTGCAGGGGGAGCCTGCTGAGCCTGGTTACTCAAGTTGGTCTCCCCTCTACAGTCCCTGACATCTCTAAGTCTAGTCACCTCATCCTTCAATCTGGCCACCAGGTTAAGCAGATAGTCGATCTGCTCACACCTGGTGCAGGAGTTGTCCCCACTACCCTGCATCTCAAGTGCCAGGCTCCAGCACTCTCTGCAACCATATGCCTGGACACCCACCTCTTGCTTATGGCACATGCCTACCTGCTTGTATTCCCCCTCAGTCTGAGTCGAGACAGATTTTTTGAAGGAGCTCTTGCGGCGCGTTCCCACCATGCCTGCCCTGCCCGCCTGACCTGCTGGACAAGATTGAGAAAAAGTGCAGCGGCGCGTGCCGAGCGAGTGAACAGCCGGTGCTCCCGAGGCTGCTGGTCGCGGGTGCTCCCAAACAAGATTCCTGCCGGAACAGAGGCTGCTGCGGGGTGCCGCCGGCTTTTAAAAGCACCGCCAGTGACGAGGAGAGCCTGAGCGCTCCCGAGCAGCAAGCACGTGGAGAAACGGCCGCGCCGAATCCAGCCGAGTGCCGAGAGCCCGGGGGTGCCCTGCCGATCCCGTAGGTTGAAGAACAGCTAGTGTTCCCGAGGCTACTGGTCGCGGTGTGCTCCCGAGCAAGATTCCCACCGGAACAAGCAAAACTGGAAGCCTCTGCACGATGAGAAGAAGCCCGTATCCAGGCAGGCCCGTTGAACCTTAGCCCTGAGAATTATCTCCAGAGGAGGGACCTTTGCTGAGCCTGAGAAGCCCAGCGCCGTTACAGCCAGTCACACCAACCAGGAGAGCCCACTGTGCCTCCAGAGGACTGGACCCCCGAGGGTAAGATCTGCCCAACTGTCGGGGAGAAGGACTACCGAGTCCGGTAGTCTACACATCTGCCTTACCCCGCTATCGTGGGAGAGGAGCCACCACCTTTGCCGTTCTGAGCCCTGTAAACCTCAGGGAGATCAGAGCACTGTCCGTGCAGCAAAGCCAGGACCGCTCTGAGAGGGTCCCGCCGCTCCTTCGAGCCAAGTAAACGGGAAGCCGCCACATCACGTAGCTGCGCTTCTTCCCTGGGGCCGCTCCATGCCAGCCCCGAGCCCATTGCAGCACGGCTGACCCCCTCCGCTGGATCCAGCCCTGCCTGCTGCCGTGCCCTGCCGTGCGAGCCGACTCTGAGGGCCCACCTTGTCCTGGGACCAGCCCTGCCGGCCTTGCCGGGCCGACCCCGCAGGACTGCTCCCTGTCGTCTGGAGGGAACCTGCTGAGTCCTGAAAGGGAGCCTGCTTACAAGCTGTGAGAGTCTAAAGCTTGTCTCTCCTGGTGTGACTCAACAAAGATAAAATCACTTGCTGCTTGCCCAGACAATAGCTGATGTGCGTTGGGCAGAGCCACTGGAAAGACTCTTGGAAGGTGCAAAGATAACATTGCTCACTGAACTGCAGCTGGCCTACAACAATGGTCCAAGGGCCCAGCCATCACGCCTTCAGGACAAGATCATTTCCAGCCATCAGATACCTCAGGAAAGGACAATGGATTCCCTGATGTGTAAAGGGTGTGTGGGTAGGTAGGTGGAGCAGGAGGAGGTGGAGGCCTCCTCCCCCCTCCATCCAGACAGGCTGCCCAAACTCACCTGAGTACACAGAAAGATTTCCTGGGGAACGATACCTGGACACTTACCTAAGGATGATTTCCCAGAACGATATCCTGGGGAACAATGCCTGGACACTTGCCTGAGGACTAAAAAACTGTATAAAAGACTGGAGCAACTACTGGCTTTTTGGGGAAGAAAATTGAAGAAGAAAGCTGGAGAAGCAAGATGCAGCACCACACACGCTGGAAAGCTCACGGGCCAACACAACGGATCCTGGACTCTGAAAACCCTCTCTCCGTTTCCTAAGTTCTGGCTGCTGCAACTCATGGAGCTGAAGAAGCTGCTCAGAGGACCACATCCCTTCTACAGCCAAAGCCTCAGCACCGTTCCTCTACAGACCCAACATCTCCTGCAGCACCATTTACCTTTCCTCCACAGACTCAAACTGTCTTGGGGGGTGAGGGGTGTGGTAATATAATTCCTTTCCTTTTCTCTTCTCTCTCTATTCTCTCTCTCTCTCTCTCCCCTCTGATCCATCCACTTTATTTATGTCCATCCACTGTATTTATGTAATCAATAGTCTAGCTGTTGATATTTTGGCCTCGTTTGTGCCTCTAATTTCACAACACGGGAATATTCATTAAAAACCTGAATCTCTTTCCCTCTCTGGATCGAGACATTAGACCTTTACACAAGCTAAGCCTAGGTTCCATCTCCTCTCCACTGCCACGGAGAGAGCCACCCAGCACTGCCATCCAGACCAGCCTAGGAACCAGTCCAGTGACAGCTGTCTGCTGGAACCCAACCTTGCCACAAACAACAGCTACGAAGTATCTTCCACGTGCTTTCCACGTGCTAACACTCAGTTCAAAGCATCTGCGTCTAGCAGAGTAACCTCTAACACATACAAACATTTCTGTATATAGTTAAGTAGCTGCCCGTGCCCCGTCGAGTCGCCATCTAGTGGCCAACCGGTGGAACTGCACCCTTTGTTATATAAATATGACAGTGATGCTGTAAATATTCCAATTGAGTGCTAATTATAACACTAAACCACTTATGGAATGTATTTCACAATTGTGCACTAGAACATGTATATAAAATAGTGATTCATCGGTTATTAATAATTTTGATAATGAATAAAAATAATATTTTCCTAAGTCATCTTTCATATTCATAATTAATAACCTCTTCATCACACTCCACAAGCCATGTGCACCAGGGAGATTTCTCTTTTTTATTTATGCACAAACTTTTAGAAAGGCACACCTATCACCTAGCTGATTGTTATGGTTTGAAGGTGGAACTTTTGCCTAGCTCCTAACTGGAAAAAAAAAAAAGGAACTTTCTGGACATTTTAGAGTAAAAGGGTAAATAAATTACCATTGACACGGAACAATAACAGATAGGGATACAACATTCCATTCTCTTGCTAATGTGGACAAAAGGCAGTTGCATTAACTATTCTGTTTCTTTTTCACCTCTAGCTCTAGCTGCTACTAGCTGGTATCTCTGCTTGGCTTTGCTGACCTTGGCTGCGTTCCTTGTTCCTTGCAAGCTGTACTAACTCCTTTCTCCTATTCTCATCTTTCCCTTGTATGGGGGAGGGAAGTACGGGAGGCAGAGTGGGAGAAGGAGGCTGTTTAGTAGCCCCTGGCTTTGTCCAGAGGGGTCTTTTCTGTTTGTAGCAGTTTGGGCTGGGTGCACTCTGCAGTGTTCATATGAGGGATTCCTGTGTCCAGAAGTCCAGCCCAGTGGGTGGACACAGGAAGCCAGGTATTTCATCCCATAATACCCTGCTCTCCTATAAGATCTCAGCGGGGGGTCTGGCACGCTCTCTTTCTTCCCTCGCCGCCACCTGGTAACTTGGGGGAGGTGTCTCTCGGCCTTTTGGGCCTGGCTAGGCCCAAGGCTGGGGGGATGGGCAGTCTCAGATCTGGCCAGCTGAGATAAGCCTAGCAGTGGAGTGAGGGGGTAAGAAGGAGCCCTGGGGTCTTGGGTGTACCCTCAGGTGGGATGGGATGTCTCTGGGTGTGCTTTGGGATTTTCTTTTGTCACTGCACTCTCTGTACACACTCACCGCTTTCCATTTAAACTTTCCATCACTTTGCAATCCATATGTCTGAGTCATTATTTTCGCCCGTGGTGTGGAGGGGGGTCTGCCTCAACCCATCACATTCTTGGTGGGCCAGCCAGGAGTTGGTTGTTGTGGCCACTCTGCAGATCAGATTGCAAAAGATGGAGAGTTTAAATTTAGATCTGGGCATCATTTTGTTTTTTGGAAGTTGGGGCTCAAGATTTCCTGCCGGGGAGATTGTGTGAGCTTCTTGTGGATTGTAGGGGAACACCTGGTGCGTGGCCGATGGCACGGAGCCCCTCATGCTGTTTTAAGCAGGGGTGGTTCTTGACCATCGGAACTGGGGTACCGCTTGAGAACGCAGAACCTGCCCTTCCCCCCTTTTTGTTCGCCGCGTAGCAGTAAACAAGAACAGTCTTTTGCTGTGGGGCATCAGGAACAGGTGCAGGTGAGATGACGCAGGAGCTCTCTGGATAGGTGTGCGGTGTGTTCATGCTGAGTGCTGGATGCCAGGCTGGTATTAAACTAGGAGAGAAAAACTTAGAACAACTTATAACTATCATACAGTGACTATAATACATTGGTGTGCGTTGCCCCCTCTGAGTTCATCCCCTCTCAGCCAGAGTCATGTTCTGCTGTGGGATACACTGAATGTCCCCAGTTTCTAACATGACCTGTGACCAGGCCCTTCAGCAGAGACCACCCCTTGGGTGGGTTTGCCACTACCAGCAGCAGGGAAAACTCACACCGACTTCCCGAGCAGGTTTTTCTCAGCAATCACAGGAACCCCATCTCCATCCACTGTTTGCAGCAGGTTGGACTGGGCAGGACCAGCTCAATTCACAGATCCTCTGCTGGTCACTAACCAAGTGCCTTGAGCTAGGTGTTTTTCCCAGTTCCTAAAGATTCCATCCCCCATGGCTTTTAGGGTGGTCTTTAGCAAGCCAGTGTAGCGCTCGACCTTCCCGGCAGCTGGTGCATGGTATGGGATGTGGTAAATCCACTCAATGCCATGTTCCTTTGCCCAGTCCCTTAGGAGGTGGTTCTTGAAGTGGCTTCCATTGTCCCATTCAATCCTCCCAGGGGTGCCGTGTCTCCACAGGACACGCCTCTCTAGGCCCAGGGTGGTGTTGCGAGCAGTGGCATGAGGTACTGGGTAGGTCTCCAGCCAGCCTGTACTTGCCTCCACCATGGTCAGTACGTACTGCTTGCCGCTGTGAGACCGAGGCAGGGTGATGTAGTCGATCTGCCAGGCCTCTCCGTACTTCTATTTCGACCATCTGCCCCCATACCACAGAGGCTTCATGCGCTTGGCCTGCTTGATGGCAGCACAGATGTCACACTCATGGATGACCTGTGAGATGGCCTCCACAGAGATGTCCATTGATCTGTCTTGAGCCCACTGGCATGTGGCATCTCTCCCTTGGTGGCCAGAAGTGTCATGGGCCCAGCGAGCTAAGAACAGCTCACCCTTGTGTTCCCAGTCCAAGTCTATTTGGGAGATGTTAGCAGCCAGATCTGCTTGGCGGTTGTGCTTGTGCTCCTCTGTGGCTCTGCTCTTGGGGATGTGTGCATCAATGTGCTGTACCTTTATTGGCAGCCTGTCCAGGCGGGCAGCGGTGTCTTGCCACACCTCAGTGGCCCAAACAGGCTTCCCTTTCCTCTGCCACCCATTCCTCCTCCATTCCTTCAGTCACCCCCACAAGGCATTGGCTACCATCCAGGAGTCAGTGTAGAGGTACAGCACTGGCCAGTTCTCTCGCTCCATTATATCCAGGGCCAGCTGGACACCTTTTACCTCTGCGTACTGACTGAAGGATTTGCCTTCTCCATCCCTTGCTTCTGCCACTTGCCTTGTTGGGCTCCAGACAGCTGCCTTCCATCTCCGCTTGCTCCCCACAAGCCGGCAGGACCCATCTGTAAATAGAGCATAGCCCTTCTCATTGTCAGGGAGATCGTTGTATGGGGGAGCCTCCTCAGAACGGGTCACTGTCTGCTCTGGTGGCATTCCAAAGTCAGCACCCTCTGGCCAGTTGGTGATCACTTCCACTCTGCCAGGGCGTTCGAAGCTCCCCATCCGAGCTCGCTGAATTATCAGGGCCATCCACTTACTCCAGGTGGCATCTGTGGCATGATGTGGGGTTGAGCCTCTCCCTTTGAACATCCAGGTCAGGACTGCAAGCCTTGGAGCTAGCAATAGAGGTGACTCAGTCCCAATTACCTCAGAGGCAGCCCGGACACCCTCATAGGCAGCTAGGATTTCCTTCTCTGTAGTGGTGTAGTTGGCCTCAGAGCCTTTGAACCCCTTACTTTAGAAACCTAGGGGCCTGCCCCTGGTTTCACCAGGAGCCTTCTGCCACAAGCTCCACGTAGGACCATTCTCACCGGCCGCAGTGTACAGCACGTTCTTGACCTCTGGCCCAGTTTGAACAGGTCCCAGAGCCATAGCATGGACCACCTCTCTTTTGATCTGCTTGAATGCTACCAGCTGCTCAGCTCCCCACACAAAATCATTTTTCTTCCTTGTTACATGGAAGAGAGGCTTCACAATCTGACTGTACCCGGAATGTGCATTTTCCAGAAGCCCACAAGCCCCAAAAAGGACTGTGTCTCTTGCTTGTTTGTGGGTTACACCATAGTGGCTACTCTGTTCACCACCTCCTGAGGGATGTGGCGACGGCCATCCTGCCATCGAACACCCAGGAACTGGATCTCCCTGGCAGGCCCTTTCACCTTGCATCTCTTGATGGCAAAGCCAGCCTCCATCAGGATATCGATTATCCTCTTACCCTTCTGGTAAACTTCCTCTGCTGTCTCACCCCACACAATGATGTCATCAATGAACTGCAGATGCTCAGGGGCTCCACCTTTCTCTAAGGCAGTCTGGATCACCTCATGGCAGATGGTTGAGTGACAGACCCAGCCCTGAGGCAACCGATTCCATTGGTACCGTACTCCCCTCCAGGTGAAAGCAAACTGTGGCCTGCATTCTTCTGCAATGGGAATGGAGAAAAAGGCATTAGCAATGTCACTTGTGGCATACCACTTGGCCGCCTTCGATTCCAGCTGGTACTGGAGCTCCAGCATGTCTGGCACGGCAGCGCTGATCGGAGGAGTCACTTCATTCAGGCCACGGTAGTCCACGGACAGTCTCCATTCCCCATTTGCCTTCCTCACCGACCATATCAGGCTGTTGAAGGGGGAGTGAGCCTTGCTGATCACCTTCTGGCTCTCCAGTCGTCGAATCAGTTGGTGTATGGGGTGCAGAGAGTCTCTGTTGGTCCTGGATTGCCTGCGATGTACTATGCGAGAGGCAAGAGGTAACTTCAAATCCTGCCTCTTATGGCTGCCCACTACGGAGGGGTCATCTGACAGCTCAGGCATGGTAGACAGCTGTTCCTTGCCTGCAGTCTCTACAGCTGCCACCCCAAACGCCCACTTGTGCCCCCTGGGGTCCTTGAAGCATCCCTCCCGCAGAAAGTCAATGCCAAGAATGCAAGGTGCATCTGGACCAGTCACTATGTCGTGCTTTCCCCATTCATTCCCGGTCAGGCTTCTCTCAGCCTGCAGTACAGTCGAATCTTGTGAACCCCCTGTGACTCCCTGAATGCTTATGGGATCCTCCACACAGACCCCCTTGACAATCCCCAGTTGGCTTGGGGTGATCTCCTAGGGGAAGGTCGCCTATTCCTGATTGCCGAGACCTGGACCCATTCTGAAGGAGAAGGGGAAAAGGAGGCATCGCTCCCCTTTCTCAGTTCACACATGGAGGTCTTGATCTCTTTGACAATGTCTTTAGCCATAGTTTCTATGGCTGAGATTAGGGGCTTCTGATTTACTCTGTCCTCATATTCCCTGATCCTTTTCATGGCCCTCCTCTGGACCTGCTCCATCAGGTCTGCGTGCTACCTGTATTGAGAGCTCCAGACCTGGACCCTGTACTCCAGGTGAGACCTTCTCAGAGCAAAGTGTCAGAATCTGCTGGCCATGTTTCTTTTGATGCAGCTCAGGATGCCACTGGCTTTCTGGGCTGCAAGTGCACACTCTGTGCTCATGTTTATCTTCTTCTCCTCTAGCACCCCCAAGTCCTTTTCCTCATGGATGCATTCTATCACCTCCTCCACCAGTATGTAGTGATACACTTACGGCAGTGAGGAAAGGTTCCCTTGTGCCCCCACTGATTTCCCCTCCTAAGCACTAACTTTGTCCCTCAGCAGTCATGCAGATGGAAAGAACACCTCAGGCACACAGGCAAGGTTGCAGCCATTGTTTTAATGAGACAGAAATGATGTCACTCCAAGTGGAGGTGCCCAGCAAGGAGAGGAAAAGAAGTCAAGGATTTGTTTCTCTCTTGCGGTGGCACAGTTTTGAAAGGGAGAGAGGCTGGAGAGTCTCTTCAGGCTGGTTCCTGGGGTCCACAGAGCAGCTTTGAGGGGAGCAAAAGACAAAGAAGAAATGAGAGTGGAAAACAGCAAAGGCAGTCATGGACCATGATGTCAGAGAGCCCGGACAATGGCCCTAAGTGTGATCCTCTGTCCAGCATCATGTTCAGAGTGCCTGGGGGTCCTTCTCTGAGGCCGTTGCTGGTAGCCCTAGCAGGGGCGGCAGGGTCTGCAAGAGTAGCGGTTGGTGATGCAGGAGAGGTCAAAGCCCCCAGAGCTGATGGGCACTCCCTCAGAGCTGAGGATGCTGCCAACAGCAGCAGAGGTGGAGGAGCCCACAACAGTGTTCTGAGGGAAGGAGCTGAGGATGGGTCCAGGCAGGGTCACCACCACAGCAGGAGGCTCAATGGCAACAGTGGAGCTCTGGCACTGCCTGCAGCAGGGCTCATTGCAGCTGTTGGCCAGCGGGGTTGGGCCACAGGGCTGGCAAGGCACACACGGGTTGTAGCAGGACATGACTCAAAGCCTTAGGAGCACCTGGAAGAGATGGCAGGAAAGTAACAGGAGGAGTGTAGGTGAAGAGCAAGCATATTACTCTGTCACAAGGAAATGGCTGAAGCTCAAGAATTTGCAAGGAGCCAATGGTCTTCATAGCCTCATTCAGCCAGGGCTATTCAAATGGCAGCCTGACCTGAGGAGGCTCTGTCCTAGTGCATCAACAAAAAGCCTCCACAGTTACATCCTAACCTATCTCTAAGCTGAACTTCTCCCTGTCATGAAAAGCGATCCAAGCCCCAATGTATGACAAAGCCAATTTCAGATGCAATGCCCATCAAGTGGAGATGGCACTTCAGAACAGGAGCAGAAGGGGCTCCAGACTCACCTGGTTGCCAAGGAGAAGGAGGCAGGAGAAGTGGATGAGAGAGCAGGACCTGGGCTGCCTTTTATACCTGCCCCTCATTGCCGCAGGACCAGAGGCGCCTTAGCAGAGGTAACAATCTTTGCACAAGCTCATCTTGAATGCAAAGCATCACAGCTAAGGACATGGCTGTGCTTTCATTTCCTGCACTGCTGCCTTTTCATTTCCAGGTTTGTGTCAGGACCACACCCCAGCTAAAGCTTCTTCTGAGCACTGGGAGGAAAGGCCTCAGCATTTCCAGGTCAGGAATGCAGCAGTGCAGGCAGAAGAGTCATGACAGATGCCTCTGAAGTTGGCTGCCCTCTCTGAAGCTAGAGGAAATGGGAAGACCAGATCCTGACATTAACCCAAATTTGAAAGCACTCCCTCTGCAGAAAAAAAGGCACCCAGTGTGTGCTGGTGAGAGTCAGTGGCCCAGCGGTTATTGTGATTGTGATAAACACCTGAGAGCCTCAATGTGGCAGCACATCCAAAGCCCCTTTCCACCTGGCAAAGCTGGGCTGATGGGAAGTGGAGAAGTTGGGATGGAGGGAGCCAGGGGGTGAGACACCTCCCCCGACCTGGTGGTCAGTAGACTCACATGACTCCATCTCCCAAGCCACGCACGGTATGGCACAGACCCCATGCTGGGAACAAGTGCGCTCTAAAGATAGTTATCTGTTCCTGGAGCCCATTTCTATTGTCTGTTTGGGCTTGGAGCTGCTTTCCTTTGTGATATCTGACAAACTCAGACTTGGCTTTCATTAAAATGGGACTGTTGTGGAGAGAGAGCACTCTTTGTCTCAGGTTTTCCCTTGCACGTGTGGATTTAGCAGCTGTAGTAGTTTAGGAGAATTCTCCTCTGAAAAGGGACCTTAAGAGGAATTTCCACAATCAGCAAATGGCCTTGTGAATATTTGATAGATTAAGTCCCCAGGAAGTTCCTTCTGTTTAAGAGTGAGGTATTATTGCTACTTTTGGATTTATCTTCTCCAAATACTGCTCTCAAACTATTATTGTGAAGATAATCCACAACAGAACATCCAACCTTTATAAATTTTGTATTACAGTACAAAAGAGGTGAAGCTAATTTATAAATAACTATATTTGTTTTTATAAATTTCTCTCCTTATTTCCCCCTACTCTCTGAACATGCTTCAGCATCAGAAGCTTGTGAGAAGCCCTGCTTGTCATATCTCCTGCCATAGGAGTACTTCACTGCAGCATTGCCACTTGTATGGGAGGTAGGACTGGACATTTTACTTCAAAGATGACTGGGCCACTGTTGTTCTTCCCCCACTTCAAGGGCCATTGGGTGACGAATGAAGGCAGGAACACTGTTGGCATATAGCAACAAGACTCCAGAAATGCAGAGAACAGAGAATCTCAGAAGTCCTCCCAGAAGTCCTTTATTTCTGCATTGTAGAATCCCCAAAATTACAGAGTTTCAGAGTCCAATTTACAGAAGAAATCCCAGAAGCCCTAAACAGATGAAGCATATAAGACAAGTCCTGAGCATATCCCTAGAAGCATCCCTACACTGAAGCCCTAGCCAGAAGCAGCTATCTAACAGAAGTCCCTAGCAGCCCTAACCTCCCAAGATGTTCCTAAGTCCCTAACCACAGGTCCCTAACTGGAGTGACTCTTGCTCAGGGTGGCTGTTTTTTATACTCTTTGTTATCAATCCTTAGCCACTAAACCCAACCACATAGATAAGCTAAAATCTTTTCCCAGTGAGAGGTGCCAGTGTGTCAAGGAGGTGGCTTCTGCAGCATGCTCCAATCAATGGGTGCCAATGTGAGGATGCTCTTCTTGGCACCTGTGGAATGTTACTGTTTTGCTCTAGGCAGCTAAGGAATTGGTCAGCTAAGGAAACCTGCACTCTGCACACATCCAGCAGCTGGATGTCTTTAGCCATAGTTTCTATGGCTGAGATTAGGGGCTTCTGATTTACTCTGTCCTCATATTCCCTGATCCTTTTCACGGCCCTCCTCTGGACCTGCTCCATCAGGTCTGCGTGCTACCTGTATTGAGAGCTCCAGACCTGGACCCTGTACTCCAGGTGAGACCTTCTCAGAGCAAAGTGTCAGAATCTGCTGGCCATGTTTCTTCTGATGCAGCTCAGGATGCCACTGGCTTTCTGGGCTGCAAGTGCACACTCTGTGCTCATGTTTATCTTCTTCTCCTCTAGCACCCCCAAGTCCTTTTCCTCATGGATGCTTTCTATTACCTCCTCCACCAGTCTGTACTGATAGTGAAGATAATTCCAGTCCAGGTGCAGAACCCTGCACTTACTCTTGTTGAAATCCATGAGGTTCACCTTGGTCACCTCTAGAGCTTGTCCAGGTCCTTCCAGATGCCATCCTGCCCCTCTGTTTTATTGTCAACACCATTCAGCTTGGTGCCATCTGCACACTGCTGACAGTGCCTGGATCCCACTGTCTATATCATTGATAAAAATATTAAAGAGCAGAGGTCCCACTACAGACCCATGAGGGACATCACTTGGACTGAATTTAGGGAGTAGAACCTCGAGCAATGCTCAGCTGATAGAAGGAAATGTTTTAGCTCTTGTGGGCCATAAGCCCTGGGAACAAACTGCAGCTGTGCAGAGAGAAGAAAGCATTTAGCTGATTACCAACGACCATTGTGACTCAGGGAAGCCACACAATGACCTGAGAATAAGAGCTGGTAAACATTGCAAGAGAGTCTTTTGTCTTCTGTCTGAATTTAGATAAGAGATGTGTGTTGGTTTGTCTTTTGTCTGAGCCTTGCCAAGGGATGTGTGCTCCCTGGCATTTTCTTGGCAGCCAATCATGAGTCTGTGACTGTCTGTGGTGGTTTAGGCTGGGTGCTGGCCCGGATGCCACTGCACAGACCACACCTGGGAGGTACCCAGTCCGGGGGGGGTGGTCACAGGAAACCAGGTATTCCATTTCCCATAATGCCCTGCTCCCCTATAAAACATCCACACGGGGTCTTCACTTCCTCTTTCATCCCCCACTGCTGCCTAGGTAAAATGGCGTGAGCTGCCTCCCTTGGGCCTGCCCAGGCCCAAGGCTGGGTTGGGGAGGGGGGAGAAAGAGCCCTGGGGGGGGGGTTTGGGTGTACCCCCAGGTGGTGATGGGATCTCTCTCTCTTTGTCACGGTGCTTGTGGTTCTCTGTAAAACTTTCATTGTTGCTTTATTTGGGTTGTTTTCCATTTAAACTTTCCATCGCTTTTGCAATCCATTTGTCTGAGTCGTTATTTCTGCCTGTGGTGGGAGGATTGCTCTCCCAAACCACGACACTGTCACACGGACACATCTAATTACCAATCACGAGTTAGTCTATATAAAGAAAAGACTTTGTACAATAAAGTAGACACCTTGCTTGTATCAAGATTTGTCCCATCTCTCGGTCACAGTAAAATGGTGACCCCCGATGTGATGGAGGTGATGAATCGCTAAGCTGCGACCTGCCGCGATGTCCCATGGAACTTTGAATGAGCTGCTGAAAGGAAGCAGGAGCCGGCCGGCCTGAACAGAACCCTCCCGCTACGGCGAGAGGTGAGCCATGGGACACGAAGTATGGGGAATCGAGCGACCTCCTCAGAAAGAGATGTTTATGAACTAATGCAGGACCTCCTGAAGAAAACATGGCAAAGTCATTTCAGGCCATGATCTTAAGATAGGTTGCCCCTGAGCCTCCTCTTCTCCAGGCTAAACTATCCCAGCTCCCTCAGACTCTCCTCATAGGGCTTGTGCTCAAGGCCTCTCCCCAGCCTTGTTGCCCTTCTGTGGACACCTTCAAGTGTCTCAATGTCCTTCTTAAACTGAGGGGCCCAGAACTGGACACAGGACTCAAGGTGTGGCCTAACCAATGCAGAGTACAGGGGCAGAATGACCTCCCTGCTCCTGCTGGCCACACTATTCCCAATACAGGCCAGGATGCCATTGGCCTTCTTGGCCACCTGGGCACACTGCTGGCTCATGTTCAGGTGGCTGTCGATCAGTACTCCTAGGTCCCTTTCTGTTTGGCAGCTCTCAGCCACTCCGACCCAAGCCTGTAGCTCTGCATGGGGTTGCTGTGGCCAAAGTGCAGCACCTGGCACTTGGACTTGTTGAATGCCATCCTGTTGGACTCCACCTATCTCTCCAGCCTGGCAAGATCCCTCTGCAGAGCCCTTCTGCCCTGTAACTGATCAACATCTACTCCCAACTTGGTGTCATCTACAAATTTGTTGATGACTGTCTCAATCCCCACATCCAGATCGTCAATGAAGACATTGAAGAGGATGGGGCCCAGCACTGATCCCTGGGGGATGCCACTGGTGACTGGCCTCCAGCTGGATGTGGCACCATTCACCACCACTCTCTGGGCTCGGCCCTCCAGCCAGTTCCTAACCCAGCGCAGAGTGTTGCTGTCCAATCCACGAACTGACAGCTTAGCCAGCAAATGCTGTGGGGGATGGTGTCAAAGGCCTTGCTGAAATCCAGGTAGACCACATCCACAGGCCTCCCCACATCCATCAGGTGGGTCACCTGATCACAGAAGGAGATCAGGTTGGAGAGGCAGGACCTGCCCTTCCTAAATCCATGTTAGCTGGGCCTGATCCCTTGGCCATCCTTCAGGTGCGCAGTTATTGCCGCCAGGATAATCTGTTCCATCACTTTCCCTGGCACTGAGGTCAGGCTGACTGGCCTATAGTTTCCGGGTTCCTCCATCCGACCCTTCTTGTGACTGGGGACCACACTGGCCAGTTTCCAGTCATCTGGGACCTCTCCAGTGAGCCAGGACTGGAGGAAAATGATGGAGAGCGGCTTGGCCAGTTCATCTGCCAGCTCTTTCAGCACCCTAGGGTGGACCCCATCCGGCCCCATGGACTTGTGAGTGTCCAAGTGGCTCAGCAGGTCCTGAACTAATCCTCATGGATATCCAGGGCATTACACTTCTCCATGACCCCCATCACCCAGCTCAGGAGGCCACTCGTCCTGAACTCCCCTGCCTTGCTGTTAAAAATTGAGGCAAAGAAGGTGTTCAGGACCTCAGCCTTTTCCTTATCTTCAGTCACTCTGTTCCCCTCCAGATCCAATAGGGAGTGCAGGTTCTTTGTGCCCTTCTTTTTAGCGTTAACATATTTGTGAAAATGCTTTTTGTTATCCTTCAGAGAGGTGTTCAGCTTGAGTTCCAACTGGGCCTTTGCCTCTCTAATTTTTTTCCTTCTCTATTGACCCTCATCTGTGCCCCACTCCTTTGTCTACAGAGGGACTGATTTCCTCACCCACCCCCTTCAGACCTAGTTTAAAGCCCTTTTACTGAGCCCTGCCAGCTCCAGTGCTAGGACTCTCTTACCTTTTCTAGATAATGTCACCCCATCAGGCCCCAGCAGGTCAGGTGCAGTAAAAGTTGCCCCGTGATTGAAGAACCCAAAGTTCCGCTGCTGGCACCATCCCCTGAGCTGATGGTGTGGGTTCTCCTATTCCTCTCAGTGTGCTCCCCTGCCACTGAGGGAACTGAGCAGAACACCACTTGAGCTCCTGCCCCATCCATCAATTGTCCAAGGGCCTTGAAGTCCTTTTTAATTGCCCTGGTGCCCTTCTTGTCAATTTCATCACTCCCAGCTTGTATTACCAGCAGAGGGTAATAATCAGAGGGCTGGATTAACTTGGGGAGTCTCCTCGCAATGTCCCTGACCCGCGCCCTGGGTAGGGAGCAGACCTCCCTGTGGGATGGGTCAGGACAACATATGGGTCCCTCAGTACCCCCCAGGAGAGAGTCCCCAACAACTATAACCCTTCTCCTTTTCTTTCTGGATCTGGTCATTATAGTTGGTGGGGACTGCTTGGCCTTAGCCTTAGGCTCCCACTCAGATGGCTGCTTCTCAGCCCTCTCATCCCCACTGCCCTCGGCCCTGCAGGGCCTTGTACTTATTATGCAAGGGCAGCTAAGGAGGAGGAGAGGGCCGGGAAGGATTTCCCTTGCCACCCCTGGCAGGGACCTGTATCCATCCCTCCCCGTTTCCAGGGACCCTTCCCTCATCAGGGGAGATCTGCAGAGCCTTCTCCCACATATCTAATTCCTTCTCGCTATCCCTTACTGACCTAAGCCTAGAAACCTCCTCCTTCAGCTTGACCACCAGACTAAGGAGAAAGTTCACCTGGTCACACCTGACACAGGTGTTCTCTCCTTGCCCCACTATTCCAAGTGCCAGGCTCAAGCACTCACTGCAGCTGGCAGCCTGGACTCCTGCATGCTGATATAGCAAGTCTGTCTGGGTAGATGCTGTTTTCCTACCCTTTGTCCGAGTGACAGCCATGGGTGACTGTTCCATTGAAAAAAGAAAACAATTTTTTTTTTGGGGGGGGGGGCAGCAGGAGGCTCTGCAGCCACACTGGCAGCGCACAGCCCGGGCGGGATTGAAACCTCCCACAGCCGGTGTCACACTTCCGTTCCCAAGCAGGCTCGTGAGAGCACGATCCCGCCAGACCTGCCTGCTAACCCCGAGTTCTCCCAACCTGCAAAGCCCCAAAAGGAAAGCGAAACCAAGCAGGAAGCTCACGGTCCGAGCGGGGCGGTCCTGGTCGCCGGCTCCGGTCGGCTATTGAGCCAAAAAAAACATGGTATGTTTTAACTATTCTTTCTTCTGACATAATACCTGAACCCCCTTCTCTTGTTTTTATAACCTACAATGAAAATGGATTTTGTGCTATAATTAATTTTGACTTTTCCTATAGCTATTTAAAATTATGACAAACTGGTGAGTTTGTGAACATTTTCTCTAATCACACAACAATTAAGCAATCATAATATTCAGTCTTAATCCAGATGTTTTTTGGTACATTCTTCTCATTGTTGCTTTTGGTCTCAGATTATTGTAACAGTCATTGTGATCATTCTATAATATACCTGTATCAAACTCTTCACTTATGCTAATACCAAAAATCCTTAAAAACTTGAAGAACTATGTTAAAATTAAACCATCAAATCAATGTCTAAAAAGGAATAAAAAAAGTTGTTACATTAACTGAAGAATACTTTTAAAAATTAAAACCTTATTTACTACATCCTTAACTATATTACATGGAGCTCCTCTGAAATGCCTAGGCACACACAAAAGATAAAGACAAGAAGGTTCGAACCAAAAGAAAGACTTAAATTTGAACTCGTTACTGTGAGAAATTGTTTTTAATATTTGGCTTTCACAAGGGGAATTACTGGGGACCTGGGGCTCGATCGTTGGGCTGATTGGTTGGTTATGGTCTGTATTGTGAGAGAAAGGTGAGGCGCCAACACGTCTAAAGACTGGCCAGGTCAAAAGTGCAGGTTTGTCTCAGTCCTGATGGAGAGGGGTGGGAGCATGCTGGGGAATATATGAATATGTGTGTTTTAATATATGAATATGTATGTTTGCCATCTATATAAGTTCAACTCGTGTTGTTACAGTGCGCCTCTAGCAAATTCGCTCTGCGCCCAGCGCTGTGTTACCTTTATTTTATAATAAACTGGTTATAAATTTCAGCAGTGAGCTCATTTCTCACAATTTGGTGACCCCGATGTGATTACCCTGTCTGCAACGGCTTTTGGGACCCTTCAGAAGGGGGGGTGCCCCCGCTTATTTCAGCGGCCCGGAAGGAGGACCCTGGAAGCCTCTCGGAACACAGGTAAATGATCCAGCCAACATTATAAGATAAAGGCAAAGGGAAGGAGCTTCCGGTTGCCACGGCTGCCTGTAATTCTTGTGCACAAAGTCCCGGGCAAGAAAAGGGCTGTGAGGGGCAGCGTTGTTTCTACAGTCTAGGGGCTGCGGAGACTGGTCGTCTGTAGGGATCGGGCAACCAGCACTGCTTCCCGGTGTCCGGTGTCCTGGTGGTGAGGGACCTCCTGAAGAAACATGGCAAAGTCATTTCAGGCCACGATCTTAAGATAGTCTTGAAACAGGTACAGGTGAATGTCCCTGATCTGACTGCATTGAATGTGTTTACAAAAGAAGTTTGGGATCAGGCAGGGGTAATGCTTTGGGATGCAGCCACAACAGGGAAGCTCAGCTCTTGCTTCCCTTTTGGTGTGTTGTGAAGAGGTTATTAATTTTTATGAATATGAAATATGAATTATGAAAATTTTATTTTTATTAATGATCAAATTATTAATAACCGATGAATCAACAACTTATATACATGTTCTAGTGCACGTTCATGAAATACATTCCATAAATGGCTTAGTATTATGATTAGAACTTAATTAAACTATCTACAGACTATTTGAATGTTTATATAATGAAGAGTGCGGTTCCACCGCTTGGCCACTAGATGGCGACTCGGCGGAACGCGGGCAGTTTCTGTCTATGTACAACAATATTACAATCTTTCTGTGCGTCAGCGATGACTGTGCTACACGCGGATGCTTTGAACTGAGCGCTAGTGGGTGGATAGCACATGGAAGATACTCTGTAGCTGTTGTTTGTAGCAAGGTGGGGGTCCGGCTGACTACTGCCGCTGGACTGGTTCCTAGTAGACTTGAAACGGTGGTGTTGGGTATTATCTCCTCTCTCCGCAGCAGTGGAGAAGGAATGCTGGAACCTGGGCTTAGCTCGGAAGCAGGTTCCCTTCAGGACTCGGTCGGTTCCCTCCAGACAATGGGGATAGGTCCTGGTTGGGTTCGGCTCGTAGGGTCGGCCCTGGGAGTCGGATTGCACGGCATGGCGGGGCGACGGTTGCCGATAGGCGGGTTCAGAGGTTCCCGGTCGGACAACAATAGCTATGGGGTCGGCCCTGTGGCGACAGATCTCAGGGCTGAGGTAAACAGCCTCGGAGAGAGAATGCGGCTGCGCTGAGCTGCAGCTTCTCTGTTACTGGGCTTAAAGGCACAGCGGGACGATCGGGGCAGTCCCGGGTTTGGTGCAGTATAGGCACGACCAATGCTTTAGTCTTCCCTGCGGTTACAGGGCTCGGAGCGGCACACGTGGCGGCTCTTCTCCCGCTATGGCGGGGCTAGGTATATGCGGACTCTGTCTTTAGTAAGTCCCTTCTCCCCGACAACTGGGCAGATCTTACCCTCGGGGGCTGGTCCAGTCCTCCAGTAGCACGGTGGGCTCTCCCGATCGGCACGACTGGCTGTGGCGATGCTGGCTTCTCGGGCTCAGCGAAGGTCCTCCCTCTGTGATGATCCTCACAATCAAAGTGCTTCTCACGATGCAGAGGCTTCAGTATGCGTGCGTGTGTGATAGAAGCTAGTAACAATAAGCTCAATGGCAGAGGCTGTGGCTCGAGAGCTGCTCTCTCGAGCAAGTACAGAGACAAAGTGAAAGAGGGGGCCAGTTGTTTACCCACAGGGGTAATACTTATAGATTCCTCGAGGCTGGGTTTGACCAATGGGCACTCTCATAGACAACTGGCTTCAGCCTATAGAAAGCGTGAAGCTGGAAATGTGCCCATACTTGGTAATTACACATGCACTGCATGCGCTGAATGCATGCTGGCCTGGCTAATGCCTTGACTTTTGTCTTCCTCCTGAAGGAGGGGAAACCTGTCCACATGCTGAGACCAGATCTAGTATCTGGGCAGAATGTGCCTTCACCACATGGTGTATCACATTTGAGAGGCTTAAAGCACAAGAGAAAGCAATATTGGGAGTTGTGGTGAAGTCACGTTTTTGCTGTTAGCTGTTAGCTTCTATCATCCATGCATGCATACTGAAAGCCTCTGCATTGTGAGAAGCACTCTGATTGTGAGGATCATCTCCAGAGGGAGGATCTTCGCTGAACCTGAGAAGCCAGCATCACCACAGCTAGTCGTACCGACCGGGAGAGCTCACCGTGCCACCGGAGGACTGGACCAACCCCCGA
Organism: Colaptes auratus; assembly: GCA_015227895.2. Classification (NCBI taxonomy): domain Eukaryota; kingdom Metazoa; phylum Chordata; class Aves; order Piciformes; family Picidae; genus Colaptes; species Colaptes auratus. Next base: position 5,297,025 of record JAAWVA010000042.1, on the reverse strand, counting down.
GGGGTAAGATCTCCCCAGCTGTCGGGGAGAAGGGACTTGATCGAGACCGAGTCCACATATGCCTAGCCCCGCTATAGCGGGAGAGGAGCCACCACGTGTGCCGCTCTGAGCCCTGTAAACCTCAGGGAAGACTAAAGCACTGTTCATGCCTATACTGCATCAAACCCAGGACTACTCCAAGCGTCCCGCTATTCCTTTAAGCCCAGTAAACGAGAAGCCGCAGCTCAGCCACATTCTTTCTCTGAGGCTGTTTACATCAGCCCCGAGACTTGTTGCCAGGGGGCCGACCCCATAGCTGTTGTTTGCTGGTGTTGTCTGACTGGGAACCTCTGAGCTCGCCTACTGGCAACCATCGCCCCACCCTGCTGTGCAAGCCGACTCCCGGGGCCAGCCCATGGGGCCGACTCCAACCAGGACTGATTCCTGTTGTCTGGAGGGAATCGACTGAATGCTGAAGGGAACCTGATTCCGAGCTAAGCCCAGGTTCCACTGTTCCCTCTCCACTGCTGCGGAGAGAGGAGACAGTAACCCAATGCCACCGTCCACCTCGACTAGGAACCAGTCCAGCGACAGTAGTCTGCGGGACCCCTACCTTGCTAGAAACAACAGCTGCAGAGTATCTTCTATGTGCTTTCCATCCACTAGCACTCAGTTCAAAGTATCCGCGAGTAGCAAAGTAATCATTGACCCATAGAAAGATATAACATTGCTGTATAAAGCCAGAAGCTGCCCGCGTACCGCCGGGGGCCATCTAGCGGCCAAACGGCAGAACTGCACCCTTCATTACTAATCATAATACTAAGCCACTTATGGAATGTATTTCATGAACGTGCACTAGAACATGTATATAAGTTGTTGATTCATTGGTTATTAATAATTTTATAATTAATAAAAATTAATATTTTCATATTTCATATTAATAAATTTATTAACCTCTTCACAACAGGAGTCAGTACAGAGCTCGGGATGGCAATGAAAGTAAGTGAAATTGCTATGTCTTCCTTTACAGCATGGAAATGAGTTAAAGATTCTTTAGAACAACTAGCAGAAGATCCTAAGGCAACTTCAGCATTAATTAACAGCACTTTGCTAAGCCCTCCTGCAACCTTGGAGCTGCAGATGCTAGGCCTAACAGCAACAGCAGTCCACTACCCCTCCCCCCGCCACTGCTCTTCTGCTGCTCAGTCTTGAAAGTTCTCCAAGGTGTTTTGATTGTGGACAGAAGGGACATTCTAAATTAAAAGATCACAACTCAGTTTTGAGACTATGTTAAGAAAGGAAATTAAGATGGACAAGGTGACAAGGCCTTGACTTTTGCTCTACCTAAACAGCCCCAGAAAGAGAACAAAAAGGCATCACAGCAGGAGACAAAACAACAATTAAGCTCAAATCACTGCTGCCACTACCTATTGATATAGCCCTGCCTTCGAGGAAAAGCTAACTTTGGCTGTGAATTCGGTGGCGACGCCCCCCCTTGTCCCCCCCTCTCTGTACCTAGGGTGGCTTTGCTGAGACAGCCACCCTTCCCCCACCTTCTCTTTCTGATAAGACTCTAGTTTATGAAAGTTGTGTTCTGATGTAAAGCAACAGTACTAATTTCATTATTCCTGATTGTGATGTGTTTTAGAGATTTGTTATTTTGATGTTAAGTTTTACCAGTAAGCATAATGAATAGCAAGTACTTGGTATTTACAAGTATTGAGTAACTATAGTAAGGTATAGGTATTTAGAAATGTGAGAAACGAGCTCACTGCTGAAATTTATAACCAGTTTATTATAAAATAAAGGCAACACAGCACTGGGTGCAGAGCGAATGTGCTAGAGGCGCACCGTAACAACACGAGTTGAACTTATATAGATGGCAAACATACATATTCATATATTAAAACATACATATTCATATATTCCCCAGCACGCTCCCACCCCTCTCCATCAGGACTGAGACAAAACCTGCACTTTTGACCTGGCCAGTCTTTAGACGTGTTGGCACCTCACCTTTCTCTCACAATACAGACCATAGCCAACCAATCGGCCCAACGATCGAGCCCCAGGTCCCCAGTAATTCCCTTTGTGAAAGCCAAATATTAAAAACAATTTCTCACAATCCCTCCCCTTCTTTCTACTACATTTGGCTTGAGCCATAATAACCTAACTTGGCAACAATTCTATAACAAACAAAAGGATTCTAATTTCAACTTCCTGGTAAAAGGAATGGGTTAACAACTGATGTTGCTTGCCTGAAATAATTTCCTCCTTACTTTACTAGGTACCATACACAGGGATGGGTATGGCATATATACCAACGTCTGGGTGACAACTTTCTCCCTCTGAGTGGTTAATCCTAGGAATTAGGAGTCCGGTTTGACTTGCAACTCCACTCACACGGCCTATGGGGTTGCTGCCCACAGCCATGGTTCTAGATCTTCTTCATGGCAATTACAGAGGTCTACCCGGCCTTGCCTCCTTCAATCCCCACCAACGCTCTGCTCGGACCATGTCCCTTTCCCTTGTCCAGGGAGGCTGTACCAATTTCGAACCCTGACCTGTTTCTAGTTTGTGATGTTTTCAGGCAAGGACCATTACCACTCCTATTCTAATACTGGAGCTCATCTCATGACCATCTTTATGTACTCCATTTGGGGTACCACAGTCCGTTCAGTGGGTGGATCCACTGGTCCTTTCAGCCATCTGTATTGCAGTCTCTGTGGTCCCACTAGCTGAACGCAGTTTTTGGTGCTTTCCTCTGTCCTAATCACTTCAAATTATAACCATCTAGTTGCAACTTATTAATACCAAACAACAATTACAGAAATTGGTATATATCAATGTTCCAACAAGCCAATTTACATTTGATAATCAAGAAGTTAAAAGTTTTTGAACCCACAGGAAACCTAATTACATAACTACAAGAGCATACATTTATAACCACACACATTCTCAGCACATAAGAAATCAAAAGCTAACTCATTTTGAGTGAATAGTTGTCAAGCTTTTGTCACACCTATGCTTACATTCCAACCTGTTTACCATTAGTAGTGTTGGAGGAGAATTTATCCACACCTAGGGACATGGTCTTAGATTTTGATTGGACTCCTTCCAGTTCACTCAGGATAAATACTCCAATTATAACAATACCATTTACAACATTTACACTTTTACCCATCCCCAATGACATCAAGTCCCAGGATGTTTTATACACAGAATGAATGGGGGCTTTCCTTGATGCTTTCTTGCAATGAAATTCGATGTCACACCAGCTCCAGAGCCTTCAGACTGAGGTGTTACAGGTGTTATGTAATTCATGCTGAAGCAAGTTTTGCTTTTTCTGTGCAGTCAGTCAGGCTCAGAGGCACACTCCTGAAGTGGTCCTTTGACTCACGAAACATGTGTCCACCCTTGTTCTGCAGTATGGACAGCTGTATCTGTTGTTAACAAAAACATGAAAAGATCCTTCCCAGAGGGAAATTAGTGACTTTCCTTTCCAAGTTTTTAACACTTGACCCCCAGCTTTAATTTTATAGATCGGGAATCCCCAAGGTGGGATCTGAGACAAGAACAAAATAAAAAGTTGCTTTCTGGGCCTCCTCTACTAATAAGGCCGCTGCTACTAGAGCTTGTAAGCAAATTGGTCATCACCTAGCTGCAGGATCTAATAACTTGGAACAATACCCAACAGGATTTTTACTTCCAGTCCAGTCCTGGTTCAACACCCCAGATGCTGTTTGGTTAGATGTACTTACAAAAAGATCAAATGGTTTGTCCATGTCAGGCAAACTTAAAACAGGGCATCAACCAACATCCTTTTTATTTTATCCAATCACTCGTCTGGACTCCATTTTATATTATTATTATTGAAGGCTAATTCCTCATGTAAGAATTTTACCTTTTCTTACCCCTCTATCCATAATCAACAGCACCCCAGAAATCTGAGCAGCTGCCTGATTTCTGACCTTCCCTCACGGCAGTTACCAACATTCTAGCTTTTGCCTTCTGTTTCTCTTCATCCCTCCTTACAAACACCTTCTGAGCTTCACGTAGTAATTCTCTAAACCTCTCTCTTGCCAATCCTTGATCTTTTCCAATTTCTAATATCTGCCTATGATTTTGCCACAAACTGTATCCTAAGAAGTATCACCCCAGCTGCAGAATTGGGATCTATTCCAGAATATATCTGTAATCTTCTCTTTAATCTTACCATCCACTCCATAGGAGGCTTCCTCCAATGCTCACTGGAGGCTTTATCAAAATTTCTGGGCACAGCTTCTTTAATTCCTTGTGTTATTACTGTTCTCAGGTCTCCCATGTTCTGTCTCCCTTGAAGCCATTGATGGTCCCACTGAGGATCTTGATTAGGCCACTTCTGATTTCCTGGTGCCCCCCCACCCCGATTCTTCCTCTCCCATATTCTCATGCCAGCCTGTCTGCCTTTTTCTTGTCTTTGTCCTTATTCTCAGTTGTTAATGTAAATATGGGAACAGGGGTAGGGCATGAAGCCCTAATCCAGACAGCAGCATATTCAGCTTCTTCCCTAATAAAACACTTTTTAGAATTCACAGGATGGTTCAAAGCTCGGCAAATCCAATCATCAAAAGATAAACAATTTTTTTTTCTTTTATTTTCCTGTTATCAACTCATCATCATCCCAATACTGTAATATGATCCCTAACGTGCTCTCTGGGATGGGAATGGGAGGGAGTTCTGATGACTTGCTTTTCTTTTGTCTCGTTCTTCTGGTCACTAATCACTGACCAGGGATCAAATCCGAGTGGCGGCAGTTGGAAGCGCTGGCCCTGAGCCACTAGACACCAAGCCACCAGTATCTCCTGGCTACCCCAATACAAATGCTACGTTCTTTCGCAGCGCCGGTGCCGCTCCCTGCAAACGACCGAGCCCCCTCACTGTGCTGATCCCTTGCAAAGTCAAACTGCAAAAAAAACCCTCACACGCCGCAGCCCAGGTCCCTGCCCTCCTCTGGAAGCCTGAAACCACGGAAAAAAAACCTTCCCGAACCAGGTCCCTCAAACCGAGGTCCACCCCTAGAAACCAGGATATCAAACCCGCGAGCGTAACCGCACCACGGGCCCCCGCAGTTCAAGCTCCACAAGGAACTGACCGCAGGATACAAAAAACTCCTGAACAGGGTCCCCACTGCTGGACACCGGCTCCTGCTTCCTTTCAGCAGCTCATTCAAAGTTCCATGGGACATCGCGGCAGGTCACAGCTTAGCGATGTGATGGAACAGATTATCCTGGAGGCAATAACTGCGCACCTGAAGGATGGCCAAGGGCTCAGGTCCAGCCAACATGGATTTAGGAAGGGCAGGTCCTGCCTCTCCAACCTGATCTCCTTCTATGATCAGGTGACCCGTCTGGTGGACATGGGGAGGCCTGTGGATGTAGTCTATCTGGACTTCAGCAAGGCCTTTGACACCGTCCCCCACAGTAAACTGCTGGCTAAACTGTCAGCTCGTGGTTTGGACCGCAACACTCTGTGCTGGGTTAGGAACTGGCTGGAGGGCCGAGCCCAGAGAGTGGTGGTGAATGGTGCCGCGTCCGGCTGGCGGCCAGTCACCAGCGGCGTCCCCCAGGGATCGGTGCTGGGCCCCATCCTCTTTAACATCTTCATTGATGATCTGGATGAGGGGGTTGAGTCAGTCATCAGCAAGTTGCAGATGACACCAAGTTGGGAACAGATGTTAGTCAGAGGGTAGAAAGGCTCTGCAGAGGGACCTCGACCGACTGGACAGATGGGCAGAGTCCAATGGGATGGCATTTAATAAGTCCAGTGCCGGGTGCTGCACTTTGGCCACGGCAACCCCATGCAGAGCTACAGGCTGGGGTCAGAGTGGCTGGAGAGCTGCCAAACAGAGAGGGACCTGGGGTGCTGATTGACACCCACCTAACATGAGCCAACAGTGTGCCCAGGTGGCCAAGAAGGCCAATGGCATCCTGGCCTGTATTGGGAATAGTGTGGCCAGCAGGAGCAGGGAGGTCATTCTGCCCCTGTACTCTGCATTGGTTAGGCCACACCTTGAGTACTGTGTCCAGTTCTGGGCCCCTCAGTTTAAGAAGGACATCGAGATACTTGAACGTGTCCAGAAAAAGGCAACAAGGCTGGTGAGAGGCCTTGAGCAAAGCCCTATGAGGAGAGGCTGAGGGAGCTGGGATTGTTTAGCCTGGAGAAGAGAAGGATCAGAGGTGACCTCATGCCCTCTACAATACTTGAAAGGTGGTTGTAGACAGGAGGGGTTTGGTCTCTTCTCCCAGGCAACCAGCACCAGAACAAGGGGACACAGTCTCAAGCTGTGCCAGGGAGGTTTAGACTCGAGGTGAGGAGGAAGTTCTTCACTGAGCGAGTCATTCATCATTGGAATGGGCTGCCCAGGGAGGTGGTGGAGTCGCCGTCCCTGGAGGTGTTCAAGGGGAGATTGGACGTGGCGCTTGGTGCCATGGTCTAGTTGTGAGGTCTGTTGGGACAGGTTGGACTTGATGATCCTTGGGGTCTCTTCCAACCTTGGTTATACTGTGATACTGTGTGATTCATCACCTCCATCACATCGGGGGTCACCATTTTACTGTGACCGAGAGATGGGACAAATCTTGATACAAGCAAGGTGTCTACTTTATTGTACAAGTCTTTTCTTTATATAGACTAACTCGTGATTGGTAATTAGATGTGTCCGTGGTGACAGTGTCGTGGTTTGGGAGAGCAATCCTCCCACCACAGGCAGAAATAAACGACTCAGACAATGGATTGCAAAAGCGATGGAAAGTTTAAATGGAAAACAACCCAAATAAAGCAACAATGAAAGTTTTACAGAGAACCACAAGCACCGTGACAAGAGAGAGAGATCCCATCACCACCTGGGGGTACACCCAAACCCCCCCCAGGGCTCTTTCTCCCCCCTCCCCACCCAGCCTTGGGCCTGGGCAGGCCAAGGGAGGCAGCTCACGCCATTTTCACCTAGGCAGCAGTGGGGGATGAAAGAGGAAGTGAAGACCCCGTGTGGATGTTTTATAGGGGAGCAGGGCATTATGGGAAATGGAATACCTGGTTTCCTGTGACCACCCCCCCGGACTGGGTACCTCCCAGGTGTGGTCTGTGCAGTGGCATCCGGGCCAGCACCCAGCCTAAACCACCACAGACAGTCACAGACTCATGATTGGCTGCCAAGAAAATGCCAGGGAGCACACATCCCTTGGCAAGGCTCAGACAAAAGACAAACCAACACACATCTCTTATCTAAATTCAGACAGAAGACAAAAGACTCTCTTGCAATGTTTACCAGCTCTTATTCTCAGGTCATTGTGTGGCTTCCCTGAGTCACAATGGTCGTTGGTAATCAGCTAAATGCTTTCTTCTCTCTGCACAGCTGCAGTTTGTTCCCAGGGCTTATGGCCCACAAGAGCTAAAACATTTCCTTCTATCAGCTGAGCATTGCTCGAGGTTCTACTCCCTAAATCAGTCCAAGTGATGTCCCTCATGGGTCTGTAGTGGGACCTCTGCTCTTTAATATTTTATCAATGATATAGACAGTGGGATCCAGGCACTGTCAGCAGTGTGCAGATGGCACCAAGCTGAATGGTGTTGACAATAAAACAGAGGGGCAGGATGGCATCTGGAAGGACCTGGACAAGCTCTAGAGGTGACCAAGGTGAACCTCATGGATTTCAACAAGAGTAAGTGCAGGGTTCTGCACCTGGACTGGAATTATCTTCACTATCAGTACAGACTGGTGGAGGAGGTAATAGAAAGCATCCATGAGGAAAAGGACTTGGGGGTGCTAGAGGAGAAGAAGATAAACATGAGCACAGAGTGTGCACTTGCAGCCCAGAAAGCCAGTGGCATCCTGAGCTGCATCAGAAGAAACATGGCCAGCAGATTCTGACACTTTGCTCTGAGAAGGTCTCACCTGGAGTACAGGGTCCAGGTCTGGAGCTCTCAATACAGGTAGCACGCAGACCTGATGGAGCAGGTCCAGAGGAGGGCCGTGAAAAGGATCAGGGAATATGAGGACAGAGTAAATCAGAAGCCCCTAATCTCAGCCATAGAAACTATGGCTAAAGACATCCAGCTGCTGGATGTGTGCAGAGTGCAGGTTTCCTTAGCTGACCAATTCCTTAGCTGCCTAGAGCAAAACAGTAACATTCCACAGGTGCCAAGAAGAGCATCCTCACATTGGCACCCATTGATTGGAGCATGCTGCAGAAGCCACCTCCTTGACACACTGGCACCTCTCACTGGGAAAAGATTTTAGCTTATCTATGTGGTTGGGTTTTAGTGGCTAAGGGATTGATAACAAAGAGTATAAAAAACAGCCACCCTGAGCAAGAGTCACTCCAGTTAGGGACCTGTGGTTAGGGACTTAGGAACATCTTGGGAGGTTAGGGCTGCTAGGGACTTCTGTTAGATAGCTGCTTCTGGCTAGGGCTTCAGTGTAGGGATGCTTCTAGGGATATGCTCAGGACTTGTCTTATATGCTTCATCTGTTTAGGGCTTCTGGGATTTCTTCTGTAAATTGGACTCTGAAACTCTGTAATTTTGGGGATTCTACAATGCAGAAATAAAGGACTTCTGGGAGGACTTCTGAGATTCTCTGTTCTCTGCATTTCTGGAGTCTTGTTGCTATATGCCAACAGTGTTCCTGCCTTCATTCGTCACCCAATGGCCCTTGAAGTGGGGGAAGAACAACAGTGGCCCAGTCATCTTTGAAGTAAAATGTCCAGTCCTACCTCCCATACAAGTGGCAATGCTGCAGTGAAGTACTCCTATGGCAGGAGATATGACAAGCAGGGCTTCTCACAAGCTTCTGATGCTGAAGCATGTTCAGAGAGTAGGGGGAAATAAGGAGAGAAATTTATAAAAACAAATATAGTTATTTATAAATTAGCTTCACCTCTTTTGTACTGTAATACAAAATTTATAAAGGTTGGATGTTCTGTTGTGGATTATCTTCACAATAATAGTTTGAGAGCAGTATTTGGAGAAGATAAATCCAAAAGTAGCAATAATACCTCACTCTTAAACAGAAGGAACTTCCTGGGGACTTAATCTATCAAATATTCACAAGGCCATTTGCTGATTGTGGAAATTCCTCTTAAGGTCCCTTTTCAGAGGAGAATTCTCCTAAACTACTACAGCTGCTAAATCCACACGTGCAAGGGAAAACCTGAGACAAAGAGTGCTCTCTCTCCACAACAGTCCCATTTTAATGAAAGCCAAGTCTGAGTTTGTCAGATATCACAAAGGAAAGCAGCTCCAAGCCCAAACAGACAATAGAAATGGGCTCCAGGAACAGATAACTATCTTTAGAGCGCACTTGTTCCCAGCATGGGGTCTGTGCCATACCGTGCGTGGCTTGGGAGATGGAGTCATGTGAGTCTACTGACCACCAGGTCGGGGGAGGTGTCTCACCCCTGGCTCCCTCCATCCCAACTTCTCCACTTCCCATCAGCCCAGCTTTGCCAGGTGGAAAGGGGCTTTGGATGTGCTGCCACATTGAGGCTCTCAGGTGTTTATCACAATCACAATAACCGCTGGGCCACTGACTCTCACCAGCACACACTGGGTGCCTTTTTTTCTGCAGAGGGAGTGCTTTCAAATTTGGGTTAATGTCAGGATCTGGTCTTCCCATTTCCTCTAGCTTCAGAGAGGGCAGCCAACTTCAGAGGCATCTGTCATGACTCTTCTGCCTGCACTGCTGCATTCCTGACCTGGAAATGCTGAGGCCTTTCCTCCCAGTGCTCAGAAGAAGCTTTAGCTGGGGTGTGGTCCTGACACAAACCTGGAAATGAAAAGGCAGCAGTGCAGGAAATGAAAGCACAGCCATGTCCTTAGCTGTGATGCTTTGCATTCAAGATGAGCTTGTGCAAAGATTGTTACCTCTGCTAAGGCGCCTCTGGTCCTGCGGCAATGAGGGGCAGGTATAAAAGGCAGCCCAGGTCCTGCTCTCTCATCCACTTCTCCTGCCTCCTTCTCCTTGGCAACCAGGTGAGTCTGGAGCCCCTTCTGCTCCTGTTCTGAAGTGCCATCTCCACTTGATGGGCATTGCATCTGAAATTGGCTTTGTCATACATTGGGGCTTGGATCGCTTTTCATGACAGGGAGAAGTTCAGCTTAGAGATAGGTTAGGATGTAACTGTGGAGGCTTTTTGTTGATGCACTAGGACAGAGCCTCCTCAGGTCAGGCTGCCATTTGAATAGCCCTGGCTGAATGAGGCTATGAAGACCATTGGCTCCTTGCAAATTCTTGAGCTTCAGCCATTTCCTTGTGACAGAGTAATATGCTTGCTCTTCACCTACACTCCTCCTGTTACTTTCCTGCCATCTCTTCCAGGTGCTCCTAAGGCTTTGAGTCATGTCCTGCTACAACCCGTGTGTGCCTTGCCAGCCCTGTGGCCCAACCCCGCTGGCCAACAGCTGCAATGAGCCCTGCTGCAGGCAGTGCCAGAGCTCCACTGTTGCCATTGAGCCTCCTGCTGTGGTGGTGACCCTGCCTGGACCCATCCTCAGCTCCTTCCCTCAGAACACTGTTGTGGGCTCCTCCACCTCTGCTGCTGTTGGCAGCATCCTCAGCTCTGAGGGAGTGCCCATCAGCTCTGGGGGCTTTGACCTCTCCTGCATCACCAACCGCTACTCTTGCAGACCCTGCCGCCCCTGCTAGGGCTACCAGCAACGGCCTCAGAGAAGGACCCCCAGGCACTCTGAACATGATGCTGGACAGAGGATCACACTTAGGGCCATTGTCCGGCTCTCTGACATCATGGTCCATGACTGCCTTTGCTGTTTTCCACTCTCATTTCTTCTTTGTCTTTTGCTCCCCTCAAAGCTGCTCTGTGGACCCCAGGAACCAGCCTGAAGAGACTCTCCAGCCTCTCTCCCTTTCAAAACTGTGCCACCGCAAGAGAGAAACAAATCCTTGACTTCTTTTCCTCTCCTTGCTGGGCACCTCCACTTGGAGTGACATCATTTCTGTCTCATTAAAACAATGGCTGCAACCTTGCCTGTGTGCCTGAGGTGTTCTTTCCATCTGCATGACTGCTGAGGGACAAAGTTAGTGCTTAGGAGGGGAAATCAGTGGGGGCACAAGGGAACCTTTCCTCACTGCCGTAAGTGTATCACTACATACTGGTGGAGGAGGTGATAGAATGCATCCATGAGGAAAAGGACTTGGGGGTGCTAGAGGAGAAGAAGATAAACATGAGCACAGAGTGTGCACTTGCAGCCCAGAAAGCCAGTGGCATCCTGAGCTGCATCAAAAGAAACATGGCCAGCAGATTCTGACACTTTGCTCTGAGAAGGTCTCACCTGGAGTACAGGGTCCAGGTCTGGAGCTCTCAATACAGGTAGCACGCAGACCTGATGGAGCAGGTCCAGAGGAGGGCCATGAAAAGGATCAGGGAATATGAGGACAGAGTAAATCAGAAGCCCCTAATCTCAGCCATAGAAACTATGGCTAAAGACATTGTCAAAGAGATCAAGACCTCCATGTGTGAACTGAGAAAGGGGAGCGATGCCTCCTTTTCCCCTTCTCCTTCAGAATGGGTCCAGGTCTCGGCAATCAGGAATAGGCGACCTTCCCCTAGGAGATCACCCCAAGCCAACTGGGGATTGTCAAGGGGGTCTGTGTGGAGGATCCCATAAGCATTCAGGGAGTCACAGGGGGTTCACAAGATTCGACTGTACTGCAGGCTGAGAGAAGCCTGACCGGGAATGAATGGGGAAAGCACGACATAGTGACTGGTCCAGATGCACCTTGCATTCTTGGCATTGACTTTCTGCGGGAGGGATGCTTCAAGGACCCCAGGGGGCACAAGTGGGCGTTTGGGGTGGCAGCTGTAGAGACTGCAGGCAAGGAACAGCTGTCTACCATGCCTGAGCTGTCAGATGACCCCTCCGTAGTGGGCAGCCATAAGAGGCAGGATTTGAAGTTACCTCTTGCCTCTCGCATAGTACATCGCAGGCAATCCAGGACCAACAGAGACTCTCTGCACCCCATACACCAACTGATTCGACGACTGGAGAGCCAGAAGGTGATCAGCAAGGCTCACTCCCCCTTCAACAGCCTGATATGGTCGGTGAGGAAGGCAAATGGGGAATGGAGACTGTCCGTGGACTACCGTGGCCTGAATGAAGTGACTCCTCCGATCAGCGCTGCCGTGCCAGACATGCTGGAGCTCCAGTACCAGCTGGAATCGAAGGCGGCCAAGTGGTATGCCACAAGTGACATTGCTAATGCCTTTTTCTCCATTCCCATTGCAGAAGAATGCAGGCCACAGTTTGCTTTCACCTGGAGGGGAGTACGGTACCAATGGAATCGGTTGCCTCAGGGCTGGGTCTGTCACTCAACCATCTGCCATGAGGTGATCCAGACTGCCTTAGAGAAAGGTGGAGCCCCTGAGCATCTGCAGTTCATTGATGACATCATTGTGTGGGGTGAGACAGCAGAGGAAGTTTACCAGAAGGGTAAGAGGATAATCGATATCCTGATGGAGGCTGGCTTTGCCATCAAGAGATGCAAGGTGAAAGGGCCTGCCAGGGAGATCCAGTTCCTGGGTGTTCGATGGCAGGATGGCCGTCGCCACATCCCTCAGGAGGTGGTGAACAGAGTAGCCACTATGGTGTAACCCACAAACAAGCAAGAGACACAGTCCTTTTTGGGGCTTGTGGGCTTCTGGAAAATGCACATTCCCGGGTACAGTCAGATTGTGAAGCCTCTCTTCCATGTAACAAGGAAGAAAAATGATTTTGTGTGGGGAGCTGAGCAGCTGGTAGCATTCAAGCAGATCAAAAGAGAGGTGGTCCATGCTATGGCTCTGGGACCTGTTCAAACTGGGCCAGAGGTCAAGAACGTGCTGTACACTGCGGCCGGTGAGAATGGTCCTACGTGGAGCTTGTGGCAGAAGGCTCCTGGTGAAACCAGGGGCAGGCCCCTAGGTTTCTAAAGTAAGGGGTTCAAAGGCTCTGAGGCCAACTACACCACTACAGAGAAGGAAATCCTAGCTGCCTATGAGGGTGTCCGGGCTGCCTCTGAGGTAATTGGGACTGAGTCACCTCTATTGCTAGCTCCAAGGCTTGCAGTCCTGACCTGGATGTTCAAAGGGAGAGGCTCAACCCCACATCATGCCACAGATGCCACCTGGAGTAAGTGGATGGCCCTGATAATTCAGCGAGCTCGGATGGGGAGCTTCGAACGCCCTGGCAGAGTGGAAGTGATCACCAACTGGCCAGAGGGTGCTGACTTTGGAATGCCACCAGAGCAGACAGTGACCCGTTCTGAGGAGGCTCCCCCATACAACGATCTCCCTGACAATGAGAAGGGCTATGCTCTATTTACAGATGGGTCCTGCCGGCTTGTGGGGAGCAAGCGGAGATGGAAGGCAGCTGTCTGGAGCCCAACAAGGCAAGTGGCAGAAGCAAGGGATGGAGAAGGCAAATCCTTCAGTCAGTACGCAGAGGTAAAAGGTGTCCAGCTGGCCCTGGATATAATGGAGCGAGAGAACTGGCCAGTGCTGTACCTCTACACTGACTCCTGGATGGTAGCCAATGCCTTGTGGGGGTGACTGAAGGAATGGAGGAGGAATGGGTGGCAGAGAAAAGGGAAGCCTGTTTGGGCCACTGAGGTGTGGCAAGACACCGCTGCCCGCCTGGACAGGCTGCCAATAAAGGTACAGCACATTGATGCACACATCCCCAAGAGCAGAGCCACAGAGGAGCACAAGCACAACCGCCAAGCAGATCTGGCTGCTAACATCTCCCAAATAGACTTGGACTGGGAACACAAGGGTGAGCTGTTCTTAGCTCGCTGGGCCCATGACACTTCTGGCCACCAAGGGAGAGATGCCACATGCCAGTGGGCTCAAGACAGATCAATGGACATCTCTGTGGAGGCCATCTCACAGGTCATCCATGAGTGTGACATCTGTGCTGCCATCAAGCAGGCCAAGCGCATGAAGCCTCTGTGGTATGGGGGCAGATGGTCGAAATAGAAGTACGGAGAGGCCTGGCAGATCGACTACATCACCCTGCCTCGGTCTCACAGCGGCAAGCAGTACGTACTGACCATGGTGGAGGCAAGTACAGGCTGGCTGGAGACCTACCCAGTACCTCATGCCACTGCTCGCAACACCACCCTGGGCCTAGAGAGGCGTGTCCTGTGGAGACACGGCACCCCTGGGAGGATTGAATGGGACAATGGAAGCCACTTCAAGAACCACCTCCTAAGGGACTGGGCAAAGGAACATGGCATTGAGTGGATTTACCACATCCCATACCATGCACCAGCTGCCGGGAAGGTCGAGCGCTACACTGGCTTGCTAAAGACCACCCTAAAAGCCATGGGGGATGGAATCTTTAGGAACTGGGAAAAACACCTAGCTCAAGGCACTTGGTTAGTGACCAGCAGAGGATCTGTGAATTGAGCTGGTCCTGCCCAGTCCAACCTGCTGCAAACAGTGGATGGAGATGGGGTTCCTGTGATTGCTGAGAAAAACCTGCTCGGGAAGTCGGTGTGAGTTTTCCCTGCTGCTGGTAGTGGCAAACCCACCCAGGGGTGGTCTCTGCTGAAGGGCCTGGTCACAGGTCATGTTAGAAACTGGGGACATTCAGTGTATCCCACAGCAGAACATGACTCTGGCTGAGAGGGGATGAACTCAGAGGGGGCAACGCACACCAATGTATTATAGTCACTGTATGATAGTTATAAGTTGTTCTAAGTTTTTCTCTCCTAGTTTAATACCAGCCTGGCATCCAGCACTCAGCATGAACACACCGCACACCTATCCAGAGAGCTCCTGCGTCATCTCACCTGCACCTGTTCCTGATGCCCCACAGCAAAAGACTGTTCTTGTTTACTGCTACGCGGCGAACAAAAAGGGGGGAAGGGCAGGTTCTGCGTTCTCAAGCGGTACCCCAGTTCCGATGGTCAAGAACCACCCCTGCTTAAAACAGCATGAGGGGCTCCGTGCCATCGGCCACGCACCAGGTGTTCCCCTACAATCCACAAGAAGCTCACACAATCTCCCCGGCAGGAAATCTTGAGCCCCAACTTCCAAAAAACAAAATGATGCCCAGATCTAAATTTAAACTCTCCATCTTTTGCAATCTGATCTGCAGAGTGGCCACAACAACCAACTCCTGGCTGGCCCACCAAGAATGTGATGGGTTGAGGCAGACCCCCCTCCACACCACGGGCGAAAATAATGACTCAGACATATGGATTGCAAAAGTGATGGAAAGTTTAAATGGAAAGCGGTGAGTGTGTACAGAGAGTGCAGTGACAAAAGAAAATCCCAAAGCACACCCAGAGACATCCCATCCCCACCTGAGGGTACACCCAAGACCCCCAGGGCTCCTTCTTACCCCCTCACTCCACTGCTAGGCTTATCTCAGCTGGCCAGATCTGAGACTGCCCATCCCCCCAGCCTTGGGCCTAGCCAGGCCCAAAAGGCCGAGAGACACCTCCCCCAAGTTACCAGGTGGCGGCGAGGGAAGAAAGAGAGCGTGCCAGACCCCCCGCTGAGATCTTATAGGAGAGCAGGGTATTATGGGATGAAATACCTGGCTTCCTGTGTCCACCCACTGGGCTGGACTTCTGGACACAGGAATCCCTCATATGAACACTGCAGAGTGCACCCAGCCCAAACTGCTACAAACAGAAAAGACCCCTCTGGACAAAGCCAGGGGGCTACTAAACAGCCTCCTTCTCCCACTCTGCCTCCCGTACTTCCCTCCCCCATACAAGGGAAAGATGAGAATAGGAGAAAGGAGTTAGTACAGCTTGCAAGGAACAAGGAACGCAGCCAAGGTCAGCAAAGCCAAGCAGAGATACCAGCTAGTAGCAGCTAGAGCTAGAGGTGAAAAAGAAACAGAATAGTTAATGCAACTGCCTTTTGTCCACATTAGCAAGAGAATGGAATGTTGTATCCCTATCTGTTATTGTTCCGTGTCCAATGGTAATTTATTTACCCTTTTACTCTAAAATGTCCAGAAAGTTCCTTTTTTTTTTTTTCCAGTTAGGAGCTAGGCAAAAGTTCCACCTTCAAACCATAACAATCAGCTAGGTGATAGGTGTGCCTTTCTAAAAGTTTGTGCATAAATAAAAAAGAGAAATCTCCCCTGGTGCACATGGCTTGTGGAGTGTGATGAAGAGGTTATTAATTTATGAATATGAAAGATGACTTAGGAAAATATTATTTTTATTCATTATCAAAATTATTAATAACCGATGAATCACTATTTTATATACATGTTCTAGTGCACAATTGTGAAATACATTCCATAAGTGGTTTAGTGTTATAATTAGCACTCAATTGGAATATTTACAGCATCACTGTCTATATTTATATAACAAAGGGTGCAGTTCCACCGGTTGGCCACTAGATGGCGACTCGACGGGGCACGGGCAGCTACTTAACTATATACAGAAAATGTTTGTATGTGTTAGAGGTTACTCTGCTAGACGCAGATGCTTTGAACTGAGTGTTAGCACGTGGAAAGCACGTGGAAGATACTTCGTAGCTGTTGTTTGTGGCAAGGTTGGGTTCCAGCAGACAGCTGTCACTGGACTGGTTCCTAGGCTGGTCTGGATGGCAGTGCTGGGTGGCTCTCTCCGTGGCAGTGGAGAGGAGATGGAACCTAGGCTTAGCTTGTGTAAAGGTCTAATGTCTCGATCCAGAGAGGGAAAGAGATTCAGGTTTTTAATGAATATTCCCGTGTTGTGAAATTAGAGGCACAAACGAGGCCAAAATATCAACAGCTAGACTATTGATTACATAAATACAGTGGATGGACATAAATAAAGTGGATGGATCAGAAGGGGAGAGAGAGAGAATAGAGAGAGAAGAGAGAAAAGGAAAGGAATTATATTACCACACCCCTCACCCCCCAAGACAGTTTGAGTCTGTGGAGGAAAGGTAAATGGTGCTGCAGGAGATGTTGGGTCTGTAGAGGAACGGTGCTGAGGCTTTGGCTGTAGAAGGGATGTGGTCCTCTGAGCAGCTTCTTCAGCTCCATGAGTTGCAGCAGCCAGAACTTAGGAAACGGAGAGAGGGTTTTCAGAGTCCAGGATCCGTTGTGTTGGCCCGTGAGCTTTCCAGCGTGTGTGGTGCTGCATCTTGCTTCTCCAGCTTTCTTCTTCAATTTTCTTCCCAAAAAGCCAGTAGTTGCTCCAGTCTTTTATACAGTTTTTTAGTCCTCAGGCAAGTGTCCAGGCATTGTTCCCCAGGATATCGTTCTGGGAAATCATCCTTAGGTAAGTGTCCAGGTATCGTTCCCCAGGAAATCTTTCTGTGTACTCAGGTGAGTTTGGGCAGCCTGTCTGGATGGAGGGGGGAGGAGGCCTCCACCTCCTCCTGCTCCACCTACCTACCCACACACCCTTTACACATCAGGGAATCCATTGTCCTTTCCTGAGGTATCTGATGGCTGGAATGATCTTGTCCTGAAGGCGTGATGGCTGGGCCCTTGGACCATTGTTGTAGGCCAGCTGCAGTTCAGTGAGCAATGTTATCTTTGCACCTTCCAAGAGTCTTTCCAGTGGCTCTGCCCAACGCACATCAGCTATTGTCTGGGCAAGCAGCAAGTGATTTTATCTTTGTTGAGTCACACCAGGAGAGACAAGCTTTAGACTCTCACAGCTTGTAAGCAGGCTCCCTTTCAGGACTCAGCAGGTTCCCTCCAGACGACAGGGAGCAGTCCTGCGGGGTCGGCCCGGCAAGGCCGGCAGGGCTGGTCCCAGGACAAGGTGGGCCCTCAGAGTCGGCTCGCACGGCAGGGCACGGCAGCAGGCAGGGCTGGATCCAGCGGAGGGGGTCAGCCGTGCTGCAATGGGCTCGGGGCTGGCATGGAGCGGCCCCAGGGAAGAAGCGCAGCTACGTGATGTGGCGGCTTCCCGTTTACTTGGCTCGAAGGAGCGGCGGGACCCTCTCAGAGCGGTCCTGGCTTTGCTGCACGGACAGTGCTCTGGATCTCCCTGAGGTTTACAGGGCTCAGAACGGCAAAGGTGGTGGCTCCTCTCCCACGATAGCGGGGTAAGGCAGATGTGTAGACTACCGGACTCGGTAGTCCTTCTCCCCGACAGTTGGGCAGATCTTACCCTCGGGGGTCCAGTCCTCTGGAGGCACAGTGGGCTCTCCTGGTTGGTGTGACTGGCTGTAACGGCGCTGGGCTTCTCAGGCTCAGCAAAGGTCCCTCCTCTGGAGATAATTCTCAGGGCTAAGGTTCAACGGGCCTGCCTGGATACGGGCTTCTTCTCATCGTGCAGAGGCTTCCAGTTTGCTTGTTCCGGTGGGAATCTTGCTCGGGAGCACACCGCGACCAGTAGCCTCGGGAACACTAGCTGTTCTTCAACCTACGGGATCGGCAGGGCACCCCCGGGCTCTCGGCACTCGGCTGGATTCGGCGCGCCGTTTCTCCACGTGCTTGCTGCTCGGGAGCGCTCAGGCTCTCCTCGTCACTGGCGGTGCTTTTAAAAGCCGGCGGCACCCCGCAGCAGCCTCTGTTCCGGCAGGAATCTTGTTTGGGAGCACCCCGCGACCAGCAGCCTCGGGAGCACCGGCTGTTCACACTCGCTCGGGCACGCGCCGCTGCACTTTTTCTCAATCTTGTCCAGCAGGTCAGGCGGGCAGGGCAGGCATGGTGGGAACGCGCCGCAAGAGCTCCTTCAAAAAATCTGTCTCGACTCAGACTGAGGGGGAATACAAGCAGGTAGGCATGTGCCATAAGCAAGAGGTGGGTGTCCAGGCATATGGTTGCAGAGAGTGCTGGAGCCTGGCACTTGAGATGCAGGGTAGTGGGGACAACTCCTGCACCAGGTGTGAGCAGATCGACTATCTGCTTAACCTGGTGGCCAGATTGAAGGATGAGGTGACTAGACTTAGAGATGTCAGGGACTGTAGAGGGGAGACCAACTTGAGTAACCAGGCTCAGCAGGCTCCCCCTGCAGAGGCTGGTTATCCAAAAAATAGAGGGGAATGGGTGAAGGTTCCTCTCAAAAGACACAAATTCAAACCTCCTCGCCTCCCCTCACCTTCCCCACTGCCCGTGGAAAACAAGTATGGGGCACTGGAGGTCGAGGGGGAGGTGATTCTAATGCAGGAGGACACACCAGCTGGAGTTTTCCCTGAGGCAAAGCAGCCCAAGGTGAAGCAGCCCAAGGTGAAGCAGCCCAAGGTGAAGGAGCCCAAGGTGAAGCAGCCCAAGGTGAAGCAGCCTTCCCCTGTCATCAAGACTTGCTCCCTTAAAAAAAAGAGGAGGGTAATTGTTATTGGTGATTCCCTCCTGAGGGGAACAGAAGGCCCCATATGTCAGCCAGACAGGCTGGTCCCAGGACAAGGTGGGCCCTCAGAGTCGGCTCGCACGGCAGGGCACGGCAGCAGGCAGGGCTGGATCCAGCGGAGGGGTCAGCCGTGCTGCAATGGGCTCGGGGCTGGCATGGAGCGGCCCCAGGGAAGAAGCGCAGCTACGTGATGTGGCGGCTTCCCGTTTACTTGGCTCGAAGGAGCGGCGGGACCCTCTCAGAGCGGTCCTGGCTTTGCTGCACGGACAGTGCTCTGGATCTCCCTGAGGTTTACAGGGCTCAGAACGGCTGGCTCCTCTCCCACGATAGCGGGGTAAGGCAGATGTGTAGACTACCGGACTCGGTAGTCCTTCTCCCCGACAGTTGGGCAGATCTTACCCTCGGGGGTCCAGTCCTCTGGAGGCACAGTGGGCTCTCCTGGTTGGTGTGACTGGCTGTAACGGCGCTGGGCTTCTCAGGCTCAGCAAAGGTCCCTCCTCTGGAGATAATTCTCAGGGCTAAGGTTCACGGGCCTGCCTGGATACGGGCTTCTTCTCATCGTGCAGAGGCTTCCAGTTCGCTTGCATGTATGAGAGAGAGAGAGAAGAACTAATAGCAAGGAGCTCAAGGCAGAGGCTATGGCATGAGCGTTGTCCTCTCAAGTAAAGAGAGAGACAAAGTGAAAGAGGGGGCACATGTTTACCAACTGAGGTGATACATATAGGTTCCTTGAGGCTGGGTTTGACCAGTGGGCACTCTTGTAAACAACTGGCTTCAGCCTATAGAAAGCGTGAAGCTAGAATTATGCCCATTCTTGGTAACGCACAAGCATCCCAGGTGATGGGTGCGTGCAGGGGTCTGTGCCGGCCCTGGCTAATGCCTTGGTTTTTGTCTCCCTCATGAAGGAGGGGAACTTGTCCACATGCTGGACAGATTCAATATCTGGGCATAGTGTGCCTTCACCACATGGAGCAATCTCCCACGCGCTCAGTGCTGAATAAAGAAATGCTGCTTCTTATGCACAATGGACCCTAAGAAAGTTTTTGATCCTGGCATCCACTCTAGTCATCCTTACCTGGCCTGCATTATTGTGACTGGCGTCAAATTCTCTGGCTTTGCTTTTAAAGGTGTATGCTAAGAAAAATTCTAAGCACAAGACCAGCAGTGGGACATTTGAGGTGGTAGCTTTTGGGATGGAGGTGTGTTTTGGTATTCTAATGATATTATAATGAGCAAAGGTCACAAAAGGGGTAACGTTTGTCAAAGACAAAGGTGTGTCGGCCAGGGTAGCAGATATACAGCTTCTCAGTTCCGTGGTACCATCCAGTTCCCACTCCTGCAGTGATCAAACCGAGCCCAGCTGTGGTGCTTAGACTCCACTCCACCCTCCGTTTGCAGGTTGTGTTGCCCAGGGAACCAGCATGGAATAGATTCCTCACACACCAGTCAGTCCTTTCTGTCCTGGAAGCCTCTTGGCTGCTATACTTCTCTTTAGTGTGTGAAGAATGCCCTACATTTACCACAAACTCCATTTATAATTCACCTCCCATCACTATCCACACATTTTAGCACGTCACGTGGAACGGAATCCAGACAAATGCTGTCCCTGGGAGAGGATCTGTGAGCATATGGGAAGCCTTGTGGAGGTCAAGATTTCCACAAGGACTTTGGGATGAGTACTTCCCTTGCTTTGGGTGGATCTGTCTGGGCAAGGTAGATCAGAAGATGTGGTTAGCAAAGGGTCCAGGAACTGGGAAAGGGTAATTAGTCCTGAAGATGATCCACAGTCCCTACTCCAACCCCCACCACCTGCCAGGGCTTGCTCTTCCCCCCCAACCCAGCCTTGGGCCTGGGCAGGCCCAAGGGAGGCAGCTCACGCCATTTTACCTAGGCAGAGGCGAGGGAGGAAAGAGGAAGTAAGGACCCCGTGCGGATGATAGATAGAGGAGCAGGGAATTATGGATGAAATACCTGGCTTCCTGTGACCACCCCCTGGGCTGGGGCCCCTTTTGGGACCTCCCAGGTGTGGTCTGTGCAGTGGCATCCGGGCCAGCACCCAGCCTAAGCCACCACAGGGAGGATGCCTGACTCACCGAGCATTGGAGACTTTTCTGACTGGGCTCTTGATTGAAGAAATAGTCAGCAGCCTTGTTGGGTCTGGAGGCACTTTGCAGTGCCAAATCTGTATGAGGCCAAGAATATCTTTTGTCTCACTGCTCAGTTTCTACTTCCTAGTTCAGCAGTGGATTGCTGGGCTCATGGCATGCTACTCCTCACATGTCCATTCCTCTGAAATCTCTCTCCCAGTGTAGCAGTTTGGGCTGGGTGCCCTCTGCTACGGGGGGTGTTTCCTGTGTCCAGCAGTCCAGCCCAGTGGGCGGACACAGGAAACCAGGTATTCCTACCGTAATTCTCTGCGCCACTCTAAGGTCCAGCGTGGGTCTGGCGCTGCCTCTTTCTTTCCTCTCCGCCACCGGTAACTGGGGGAGATGTCTCCTGGCCATGGGCCTGCCTAGGCCCAAGGCCACGGGGGCACAGGCAGTCTCAGATCTGGCCAGCTGAGACTAGCCTAGCGGGGGGGGGGAAGGGGGGAGCGGTGCGAGGGGGGAGGGCTGTGGAGGGAAGAAGGAGCCCTGGGGGTCCTGGGTGTACCCTCAGGTGCGGATGGGATGTTTCTGGGTTTGCTTCGGGATCTCTTTTGTCACTGCACTTCTGGCTCTCTTCTGCACACACTCACTGCTTTCCATTTAAAACTTCCCATCACTTTTGCAATCCGTTTGTCTGAGTCGTTATTTCTGCCGGTGGTGGGGGGGTCTGCCTCAACCCATACACCCAGGTACAATTCCATCCTCAAGCCATGTCCAGCTGCAAGCCCTGTGAGCCCTGCGGCAAGCCCTGTGAGCGCTGCTGCCAGCCCTGCGGCCCAACCCCGCTGGCCAACAGCTGCAATGAGCCCTGCTGTGTGAGGTGCCAGGACTCCACCATCATCATCCAGCCCTCCCCTGCGGTGGTGATCCTGGCTAGACCCATCCTCAGCTCCTTCCCTCAGAACACTGCTGTGGGCTCCTCCACCTCTGCTGCTGTTGGCAGCATCCTCAGCTCCGAGGGAGTGCCCATCAACTCTGGGGGCTTTGACCTCTCCTGCATCCCCAACCACTACTGCTGCGACCCTGCCACCCCTGCTAGAGCAACTGCAAGCGACCTGGACAAGGATTCCCAGGAACCCAAAAGCTGATGTTGGATTGAGGGATGAGCTCCTGGTCATCAGTTTGAGAGAGGCTGATCATCCAGTGCTGTCCTTCCAAAGGAGAGCAGCTGAGGCTCTCTGAAAATATGGCCCAAGTCTGACTTCCCTGCCTTCCACTCTCTCCCACCTCTGTCTCCTCTTCTTGTGGACTGTATGAACCTCAGAGGCAACCTGGAGAATATGCTGTCCCTTCTCTCTCTGGAACAGGCAGGTGGATGTCTTGTTGGATCTCCACTGGGTGTGATGGGCACAAATATTCAACAGCTGGTGGTGCTCTCCATGCTCTGGCCAGCTCCTCTACAAATGATCTCATTTCTTCTTCAGAGTCATTGAAGCTTTCTGCATCCCAGCCCCTGCCTCCTCAAAATCCTTTTGTCCTGAAGGGTCAAACGCCCAAACATGCCCTAGCCCAGACAATGGCTAAGCACCTGCAGAGGTGCTAACCTGGGCAGTTCCTAGGGTCCAGATAGCCAAGGCAAATGTATAGCAGGTGTGACTAACATTGTAAACACCTCTGAATGAGTACTTCCCTTGCTTTGGGTGGATCTGTCTGGGCAAGGTAGATCAGAAGATGCTGTTAGCAAAGGGTCCAGGAACTGGGAAAGGGTAATTAGTCCTGAAGATGATCCACAGTCCCTACTCCACCTGTCCGTTACTCCATTGCCCAGATCTAAAGACCTTCACTTTCACACCTGGTCACTGGCAGCAGGGACAGGACCCCTCTGCAGCACGGCACCTGCCAGGACCCTCTGTTGACGGCCTGTGTAGGGCCAAGGTGTTCCCAAGCTGGTGGGACTTGCTTTATGTGCTTCTTCGTTAGTGCTGTTGTCATTCCTTGTAGTGGGTTGAGGCAGCCCCCCTCCCCACCACGGGCAAAAATAACAACTCAGACAAACGGATTGCAAAAGTGATGGAAAGTTTAAATGAAAAAAAAGTAGTGAATGTTTACAGAGAAACAGAAGCACAGTGACAAAAGAAAATCCCAAAACATACCCAGAAAGATCCCATCCCCACCTGGAGGTACATCCAAAAACCCCCAGGGCTCCTTCTTCCCCCCTTCCCACTGCTAGGCTAGTCTCAGCTGGCCAGATCTGAGACTGCCTACCCCCCCGTGGCCTTGGGCCTAGCCAGGCCCATGGCCGGGAGACAACACCTCCCCCAGTTACCGGGTGACGGCGAGGAAGAAAGAGAAGGTGCCAGACCTCACACTGGATCTTATAGTGGTTTGCAGAGAATTATGGTAGAAATACCTAGTTTCCTGTGTCCACCCACTGGGCTGGACCTCTGGACACAGGAAGCACCTCATGTAGCAGAGGGCACCCAGCCCAAACTGCAACATTCCTGCTGCTCCTTCATTCCTTACCCTGTTCCCCTTAGGCCTGCTGGTTTTGCATTTTGCTCCCACTTCCCATCCCATAGTAGGAGTGAAGCAGCTGGCAAGAGCTCTGCAGGGATGTGCTGCCAGTTTGGCATGACCACAAACACCTGGGTGCATTGGTGACTCACTGCCTGCTTCAAATGCCAAGGTGCCTGTGAGCTGTAAGATAGACCATGGGTGGAGCTTCATCGTCGGGTTGAGCGGAGGCAAGAGTGCTGAGGGAGAGATGCCAAGAAGGCATTCCCCAAGGGAGCTAAGCTAGGGTGAGACATCCACTCAGCAGCGAGCATGCCTCAGCAGCAGTGCCACTAGTTCATTCCTGAAAGCAGGAATTAATTGGCCATGTTGCCAGGTGACAAATCCCCTGCAGGGAGTCCCAGGCTCCTCTTCCTCCACCTTTTGCCCAGAGCAGACTGGGAGAGTTTCCAGAGGAGAAGAAAGGACTCGGAGGCGAAGGCTGGGATGCAGCACAACTTTAATGAGTTTAGAGACGAAAAGAAGGTGGCTGACAGGCAGCGCCAGGGGTTCCACCCGCTAAGATGGTATGGAGCTGTTGCAGAGAGTCCATCTGTCTGGCCTGTAGAGGGTGGGAGGCCAAGAGGTTCCCGCCAGGATGTCACTAGGAGAGGAGAGCAAAGGGAAGAGATGGGGAGAGAGTAGAAGGCAGGAATAATGGCCTGGAGCTCTATCTTCTGTCCAGCACTGTGTCATGTGGTCTTGGAAGTTCTTGCCCAAGGCCGTTGCCAGCAGCTCTAACAGGGGCGGCAGGGCCTGCAAGAGTAGCGGTTGGTGATGCAGGAGAGGTCAAAGCCCCCAGAGTTGATGGGCACTCCCTCGGAGCTGAGGATGCTGCCAACAGCAGCAGAGGTGGAGGAGCCCACAGCAGTGTTCTGAGGGAAGGAGCTGAGGATGGGTCCAGGCAGGGTCACTATCACAGCAGATGGTTGAATGGCAACGGTGGAGTCCTGGCACCTCACACAGCAGGGCTCATTGCAGCTGTTGGCCAGCGGGGTGGGCCGCAGGGCTGGCAGGGCACGCAGGGGTTTGCGCAGGACATGGCTTGGAGCTGGAAGTTTGCTTGGGAGACAGAACAGAGGGAAGCATAAAACAGATAAGAAGCAGCCCTAAACTACAGTGAAGCCAAGGTCCCTCACAGCCAGCATACACTGCACCAGTCAAAGCCCAGCAGTCTCTCTGCAGAGGTCCTCTCTCCCCTTTCCTCCCCAGAAGTAGCAGAAGTAGCTCCCAGCCCTGCACTAGGACAGCCCCTATCAGCTGAGACATACACTGAGGAGAGAGACTTGATGTTGAAGAAGGAGCAGAGGCTTCAGGCTCACCTGGTTCTCAAGGAGAGGAGAGAGAAATGACTGAGAGGGCAGAGAGCTGGGCTGCCTTTTATAGCAGCGCTGCAGTGCCTCAGGCCCAGAGGCAGCTTTGTGGAACGAAGAATTCTCTGAGCAGCTCATGACAAATGCAAACCATCCCAGCTGATGGCTGCGTCCTTGTTTCCCTCCTCTGCTCCGCTTCATTTCCCGACTTCTGCCACATCCTTTCTCATCAGAAACCTGCTGTAAGTGCTGGAATGAGAGTCCCAAGGTCTGCAGCACACACATGTCAATGCAGGTTTTGATCTTCTGAGGCTCTTTCCAGACTGTTCTATGATTCCACAGAAGAAGTTAAAAGTTGGTTTGGTTGTTTTGGTTTGGTTTGGTTTGGTTTGGTTTGTTGTTTTTTTTTTTTCATTTCTTAAAGGAGAGAAGCACTGAGAGGATGAATTCTGATCAAATCTGTTTTGGAGACACTGAGAACGGAAGGGTTATGTTCAAGTGAAAAGGCTGATTTGAGTTTGGATGAGATGGGGTGTGACAGTGTTGCAGGAAGTTTGATATATTGATTCCTGAGAGGTTTCTGAGCAGAGGGAGAAAGTGCACAGTGCCTGGTGGGCTGAGTGGAGAGTTGGTGTCAAGCAGGATTTGATGATGTTGACCCTTGTGTTTGTGAGAGCTGCAGCCTCAGGGTTCTCGGGAGGATACATCAAGGATGGAGACATGCCCAGGTGTTGTAGAGGAGAATGTATCCAAGGGGCTGGTGCATCCCTCTGTGTTCCTCACTCTGGAACTATAGGAGTCCCTATAGTTCCTTGCATTTGCTTTCCTTCTCTTGTGGAGCCTGGATAGGAGAATGCTCTGGTCCCTTCCTGTCCAGCCTCAGTTCATGGAAGGACTAGATGCCGCCAGCTCCGCCACTGATGGAGTTCCTAAAGACCCTAAGAAAGGACAAGCATTCTGTTTAAGGCTGAGTGCGCCTTGAAACCATCCGCATCTCCTGGGGCTCCCCTTCTCTCTGAGGTTCTGCAGTTTTCTGATTTCCAAGGAAA
>JAAWVA010000042.1:5232278-5270247 GCA_015227895.2 Colaptes auratus | reverse complement strand
GCAGCTGTGGGGCTTCAGGATACAGTTTAGTGGTCACATAGGTGGTTGGACTAGATGATCTGAAAGGTCTGTTCCAACCTAACTAGGTTATATTCTATGATCTATGGATGTTCCTGCTTTCAGCTGGGGTAGAGGTAATTTTTTCCTAGTAGCTGGTACAGTGCTATGGTTTGGATTAGTATGGGAATAATGTTGATAATACACTGACCTTTTTTGTTAAGTAGCATTTATCCTTGGTTAGGATTGTTCCGTTTCCTAGGCTCTGCCAGTGAGCATGTGCACAAGAAGCTGGGAGGGACCATGGCCAGGACCAGCTGAAGGGATATTCCATACCATAGGATGCCATGCCCAGTATAGAAACTGGGGGAGCTGGCTGGGAGGCAAATTGCTGCTTAGCATTAGTCAGTGGTGGTGAGAAATGGCTTCATTGGCCTTTCTGGGGTTTTATTGTATCTCTTTCTGTGATATTCATTTAATTACTATTATTGTAACTATTAGAATCACTAGAATTTATTTTCTTGTATTGCATTTCATTTTAGTTGTGAATTGTTCTTATATCAACCCACGAGTTTTGCTGGTTTCTCATTCTAATTCTCTTCTCCTCCCACTGGAGCAGGGAGGAGTCAGTGAGCAGCTGCATGGTGCTGAGCTGCTGGCTGGGGTTAACCATGGCAATATATTAGTCTCTCTCTCAGGGTAAGTATTCAACTCTCCACACCTGGCTGAAGAAAAACAAAGACCAGCAGTCTCATGGGAAATGCAACAGCAGTCTCATGGAAATGGCTTCTTGCTCAGCCATCAAAACTAATCTTTCTCCATCTTCTTGCTATTAGTCAAATAGAAAGCTGTATTCATCCAGAAGGTTGGGCTGTAGACCTAGAGAACTTTTCTAGCTTTGCTCTTTCAGCTTAAAGGAGGAGGAATAGAGCTGTTCTGTCAGTGCACTCAATGTCACCCCTGCCCAAACTCCCCTCTCTTTCTCATTCTCTTTTACTGGTTTGCTTGCTGTGGGAGTTTCCTCATGGGAATTTGGTGGGGGGCACAGAGGGATGAAGTGTGTTGTTTTGCTGTCACTTCAAGCCACCTTGCTTTCATCAGTTCGAGTGCTGTGCTCTAGAAGTCTAGCCAGGCTCTTGAACAGCCTCTCCTGCTTTTAAAAGGTGTGTGTCTATCATTACTCCCAGAGTATGGAGGAAAACTTGCTTTTTTCATCTTCCAGTGTGGACATTTCGTGTCTAGTATAAATAGGAGTTAAACAAGTGTTCTGTGTCTGGATAGAACTAAAGACATCTCCTAGAGCAGTAGTCTCAGGTCACCCCCTGGCAGGAGTTTCATTGTTGCTGTTGAACTGCAGCTTTCAAGTCTTTAATTTTTTCATGAACAGTGGGAAACACAAGGAATCAAAGCAGAACTTTTCCCCCTGCTTTTAGCTCAACTGTTCTGATTCACACAGTAACCATTCAACAGTTGGTTTCTAGACCTGATTGTGTTTAGATTGGCTATGTTGGAAAACTGTTACTTGGATACACGAAGAGTTCAGTGTACAGGTTCAAATGATAGTAACCCAGTAAATTGCCAGAGTATTTTTAATTTCATTTTTGGTTGGTTTTTTATGATGCACAGATCAGCTAAAATGGAGAGTGATACTGGAAGGTCGTTTAAATGGCCTAACTTTTCCATACTCTGTTTGGATAATATATCTACAAGTCTAGTTTTGATATGTGATAGTCTCTTGTAATCCTTTGTTGTTATACCAATGGCACCCTTGTATTGTAAAGTCTCTTAGGGAGCTCAGAATTCAGTGCCATTGCTGTTCTGTTGGCTGTTGTTTCTGCTATTGTTTTCTCTAAAAGCAGCTGAAGTGCCTACAAATCATACAGTTCCCAGGCAACAACGGAGATGGGGTGGGAAGAGTTAAGTGTAGGTATTACAAATGAAGATTTACAACTGATGGTTACTTACAGTGGGAGATTGGGCACCCAGCACCACTGTAGCAGTTGTTGCTGCTTCTGTAGCAGCTAAACTGAGTGGGGAGATGCAAAACTGTATTAGTTTAGCCAAAGTAGGCATTCAAAAGCAGTTAGGCAAGGTTATGTAGATGGATAGATACGAAAGTAACTCTTGTGCAGCCAGCAGACTGTAAAGGCTACACTGGTGTTAATGAATTCTAACTCCATTGAGTAATTTTTTAGGCAATACTTTCATTTCCATCACATGTCCCCATCTCCTTTCTTCAAATACATAGAGAAAGTCTTTTGGAGAAGAAACTTAGGTAGCTCAACTGGAAAGGAAAGTGAGAACTATGTTGTGAGTATGTCTTAATGCAAATGTGATCCAGCATATTCTGCCATAAGCACACTGATTATCATAGTATCGTAGTATTATAGTATCAGACAGGGCTGGAAGGGACCACAAGGAGCAGCCCGTTCCAACCCCCTGCCACGGGCAGGGACACCCCACACTAGAGGCAGCCTGGCCAGTGCCTCATCCAGCCTCAGCTTAAACACCTCCAGGGATGGGGCCTCAGCCGTCTCCCTGCACAACCCATTCCAGGGCTTCACCACTCTCATGGTGAAGAACTTCCTCCTCACCTCCAGCCTCAATCTCCCCACCTCCAGCTTCATTCCGTCCCCCTAGTCCTATCGCTCCCTGAGATCCTGAGAAGTCCCTCCCCAGCCTTCCTGTAGCCCCCTTCTGTGTCAGGCCTTGCTGCTGCGTGTGCCAGATACTAAAACCACAGTGCATCCTCTTGTCAAATGCAACTAACAAGTGATAGACTGCTCTCCTACATGTGTGTGAAACTGACATTCTGTATTGGTTTCTGCTGCTGCTTTTTTAAAAGTGTGACTCCTCAAAATGTTAAAGAAAACCAGGAAGTTTATTGGTAAATCCCTGCAGCCAGCACGACCTGTGCCTCATCTGCCTTCTCAGCAAGGTGAGTAGCATGGCTGAGGCACAGTTCGCATTGCCAAAGTTTCAGCTGCTTGTAAGGAGTAACAAGGACATGGAAGGTGACTTGGACTTTGTTAAGAATTATTTTGAATGTGTTGGACCAAGCTGAATTTAAACTACATTAGGTTTATACAGGGCTCTTAGAATCCTAAAAGCGTAGAAACTGTTAGGGTTGGAAGGTACCTCAAGGATTAGCCAGTTCCAACCCCCCTGGCCAGGGGCAGGACCCCTCACACTGCATCAGGTTGCTCACACAGCCACATCCAGCCTGGCTGCAAAAACCTCCAGGCAGGAGGTTTCCACCACCTCCCTGGGCAACCTGTGCCACCACTGTCATGGGGAACAACTTCTTCCTAAGATCCAATCTCCATCTACCATTTCTATTTTTTTCCCATTCCCCTCAGTCCTATCCCTCCCTGACACCCTGAAAAGTCCCTCCCCAGCTTTCTTGTAGCCCCCTTCAGATACTGCAAGGCCACAATAAGTTCTCCTTGGAGTCCTCTCCAGACTAACAGCCCCAGCTCCCTCTGTCTGTCCTCATAGCAAAGCAGCTGCAGCCCTCTGCTCATCCTCGTGGCCCTTCTCTGGACACCTTCCAGCACCTCCAGATCCTTCCTGCAACAGAGGCTCCAGACCTGGACACAGAGCTCCACTGTGGTCTCAGCAGAGCAGAGGGGGAGAATCAGCTCCTCGGCCCTGCTGGCCACACTTCTCTTGCTGCAGCCCAGGCTCTGCCGCTTTCTGGGCTGCAAGTGGTGGCTACAAGTGGCTCTTTCTGACGGTGTTCTTCTGGCTTGGCTTGCATCTAAAATTCTGGCTTCAGAAAGCTGGACTTTCCTATTAATTTGGGGGTTGGGGGTTAGTTACTCCTGGTACCGAAGACATCAGATGCACATCATTTAAAAAAAAGATTATTGTTTAGATTTTATTGCAAGTGCAGTACACTGCACCCTGCCATTCTGATGTAGCCTTTGATTAAAACCATCAAAGCCTAACTGGTTAGGCCACACCTTGAGTCCTGTGTCCAGTTCTGGGCCCCTCAGTTTAGGAAGGAGGTTGACTTGCTGGAACATGTCCAGAGAAGGGCAACAAAGTTGGTGAGGGGTTTGGAAGACAAGCCCTATGAGGAGAGGCTGAGGGAGCTGGGGTTGCTTAGCCTGGAGAAGAGGAGGCTCAGGGGAGACCTTACTGCTCTCCACAACTGCCTGAAGGGACTCATTGGGGAGCAGAAGCTCTGTATCGAAAATTGTTTCAGGATGTATAGCACGGAAGTTATACACACACGGTAGAACAGGTAACCCGCCAATGTGAGGTGTGCCTTAAGGCTAACCCCAAGGTAAGAAGAGGAGTTAGACTGGGACAAATTAGCAAAGGAAATGATCCAGGACAACAATGGCAAATTGATTTTACTGAGCTCCCAAGAAAGGGGGGATACAGGTACCTGTTGGTACTCACTGACACCTTCTCTGGTTGGCCAGAAGCGTTTCCCTGCCGCACAAAAAAGCACGGGAGGTTACTAAGACAGTGTTACAGGAGAGAATACCTCGTTTGGGGGTACCTGCCGCTATTTCCTCAGACAGGGGACCTCATTTTGTGGCCAAGGTGGTACAACAAGTGAGCAAAATCTTAGGGATTGATTGGCAACTCCACACCCCCTACAATCCACATTCGAGTGGGCAAGTGGAGAAAATGAACCATTTAATTAAAAATCAGATAGTAAAATTGGGCAGGAAGCAAACCTTCCTTGGCCACAAGCATTGCCATTGCCCTGTTGCGAATTCGAACTAAGCAAAGAATAAAGGAAGGGTTGAGCCCATTTGAAATCCTGTTTGGAAGACCTCATGTAGTAGGAACTATGGACCCTTCAGAACCAGGACAATTCAGAGAGGAAATGTTGAACAAGTTTGTTCAGCAGATTTATAAGAACTGAGCATTGTTAATAAACAGGTGACTGGAACCAATGTGAGAGGGTTAGACAGACCAGTCCATGATGTGGAACCTGGAGATTATGTCTATGTCAGATCTCTTTCAGAGAACCCTCTAGAGCCCAAGTGGACCCGATCCAGCCATATCAAGTGTTACTGGCATCCTTCACAGCCATCAAAATTAAGGAACAAGCTGCTTGGATTCACCACACCAGGGTCAAGAAGACCTCAGCGAGAGAATGGAAACTCGAATCCCAGGGACCCCTGAAGCTCAAGTTATATCGATAATTGTGATTTGTTTTGTAGATACTATTGAGGGATGGAAGTGTGACCGGTTGAGGCTGTGTCTTTAAGAAAGAGACAGTTGCTGAACACTCTGGCTGAATGTTTTGATATTTGAACAAAACAAGATAGTCTAAACTAATTTCATTGGTAGATTGTAAATGCAATTTTAAGTTTGGGTTCTGTTGGTTCAGTCTGTGTCTGGTCTGGGTTCAGGCTGGGTGCAGTCTGTGCTTCTCTGTCCTGTGGGCTGGACGGCTTCTCTTTTTCTGAAGCAGGAACGGCCTTGAGTTAACAGCTAACCAGATAAGAACACTAATTCTTGCCTGTGCTTTTGAGCTAACAGAATTTTTCTTCCTTTTGCCTTTCTCTCTCTCTCTAACCCTTTTTGGGAAAAAAAGGGGAGGTGGGGAGGGAGAGAGGGGGGGTTCAGGGAACCCCCCTGGCCGGCTGGAGGGAAAAGGTTTTTCTGCATTGTGTTCATTGTTGTGTATTTCTGTAATATATGTAACTATTGTATCTTTGTGTACATATTCATTGCATTCCATTGATGCCTGTCAATAGAGCTTTCATCAGCTTTTCCGACTGAGCTAGCTGTGGTTTCTTTCCCTGTGTGTGGGGAGGGAACGTTCTCACCCCACCACAGGAAGGAAATATGTATTTAAATGTTAGTCAAGAATTGGCTTTGCAAACTAATCTCTCTAACTGTTGGATATGTACTGAACTTCCTCGAGGCCAAATGAGGACCCCTTTATGTGGAGTAGCCTCAATGAATTGGACTTGGGGGCCATCAGACTGGGTGACTACATCTGTTAGTAACTTCCATAATTGTCAGCATGGGAAAGATAGCTCAGAGAGCCTGGGTCCAAAGTTTGACTTATTGATTGTAGATCCTTCACGCACCCTTTTTGTAGAAAGTAATGAAAGCAGTGAAAATAAGGTAGGATGGCGAAATTTAACAGGGCTGGGCTGCAGCTGGAATTACTCTTCCCCTGGAGAAGTCTCAGGTGCCAGTCCATGGGTTCAGGGAAATGGCTGTACTTCTTCTAAAGAAACAGGCTGGATGTTGTGGGGGCTGGTGTAGCCTTATTAAGTCAAGCTAGCTGCTTACTCCCTTATGGATATTGGTGGTTATGTGGGGACGGTATGCCAGAAAAAGCTCGCCCCTAAAATCAGAGTTTAGTTGCACTGCAGGCTACTTAACCCCACAAATCACGGTCCATCATGAGACCCTGCCTAGAGGATATTGGAGAACTCTTTGGAGAAGACATAGAAGGACAGCAAACCCCCTTGTTAGATACAATACTGGATACCACAGTTTTGTTCGAGCATTGATCCCTGCATTAGGTGTTGCACAACTTGAAAAAGCAATAGTAAATCTATCAGCTACGAGGGAATCATGGCTAATTCAGCAGCTGATGCGGTGCAGAACCTGCAGGTGGAAGTTAAATCTGTGAGCAGTGTCTCACTGCAAAACAGGCTGGCTCTGGATATTATTACAGCTGAAATGGGAGGGGTGTGTACCTTGATAAACACCACTTGTTGCACCTATGTAGATAAGTCAGGACAAATTCAAACTGATGTACTAAATATATGGGAACAGGGGAAAGTATTACATGAGGTGAGCAAGGATGATACATCATATGGGTTATCAGACCTCTGGGAAGAGTTAACCTCATGGCTGCCCAATATATTATGGCTTAAACAGTTGTTGCTGGGAATTGTAATAATCATTGTATTAATCATATTACTGTTAGTTTTGACTAAGATAATTATGTGTACTGGAAAGAGTGGTATGGAATCCTACCACAAGTATAAAATTGATAAACTCAGGCATGAGCTGGAAACAGGACATTATTTTAAGAAAATATAGTAGGAATATACTATTTGCTGTAAGAAAGGGGGGAATTGATAAACTGAAAATTCTTCTTTGAACAGAATAACAGCGTCAATAAACTTCCTCTCGTTAGCTGAAATGCTGGAATGCAGGAAGGGGGAGAGGAGTTGGCAGACAGCCTTTTGCATAGATAAGGAATAGCAGGATTCTTCAGTAATTTACTTCTGTTAGTCTTAGACAAGATGATCTTTGTTGTAAGATAAAGGACATCTGGAGGATATGTATGTTTCTGTTATTTTTAGGTAGATAACCTTGTATAGATAGGAAGCATCTGGACTCTTTCTGTGAATATTGACATACCTCTGTCACTTCAGACAGAGAACTTTTTGTATCAAGGTTTGTCCAAAACCCTCTGAAGACTCACAGGTCTTTGAAATGATTCTACCTGTGTCAGGCGCCTAAATAGAAGCATAATACAAGAAACTTACTGAGTCTCTGTGAGAGACTAAAGCTTGTCTCTCCTGGTGTGACTCAACAAAGATAAAATCACTTGCTGCTTGCCCAGACAATAGCTGTGCCTTGGGCAGAGCCACTGGAAGGACTCTTGGAAGGTGCAAAGATAACCTTGCTCACGGGACTGCAGCTGCCTACAGCAATGGTCCAAGGGCCCAGCCAGCACGCCTGCAGGACAGGATCATTTCCACCATCAGATACCCCAGGAAAGGACAATGGATTCCCTGATGTGTAAAGGGTGTGTGGGTAGGTAGATGGAGCAGGAGGAGGTGGAGGCCTCCTCCCCCCTCCATCCAGACGGCTGCCCAAACTCACCTGAGTACACAGAAAGATTTCCTGGGGAACGATACCTGGACACTTACCTAAGGATGATCCCAGAACGATATCCTGGGGAACAACACGGACATTTGCCTGAGGACTAAACAACTGTATAAAAGACTGGAGCCAACTACTGGCTAGGTAGAAGAAAAACGGAGAAGAAAACTGGAAAGCAAAATGCAGCACCACAGGCTGGAAGGATCACGGGCCAACACAACGGACCTTGGACTCTGTAAACCCTCTCTCTGTGCCCTAAGTTCCGGCTGCTGCAACTCATGGAGCTGAAGAAGCTGCCCAGAGGACCACATCCCTTCTACAGCCAAAGCCTCATCACCCTTCCTCTACAGACCCACATCTCCTGCAGCACCATTCTTCTACAGACCCAACATCTCCTGCAGCACCTTTCCTCCACAGACTCAAACGGTCTTGGGGGGTGAGGGGTGTGGTAATATAATTCCTTTCCTTTTCTCTCTTCTCTCTCTATTGTCTCTCTATCCCCTTCTGATCTATCCACTTTATTTATGTCCATCCACTGTATTTATGTAATCAATAGTCTAGCTGTTGATATTTTGCCTCGTTTGTGCCTCTATTTCACAACACGGGAAATTCATTAAAAAGCTGAATCTCTTTCCCTCTCAGGATCGAGACATTAGACCTTTACAATTGGCGTAGTCGCAGGATTCCCGTGCAGTGAAGTTTCACAGCAAGACTATTGCATTTCTGAGAACCCCAAAATGTGTGTGTGGGTGAGACGTACCCTGAGTACCAAGTGAGTGCGGAGTCCAGATTCGCGTTTTCACTCTCCCGAGAGGGAAGTGGCTGGGAGAAGGACAAAGCGAAAGTTTTCAGAGAGACTGTGTGGGATCTCAAAAGCTTTAAACGTGTGTGCTCTCTCGGGGACGATTATCTGGGTACAAATGCTGATTTCATAGTGTGACCTCCTCGAGAATCCTCTGTACCCTGCTTTAAATGTGTGTGTTTTCCCGGGGAAGATGAACTGGGGTACAAATGTTGATTTTATAGTGTGACCTCCTCGAGAATTCTCAGTACCCTGTTTTGGGAAACCCAGCGTTGGTGATATTTGTAAAGTGTGTATTGCCTCGGGGAAAGCGCAGCTTCCCTGAGAAGCCCAGTATTGAAGTAGAAGTTGAGAAGTGTGTGCGTTCTCTAAGGGTAGCAGAGTGACTCTTCCCTAAGAAACATAAGGTTCTTGTCCTGTTGTAAAGGAAAATTGGAACAAAAGCTGAGAAGCTTTTGCAAGTGTGGGTTCTCTCAGGGAAATAGTGTGACTTTCTCTTGAGAAGCCCAGGTTGGTTGTTTTTTGTGTGTGACCTCTCCTGAAAAATCTATTGTGCATTTTTCCTGGAGAGGTTATTGTGTAGTAAGCCTTTTAAAGTGTACGTTTTCCCAGGGAAGATTTTGTTGGTACCAACAGTGTTTTGATCTGAATTCCCCGTGAACTTAGTGCTCTATTAAGAAATGCTTTGTGAAACAAAAGGATGGCTCGGAGTGAGAGGCTTTTTAACCTTTTAGAAGCTCACGGTGCCCGCCCCTCTGTACAGGTACTTGACTGGGCCCGTGAAAACTGGAATAACTTCCAGAGTGTGGCTGATCGTATTGTGGCCCTGCAGAAAGGTGCAAGAGCCAGAGCCGGAAAAGGCAAAGCTTTGTTTGTGCGGTTTTAGGTGCCTGTTTAGCCGCTTCAGTGAAGGAGAAAGAGGAATGGCATGAGCAGGAGAATAAAACTATTTCCTCTTTGCAGGACTTAGTTTCGTCACTACAAAGTCATGTTGCCACTGTGAGAAATAGGTTTTAATATTTGGCTTTCGCAAGGGCAATTACTGGGGACCTGGGGCTCGATCGTTGGGCCGATTGGTTGGTTATGGTCTGTATTGTGAGAGAAAGGTGAGGCGCCAACAGGTCTAAAGACTGCCAGGTCAAAGTGCAGGTTTGTCTCAGTCCTGATGGAGAGGGGTGGGAGCGTGCTGGGGAATATGTATGTTTGCCGCCTATATAAGTTCCACTCGTGTTGTTCAGGCGTGCCTCTAGCAAATTCGCTCTGCGCCCAGCGCTGTGTTGCCTTTATTCTATAATAAACTGGTTATAAATTTCAGCAGTGAGCTCGTTTTCTCACAATTGGTGACCCGTACGTGATTCCCCTGTCTGTAAGGGCTTTCGGGACCCTTCAGAAGGGGGGGCGCCCCCGCCGATTTCGTCGGCCCGGAAGGAGGACCCTGGAAGCCTCTCGGAGCACGGTAAACGATCCGGCCAACATGATAAGATAAAGGCAAGGGAAGGAGCTCCCGGCTGCCGCGGCTGCCTGTAATTCTTGTGCACGAAGACCCGGGCAAGAAAAGGGCTGTAAGTATTGTCCGGTTGGGCGGGTATTGAGGTCGGTGAGAGTGTGTGTGTGCGTGAGACGTGGGCTGGACAGTCCGGACCCACGAAGCGAGTGCGGAGTCCTTCTAACTGCGTTTCCAATATCCCGCGAGGGACTTGGCCATGAAGGGATGAGGCGGTTGTGATGGAAGCGTGGACCTCGGAAATGGGGCAAGGGTCAGGTGCAGACCAGCCCTGGGAAACATGGGAGCAACAAGGGTACCCAGGGATATACCCCTGGATAGTCCTCTGGGGTTAAGGATAATAGAGGAAAGCCTAGAGAGAGAAAAGTAGATTGCGGGAGATGGAGGAAGGCCTAGAGAGAGAAAAGTAGATTGCGGGAGATATCTTAAGGTTATTTTTTAAATGCTCAAATGTTCAGTAAAAGTAGAAGGAGGGTTATTTTTTAAATGTTAAAATGTTCAGTAGGTCCAGGAGCTGAACGCAGGTCAGCTGCGGGACGCCCTGGCCACCAGCTGGCGCCGGGCTGGCCCGGGACAGGTAGAACTGAGCCACAGCCTGGCACTGCTGGAGGAGGAACCGGAGTGCGGCCGCAACCGTGGCCGCACCCGGCAGTTGCTACAGGAGTTGGATCGGCTCCGGGCGGGCCTGGAGCAGGGCCGCGGCTGCGACGCTGCAGAGGGCAGGCAGGGGCTGCGCGTAGAGCAGCCGGGGCTGCAAGGCCAGTATCCGTGTTTGCACCAGCACCTGCGGTAGTGTGGCGGGCAAGGCGCTGGCGCAGACGCGGGCGAAGCAGGAGCTGTTGCGGGAGAACTACAGTGGCTGAGCCGTGCCCACCAGGACTGGCGAAGGATCAGGCCCAGGAGGTGGCCAGGCTCAGGTTGGAGAAGGAGGGTTACTCGTGTTCCCAAGGTTCCTAGAGGGAGTGTGGAGAGCTAAGGATGTTAAATTGGAGACTGAAGCTAGAATTGGGCTAGGGTAGAGATAGTTCAATTGGACATAAGGGTAGTTCTGGAAAAACATTAAGGATGAGGCAGAGATTAACCCAGAATCTGGGCTAGTGAAGAAATAGAGGGGGTTAGGTGTAGATAACCTGTTGATCTCGGGAGAAAGGGCAGTTGGGGTTGGAAGGAGGGGGGATTGTGTCTCTTCAAGCCCCAAGGCAAGGATTGTTGGGATATTGTGGCAGTTGGGTTTTTTGCAGAAGGTGTGATGTATGGAGTTCAATCAGGTGATGCATAGGATCCAGGCCGTCGGCGAGTTGTGCCTGGGTAGGGTCCCGGCTACGGGTCCCGGAATTTCTCTGTGCGTGGGGGTTCCAGGATTCTGGGTGGTAGTCAGGTGGTCTTCACAGCCCTGGAGAATTCGGGCTGTGAAGGGGCAGCGTTGTTTCTACGGTCTAGGGGCTGCGGAGACTGCTCGTCCGTAGGGATCGGGCGCCCAGCGCTGCGTCCCTGTGTCCGGTGTCCCGGTGGTGAGGGACCCGGTCGGCAGTTTTTGGTAACCTGCGGTCCGGTTTCTAGAGGGGCCTGGGCCATGGGGGCCTGCGTCGCGGTGGCATTCGCGGGTTTTACGTCCCGGTTTCGGGTGTCCCGGTGTGAGGGACCCGGTCGGAAGTTTTTCGTATCCTGCGGTCGTTCCTTGTGGGGCTTGAACTGCGGGGGCCCGTGGCGCGGTTACGCTCGCGGGTTTGACGTCCCGGTTTCTAGGGGAGGGACCTCGGTTTGAGGGACCTGGTTCGGGAAGGTCAGTTCCGTGGTTTCAGGCTTCGGCAGGAGGGCAGGGCCCTGGGCTGCGGCGTGTGAGGTTTTTTTGCGGTTTGACTTTGCAAGGGATCGGCACAGTGAGGGGGGTCGGTCGTTCGCAGGGAGCGGCACCGGTGCTGCGGAAGAACGCAGCATTGGTATTGGGGTAGCCAGGAGATCCTGGTGGCTTGGTGTCTAGTGGCTCGGGGCCGGCGCTTCCAACTGCCGCCGCTCGGTTTTGATCCCCGGTCAGTGATTAGAGAGCGCGTTAGGGATCATATGACAGTATTGGGATGATCTTTTGATGATTGGATTTGCCAAATTCTAAAAAGTGTTTTAGTAGGGAAGAAGCTGAATATGCTGCTGTCTGGATTAGGGCTTCACGCCCTAGCCCTGTTCCCATATTTACATTAACAACTGAGAATAAGGACAAAGACAAGGAAAAGGCAGACAGCTGGCATGAGAATATGGGAGAGGCAGAATCGGGTCGGGGGGACACCAGGAAATCAGAAGTGGCCTAATCAAGATCCTAAGTGGGACCATCAACAGCTTCAGGGGAGACAGAACATGGGAGACCTGAGAACAATAATAACACAAGGAATTAAAGAAGCTGTGCCCAGAAATTTTGATAAAGCCTCTAGCGAGCATTGGAGGAAGCCTCCTATGGAGTGGATGGTAGGATTAAAGAGAACTTACAGATATATTCTGGAATAGATCCCAATTCTGCAGCTGGGTGATACTTCTTAGGACGCCGTTTGTGGCAAAATCATGGGCAGTATTAGAAAGAAATTGGAAAAGATCAAGGATTGGCAAGACAGAGGTTTAGAGGAGTTCCTACGTGAAGCTCAGAAGGTGTTTGTAAGGAGGGATGAAGAGAAGCAGAAGGACTGCTGGTAACTGCTGTGAGGAAGGTCAGAAATAAGGCAGCTGCTCGGATTTCTGGGGTACTGTCGATTACGGATAGAGGGGTAAGAAAAGGTACATGAGGAATTAGCCTTCAATAATGATAATAATATAAAGTGGAGTCCAGATGAGTGATTGGATAAAATAAAAAGGATGTTGATTAGTGCTCTGTTTTAAATTTGCCCAACATGGACAAACCATGTGATCTTGTTGTAAGTACATCTAAGCAAACAGCATCTGGGGTGTTGACCCAGGACTGGACTGGAAGTAAAAATCCTGTTGGGTATTGTTCCAAGTTATTAGATCCTGCAGCTAGGTGATGACCAATTCGCTTACAAGCTCTAGTAGCAGCGGCCTTATTAGTAGAGGAGGCCCAGAAGCAACTTCTAATTTTGTTCTTGTCTCAGATCCCACCTTGGGGATTCCCGATCTATAAATTAAAGCTGGGGGTAAAGTGTTAAAAAAACCTTGAAGGAGAGTCACTAATTTCCCTCTGGGAAGGATGTTTTCTTGTTTTTGTTAACAACAGATACAGCTGTCCATACTGCAGAACAAGGGTGGACACATGTTTCGTGAGTCAAAGGAGCACTTCAGGAGTGTGCCTCTGAGCCTGACTGACTGCACAGAAATTACGTAACACCTGGAACACCTCAGTCTGAAGGCTCTGGAGCTCGTGCGAATTTCATTGCAAGGAAACATCAAGGGAAGCCCCCATTTCATTCTGTGTATAAAACATCCTGGACTTGATGTCATTGGGGATGGGTAAAGTGTAAATGTTGTAAATGGTATTTGTTATCATCGGAGTATTTTATCCTGACTGAACTGGAAGAGTCCAATCAAATCTAAGACCATGTCCCCAGGTGTGGATAAAGTCTCCTCCAACATTAGTAATGGTAAAGAGGTTGAATTAGTAATCAGGCCTACTAAAGTGATGGTAAATTTTTCTGCTGCACTGTGATTTTCTGCTATATATTTTTGCTAGATTATAATGAATGTAAGCACAGTGTGACAGAAGCTTGACAACTGTTTCTTATGTGCTGAGAGTGTGTGTGGTTATAAAGGTATGCTATTGTAGTTACCTGTGAGTTCAAAGCTTTAACTTCTTGAGTATCAAATGTGAATTGGCTTGTTGGAACATTGCTGTAATTGTTGTTTGGTATCAATAAGTTGCAACTAGATGGTTATAATTTGAAGTGATTAGGACAGAGGAGAGCACCAAAAACTGCGTTCAGCTAGTGGGACCACAGAGACTGCAATACAGGCGGCTGAAAGGACCGGTGCATCCACCCCACTGAACGGACTGTGGTACCCCAAATGGAGTACATAAAGATGGTCATGAGATGAGTTCCAGTATCAGAACAGGAGTGGTAATGGTCCTTGCCTGAAAACATCACAAACCAAAACAGGTCAGGGTTCGAAACTGGTACAGCCTCCCTGGACAAGGGAAAGGGACATGGTCCCAGCAGAGCGTTGGTGGGGATTGAAGGAGGCAAGGCCGGGTAGACCTCTGTAATTGCCGAAGAATTAGCCAGGGAATTATAGGCCTGTCAGCCTGACCTCAGTGCCAGGCAAGGTTATGGAACAGGTCATCTTGAGTGCGATCATGCAGCACTTACAGGATGGCCAAGGGATCAGGCCTAGCCAGCATGGCTTTAGGAAGGGCAGGTCCTGCTTGACCAACCTGATCTCCTTCTATGATCAGGTGACCCGCCTGGTTGATGTGGGGAGGCCTGTGGATGTGGTCTACCTGGACCTCAGCAAGGCCTTTGACAGCGTCCCCCACAGCAAACTGCTGGCCAAGCTGGCAGCCCATGGCTTGGATGGGAGCACACTGCGTTGGGTTAGGAACTGGCTGGAGGGCCGAGCCCAGAGAGTGGTGGTGAATGGTGCCACAGCCAGCTGGCGGCCAGTCACTAGTGGTGTGCCCCAGGATCGGTGCTGGGCCCCATGCTCTTCAACATCTTTATTGATGATCTGGATGAGGGCATCGAGTCCATCATCAGTAAATTTGCGGACGACACCAAGCGGGGGCAGTAGTTGATCTGCTGGAGGGCAGAGAGGCTTTGCAGAGGGACCTCGACAGGCTGGACAGATGGGCAGAATCCAACGGCATGAGATTGAACACATCCAAGTGCCGGGTTCTGCACATTGGCCACAACAACCCCATGCAGTGCTACAGGCTGGGGTCAGAGTGGTTGGAGAGCAGCCAGGCAGAGAGGGACCTGGGGGTGCTGGTTGATTGTAGGCTGAACATGAGCCTGCAGTGTGCCCAGGCAGCCACGAAGGCCAATGGCATCCTAGCCTGCATCAGAAACAGTGTGGCCAGCAGGAGCAGGGAGGTCATTCTGCCCCTGTACACTGCACTGGTTAGGCCGCACCTTGAGTACTGTGTCCAGTTCTGGGCCCCTCAGTTTAGGAAAGATGTTGTCTTGCTGGAGCGTGTCCAGAGAAGGGCAACAAAGTTGGTGAGGGGTTTGGAAGACAAGCCCTATGAGGAGAGGCTGAGGGAGCTGGGGTTGCTTAGCCTGGAGAAGAGGAGACTGAGGGGTGACCTTATTGCTCTCTACAACTACCTGAAGGGAGGTTGTAGCCAGGCGGAGGTTGGTCTCTTCTCCCAGGCAGCCAGTACCAGAACAAGAGGACACAGTCTCAGGCTGCGCCAGGGCAGGTTTAGACTGGATCTTAGGAAGAAGTTCTATACAGAGAGAGTGATTGCCCACTGGAATCAGCTGCCTGTGGAAGTGGTGGAGTCACCTTCATTGGAGGTGTTCAAGAAGAGGCTTGATGGGGTGCTTGGTGCCAGGGTTTAGTTTTTTAGTTGTTTAGGTGGGTTGTACTGTACTGTATTGTACTGTATTGTACAGTATTGTACTGTTTTGTACTGTATTGTACTATTGTACTGTATTGTGCTGTATTGTATTTAGGTGGGTTGGATTGGTTGATGGGTTGGACGTGATGATCTTGAAGGTCTCTTCCAACCTGTTGTATTGTATTGTATTGTATTGTATAGAAGAACTGGAACCATGGCTGTGGGCAGCAACCCCATAGGCCGTGTGAGTGGAGTTGCAAGTCAAACCGGACTCCTAATTCCCAGGATTAACCACTCGGAGGGAGAAAGTTGTCACCCAGACGCTGGTATATATGCCACACCCATCCCTGTGTGTGGTACCTAGTAAAGTAAAGGAGGAAATATTTTCAGGCAAGGACATCAGTTGTTATCCCATTCCTTTTACCAGGAAGTTGACATTGGAATCCTTTTGCTTGTTATAGAATCGTTCCCAAGTTAGGTTATGGCTCAAGCCAAATGTAGTAGAAAGAAGGGGAGGGACTGTGAGAAATAGGTTTTAATATTTGGCTTTCTCAAGGGGAATTACTGGGGACCTGGGGCTCGATCGTTGGGCCGATTGGTTGGCTATGGTCTGTATTGTGAGAGAAAGGTGAGGCGCCAACATGTCTAAAGACTGGCCAGGTCAAAAGTGCAGGTTTGTCTCAGTCCTGATGGAGAGGGGTGGGAGCGTGCTGGGGAATATGTATGTTTGAATATGAATCTGTATGTTTGCCTCCTAGATAAGTTCCACTCGTGTTGTTACGGCGCGCCTCTAGCAAATTCGCTCTGCGCCCAGCGCTGTGTTGCCTTTATTTTACAATAAACTGGTTATAAATTTCAGCAGTGAGCTCGTTTCTCACAGCGGCATGCTGCCTCCGGGTTCCTGCTGCCCCTGCGCAGCAGCTGCAGCAGCTGCTCTGCCGAGCCG
The DNA here is from genome assembly GCA_015227895.2 of Colaptes auratus. Taxonomy (NCBI): domain Eukaryota; kingdom Metazoa; phylum Chordata; class Aves; order Piciformes; family Picidae; genus Colaptes; species Colaptes auratus. Next base: position 5,253,677 of record JAAWVA010000042.1, on the reverse strand, counting down.
GGCTGGCAGGGGAGCAGGCAGAGGGCAGGGATCAGCGCGGCCCCAGCACAGGCACCGAGCGGCCACAGGGACACAGGCTGAGGCCTCCTGCGGCTCTGCAGGGCTCCTCTGGCCTCGGGCTCACCTTTGCTGCCAGCCAGCACCCGCCAGCGGGCACCCCCGGGTCCCCACAGCCCCCCACCCCAGATCCCCCCACCATCCCCCACCCCGGGTCCCCAGTGCTCGCTGGCACCCCTGGGGCAGGCGCAGTGCTGCCCACACCTTCTGCCTGCTTCCACCCCCACCTGGTGGGTGGAGAGACTCTGAACCACAACTCTTCTCTCAGGATCCTCCTGGATGGGCAGAGGGCCCTTGGGCTCCAGCAGGTCACGGAGCTGCTTGTTGGAGACCTGCTGCAGCCAAATCCAGCTCAGGCTTGAGGGCTGGCTCCCCAGAGGGCAGCAGGCAGAAGAGCTCTGCACCCCAGGGCCATGCTCAGCCTGCTGCCCACCCAACAGCAGTAATGATAATGAGGCCTAAAAGGAATCTCACTCCAGTTCCATATGTAAGTTCCCTGTGTCTGACCCCTCGTCTCATCATTCATGCTTCTGCTTTTGCTTTAATCAAAATCATCTAATTGACACGAATTATCATTCCATTTATCACACTATAATTAGTTGTTTATGAGTAATTTGACTTGTTTTTATATAGAGTAAGATTTTAGGTTTTATTATAACCTGTTGTTATTTAATTTTATTTGCTTTAATGTATGTGTACCACTGCCCTGGTGAAATGTTAGGAATTAGCAGCTAACAATTGAAGTAGTATGAAATAAGAAGTTCTTTAAGGATGGGAAAGGTAGAGAAGTCCTTCAAGGATGAGAAAGGAAGAGAAGTTGCTACAGAAGACATGAACACAAAGGACGATTGTGAGAATCAACAGAACCTATGTGCAGACCCATCCCTGGGAAAGGACATTGGTTGTAACAACAGAACGAGAGCAGACACAATCGCAAGGACTCGGCACACAGCCCGCCGGCTGTGCTGGCTGGAGGATGACATCATGGAAAGACCGCCAGAAGAGCAAACTACTTTAAATAAGCCCACCTTTGTATGCATATGTATTAAGGGTAGAATATTTAAGAGGTACTTAGAAAGTGATTAGGGTGCGCTTCAGCACCCGGCGCTGTTTTGCTCGTCACTTACTGCTTTAAAATTGCTCTTTTCAAATTAAAACTATATTCGTTTGACTTTAATTGGCTCGGTCATTTATAACAGGCTGATGGCTTTAATAAGGCCCTGGGGGCTCTGTCTCCAGGCGGCTACCGTGCAGGGTCCTGGTCTCTGGGGGGTGGGGGTGGCGCTTCCTGGGCTGCCGAGGGTGCCTGCTGCGCCCTGCGCTAAGGAACGCTCTGGCCCGGGCCGTGCCGCGGGCTCGGCGCCGCTCCCGCCCCGCGCAGCAGCAGGAGGCTCAGCAGAGCGTTTCCCGGCTCTTGCCGGTGGTGTGACGGCAGCGGCGCAGCTGATTGGAGCAGGGGCCGGAGAGGTGGGGCCTTGGGAGGACGGACAAGGCTCTCGCCCAATGGAGCGTCGCAGGCTAAGGAAGCTTCTGGACTGTGCCAGGCGAGGGTTTATAAAGGGAGCGCTGGGCGCCCCCGTCGGGGGTTGTTGCCTGTTTGTCCTGCTGAGGAGTTCCCTGTGAGCGGTCCCGGGGTTTGGAGGCTTATTTTGGTTGGGGGAGCAGCTGGGTGTTCTTCGGGGGTGCTGTTGGGTTCTCCAGCGGTGAGTTGGAGTTCTCCAGTGGTTGAGGCTGTTCCCGGGGTGGGGTGTGGGAGGTTTCCGCAGTGGTTTGGGGGGGGGTGGTGGTGGTGTATTTTCGTGGGGGTCTTGGGGGTGACTTGAGAATCCTTGGGAGATCCTTCTGGGGTTTGGGGGTGCTGCGGCCGGGGGCTGGCCGAGGCGCGGGGGGGGGTGCTGCGGCCGGGGCTGGCCGAGGCCGGGGGGGGGTGCTGGGCCGGGGCTGGCCGAGGCCCGGGGGGGGGTGCTGCGGCCGGCGGCTGGCCGAGGCCCGGGGGGGGGTGCTGCTGCCCGGGGCTGGCCGAGGCCCGGGGGGGTGCTGCGGCCGGGGGCTGGCCGAGGCGCGGGGGGGGTGCTGCGGCCGGGGGCTGGCCGAGGCGCGGGGGGGGTGCTGCGGCCGGGGGGCTGGCCGAGGCCCGGGGGGGTGCTGCGGCCGGGGGCTGGCCGAGGCCGGGGGGGGGTGCTGCGGCCGGGGGCTGGCCGAGGCCCGGGGGGGGGGTGCTGCGGGGGGGGTGCTGCGGCCGGGGCTGGCCGAGCCCGGGGGGGGGGTGCTGCGCCGGGGCTGGCCGAGGCGCGGGGGGGGGCTGCGGCCGGGGGCTGGCCGAGGCGCGGGGGGGCTGCGGCTGTGCTGACCCCGGGAGTGGTTGGGAGGCCCTGGAGGGCTCTTTCTGTGGTTCTTGAGGCAGGGTTGGGGGCTGTGAGGAGGCAGTAGAAGCCTCCTGGGGAAATGTGCAGATCCTGGGGGGGCTTGTGAGGGTCCTGGGGTGTATTTCGTGGCGTGGGTGTGGGCTTGAAGGGAGCTTTGGCCCTGGGCTCTCTCCTGGGAGCAATCAGTGGCTCAGCACCAGGGTGAGCCTGGAGATCGGGGGGGGGGCAGGGAAGGCCCCTGGGCCCTTGGGTCAGCTCAGGCTCAAACGCGGCTGGCTCCCCCCTGCTCCCAGGCTGCACAGACTGTGCCAAAGCAGCCCTGGCACTGCTGTGCCTGCAAGGGAAGGGAAGGGAACTGCAACGTGACAAGGGACAGGGCCGGGGAGTGCTGGAGGGTGGGGGGTGCTGAGGGTGACAGCTCCGGGGCTGGCTCGGCAGCTCCCCAAGGAGCTGGCCCTGATGGAGAGCAGAGCAGGCTTAGGGCTCAGGAGCCCTGCTGCCAGCAGCTGAACCTCTCCCTGCTCTCTTTGCACCGCCAGCTCTCCTCAGCTGCCCTGGAGCCTGCCCCATCAGAGGTCTTTCAGCACTACCTCTCCCAGCAGCTCTCCGGAACGCTGCTGGTGACAGCTCCAGGGCTACACCGGGGCTGCTGGGGGGCCTGGCTTGCTGCCCTCTCCCCTCAGGTTTCAGTTGCTAGGGGGTACAGAGTGGTTTGCCTGCATGGGGCAGCAGGGGAGTTGTTGCTTTCTCCCTGCTTTTGTTCCACCTCCAGCGCAGCGATGGCGAAGGAGGCACAGCTGAAGAAGGAGCTGAGGTCTCTGCTGCTGGCTGCCAAAGAGGGCTTAACCCCAGCAAAGCTAGAGAAGCAGTACCTGGCCATGATTGGCAAGCCTCTCCCTCTCCATGACCTGGGCTTCCAGTCCACATTGGAGCTGGTGGCAGCTCTGCCTGAAGTGGTCAGAGTATGTCACCGTAAAGGCAGAGTTCTCCTCAGAGGTGAGTTGGTTCTCCCCTGGGAGTGGCTGTACTGCTCTTGAGTGGTGCTGCCAAAGGGCAGTGTGCAGGACTTGCAGAGCTTTAGCTCACATGGCTCTGGTTCTTCTTCTCATGTCACTATGTTGAATCTCTTCTCCCTGCATTTTGCTCTCTCTTCGATACCTTTCCACTCTTGCCCCCTGCAAAGCAACCAAGGATTCTAGGTTCTGGCTTTTGTCCTGTGTGCACTGAGTTTAGAAGCTGCAGTAATGTTCCTCACAGGTGCACCAGAGCTGCTCAGCCTTGCATTCCCTGTCACTGCAGACTACAGCAGAGCTAAAGCCAGGGGCACAGGGATGGGGCCTCTCAGCACAAGCTGCAAATGGTTCCCTCCCTGAGCCCATGGGAAGCTGAGTGTGCATCACATAACTCTCTTCATTTCCCTGCTCTCTGGGGAAGAGCTGTGGAAACAGCTGGTAGGTGCAGAGAGCTGGCTGGAAGGCTGGGGTGGGGCTTGTTCAGAGTGCTTCAGGGAGAGCAGCAGCAGTTGGTTAAAGCAGGGAGAGCCCCAGGCTGCTCTGCAGGCAGCTCTTGCCTGGGCAGCTGCCCTGCAGCAGGGCCACTGCTGCTTTCTGAGGGGAGCAGGGAGCCCTTTGGTGTTTTCCCAACTAAACTGGCAGCAGCTGAGGTTCCTGTTGTGATCCTGTGTCCAAGAGTTGGTCCTGCCTTCCTCCCTGGGTCTGGATGGATAGGGTGGAGGCTGCAGGCTGGCTGTTGGAAACTGCTCACTGCAGTTTGGACAGGCAGAGGCAGAGCAGTTGCCCTGCTGGAAAGCAGCCACAGTTCAGTGTGGTTGTCCCAGAGGGAGACTGCTGCTGCTGAGAAGGGTGTAGGGAAGAGGAAAGAAGGGAAGGAGAGGACAATTTCTGGTGCAGAGCTTTTCCTGGCTCCATGTAGGCTCATAGTTCGTTTTTGCCTCTTGCAGGCATTGCAGATGAGAGCACCAAGGGCATTGCTGGCCTGGTTGTGCAGCAGAGGAGCTCCGGGCCCCGGAGGAGGCGTGCTGCAGGGGGGGCAGGGGCTGCTGCTCCCTCTCCCAGTTCCCAGAGGAGCAGGGCTGGCACCTTGCCAGCAACAGCTGATGCAGGTGAAAATGCTGAAGCAGCTCTGGTTCAGCAGCAGTTTCAGATGCATTGAGAGTGGGAGGTGGATCAAGAGGTTGGTTTTTAAGTGTTTAATCCTAACCCCACTGGAAATGACCAGGTGGTGGCAGCAGAATGTTATGGTGAAGCCAGCAACCGCAGTGCAGGTTTGGTAGTCATACTATGCACACTTAGCTTGCTCCAGAGGGTCCGTGGTGGGTCTGTGTGCATGCAGAAATAGCACACACAGGCAGCTGTTTGTATCCAGTGGAATAGACAACCCCAGGGTGACAGCAGAGGCGCTGTCCAAACACAGAGGTGGCTGGCAGAGAGCCTGTCCAGGAGCTACCTTTTGCTTGAGTTCAGAGCAAACACTTGCAAAGCTTTGGCCCTCTCAGGGAATGAGAACTGAGCCTGGAGAAGCCTGGCTTGGTCCTGGCCCTTGCTGGAGGTGGTGCCTGAGAGATGTTGCACTGTGATCCAGCACAGCTCCAAGGGTCTGGCTTTAGGGTCACTGTTCACAGGGGCTCAGGAATCGACTTTCATCAGGGATTTTCCCTTCTGCCTCCTCCCAGGTGCTGCAGTGTTGTGGTGCTTTCTGCCAGTTACACTGCCCCAGGACTTGCTGGCTTCTGAGGTTTGCTATTGCTCCCCTGTTGGCCATGACTGAGGTAGAGAGGGACAGGGCTGTCAGGAGGTCACCAACTCCCAGGCAATGGGCAGAGCAGTGCAGGGCTTGGGAAAGTGGGGGCCCAGCCCAGCAAGGAGACCTCTTAGTGTCCTGCTGCTTTGCCTGGGCTGGTTTGAGGCCTAGGGAAAGGGCTTGAGGGGACAGGGTGGAATTGCATCAGGTGGGTTTCAAGTGACAGGGGGACTGTGTCACAAGAGTGAAGGCTGAGGTGAGGGAGCTGCTGAGTTCCTCACAGTTCTGCTCTTGGGCTTCCACAAAGCTTTCTTCAGACCCCTGGCCAGGGCTCCAGTGTGCACAGTGTAGCCGAAGTGCTTAGCAGTGTGTTTGATGTTGTGGCTGAGCAGGTCAGAGCAGCTTCCTTGCTGACCCTGAAGGAGCACCTGGCAAGTGAGGTAGGGCAGGGAGAGATGCCACAAGGTCTGGCAGCGAGGGAGCGACCTGAAAGCACAGAGCTGGCACAGGCACTGTTGCCAGGCAGCTGCTGCCAGTGGGTGTTGCTGCATTTCCAGTTGCTGCAGCAGTTCCCCTGGGGTTTGGCACAGCAGGGGGGTGGGATGCTGCAGAAGCAGTTGTCCCAGGGGAGCTGTCTGGCTAGCAGAGAGCAGAACAGGAAGCTTTCTACAGGTAGCCACTGGGTTTTGGTGTGAAGTGAAAGCAGGGATGTTAATCCCCTTCAGGGAAGGGTCTGGGTGTGTGAGCAGGGCTGGGATTTCTGACCCTTGCAGCCAGTAGACAGCAAAAGCAAAAGGATCTCCTGAACATCTGCTCCATGAGCTCCTAAAGCCTCTCTGGTGCTGCCTTTGAGACTGAAGCTTTAGCACCAGTCTGAAAAGCACAGCCCCGGGTCCAGAAAAGAAGAGAGGTCTGGGGTAGCCTCAGCATTCCCCTGGCAGCTCTGTGAGAAGGCAGAAAATCCCCAAGCACTCTGCCAGGTGAGCAGTCCCTGCCTTAGCTGAGCAGAGGATTTCCATCATGCTAGCAGCTGGTGTGACCTCAGCCTGCTCACAGGAGCAGGGGGGGTTTGGTCTGGTTTGATTGCTGGTAGAGAGAAGGAGCCTCTGCAGGGAGTCCTGACTGTGATGGCTGTGAGTGCTGCAGCAGAGCAGCAGCAGTGCCTGCAGGCTGACTGTGATGGCTGTGAGTGCTGCAGCAGAGCAGCAGCAGTGCCTGCAGGCTGACTGTGATGGCTGTGAGTGCTGCAGCAGAGCAGCAGCAGTGCCTGCAGGCTGACTGTGATGGCTGTGAGTGCTGCAGCAGAGCAGCAGCAGTGCCTGCAGGCTGACTGTGATGGCTGTGAGTGCTGCAGCAGAGCAGCAGCAGTGCCTGCAGGCTGACTGTGATGGCTGTGAGTGCTGCAGCAGAGCAGCAGCAGTGCCTGCAGGCTGACTGTGATGGCTGTGAGTGCTGCAGCAGAGCAGCAGCAGTGCCTGCAGGCTGACTGTGATGGCTGTGAGTGCTGCAGCAGAGCAGCAGCAGTGCCTGCAGGCTGACTGTGATGGCTGTGAGTGCTGCAGCAGAGCAGCAGCAGTGCCTGCAGGCTTTCATTTGTAGCTGCCTTCTCTTTCTGCCTGCTGTGGAATGCTTTGTGGCCCCAACAGAGGGCAACAGCTGAATTCTCTTTCCTTTTGCAGCTGAGATGCCTCCTTTGGAATCCTCTTCTGACACAGAGAGCTTCCACCTACCATCACAAGAGGAGTCAGAGGCAGTGGAAACAGAAGCCAGGGGGCTTGGGTGCTGGCCTCCAGCAAGTAAGAGGCTGCCCAAGCAGTCTGTAGCTTTCTCCTGCCCAGGGGTGATGTTCTTTCTGCTGTTTCTGTTGGGTTTGTGCTGTTGATGCCTCCCTGCTTCCAGAAGGGTTTTGCCTGGTTTTGATCAGCCTGGAGGTGAGCAGGCTCATGCTGCCTTGGGCAGTAGCTTCCATCTGCCATCCAGACCTGGTGTCTCTCTTGTTTCTCTCTGCTCTAAGTTCTGTGTGGCAAATCTCCCCAGGTCAGTGCCCCTGAGCTTCCTCCCTGCTAGCAGTGCTGATCCCTTGTGGTTACTGACTTGTAACTGGAGCTCAGCAGCTTTGTTCTGAGCCTGACAGTGCTGTGTGGGATCCACCTTGCTGCAGAGGACAGGACTGAAGTATGGAGCAGCTGTGGGACAGTGCTGGGGAGGAATTGTCCCCAGAAACCTTGATCTCTGCAGGCTGCACTCTGCTCTGTGGCTGGACTTGGGAAATGCTGTTTGTTCAGTGGTGTTTTCCCAGAGGGCTGGAGAGGAGCAGTGCAGAGGCTCTGAGCAGTCAAAGGTGATCAGGAGAATTGGTCTGTGTCCCTTCTAAGCTTTTGGGGCTTTCTTTTTGTCAGGACAACCCTCCTGCTGAGAGTGGTTTCCTCTGCCAAGCTGCTGGTGGTGCTCAGCTGTGCAGCTGGAGTGTGTAGGTAGGGCAGCAGTCCCAGGAGTTCTCCCTGGCTTTGGTGGTGTGTGCTGAGGAGCTTGGAAGCCTGGGTCTGCAAGGTGGCCTTCATGTGGCACTTGCACACCCATTTCTGAGAGGCTGCTCTGGGCCTTCAGAGGAATGTTGGTTTCCCAGGGAATTTCCCCTGATCAGGCCAGAAGATGAGGCCTGTGGTGCAGGCAGCCAGAGCTTTGCTGCTCTCTGTCCCGGAGGGAAGCTGGTGGAAGCTCCTGGCAGGATAAGGCTTGGAAGATCTTTCTGCAGCTGTTCCTTGGCAGGAAGCTCCAAGTTTGCTGTTTGGTCTTACAAGCCCCCTGAAGGGGAGTGCAGCAGGCTGTGATGTGTAGTCAGGGTACCCACTGGGATGCTGCAGGCCAGAGGGCAAAGCTGTGAGCTGCCAGCTTGCAGCAGGGCAGGATCCAAGCCACGGGAGGCCGATGGTGTTCTGAGGAGCGGATGAGGGCTGAGCCCCTCTGCTCTGCCCTGGGAAGGGGCTGCAGGCAGAGCTGCTGCTCTCAGTCCTAACCAGGGGGCTCTGTCCCATGAGCTTCTGCCTGATTTGCTGGGGCACTCCTGGGGATTGCTGCTCTCTGGGCATTTGTTCCCTGGGTAGTGCTGCTGGATAGAGCCAGGGAGCTCTGAGGAGAGCAGGCCAAGAGTGCCCCAGCTGCAGCCTTGCCCCAGGCTCCCCAGCCTGCCCTGTGGAGATGGCACTGCTGGGGGAGGCAGAGGAGAGCAGAAAACAAGCAGTGTGCCGGGACTGAGGTGCAGAGGAATGCCTCCAAGACTGAGTTCTCCTTCAGTAGCACTTTTCTCTCTGTCCTGGCCTCACAGAGCCCTCTGCAGAAGCCTTCAGAGATAACTCCTTGAGAGACCATCAGCCCCAGGGCATCTCCAGTCAGCAAAGGGGACATTGGTGGCTAGGAAGAATTGCCCTGGCTCCACTGTTTGCAGGGCTGGATCTGTGCCCCATGTAGGCTATCCCAGCATGCTGGGGCTTGGAAGGGACCTCTGGGGATCATCCAGTCCAACCCTCTTGCAATCCCAGGGTCACCCAGAGCAGCTTGCCCAGGTTCACAATGTCTAGGTGAGTTGGAATGTCTGCAGAGAAGGAGACTCCACAACCTCTCTGGGCAGCCTGCTCCAGGGCTCCTTCTTGACCACAGCAGCTACTTACAGTTCCAGGCTGCTTTGCCTCTCTGGCTGGCTTCAGGTGACCAGCTGCTCCCACTGGGCCCTGGAGCCTCTCAGGCCTTTTGCAGGCTCTCTTGGAGCGATGGCTCTGCTCAGTGGCCACGGCTCAGCTCACCTGCAAGGAGCAGCAACAGACCTTTGAAAAGCCAGAACCCCACTCACAGCAAACCCAAAGGCTCCACAGTGCCTCCAGGCTGGGGCATCCTTCCCAAGGGGAGAGCCCCTGGGCTGCCCTGCTGCTGTTTCTGCCTCGGGGAGCACAGAGCTCCATGCCCTGGGGAAGAGCCACAGATTCTCTCCACAGATTCTCTCCACAGTTTCTCACCACACTTTCTCTCCACAGTTTCTCAGGGCTGCTGTGCTTGGCTTCAGGGACAAAAGCCACCCTGCAAAGATGACTCCTTCCAGACACCACATTACCACAGTGCCCAGGAGCATTTCCCCAGGGAGAATGAGGGCCCTGCTCTTCACTCCCTGACACCCAAAGCTCTCTACAGGCATTACAGAGGCTGCAACAGCAGAAATCAAAGCAGGAAAGCACTCAAGGAAGAAGCTCAGCAAGAAATGCTGCAGGGGTGAAAGCAGGGCCACTGAAGGCTTCATCCTAACAGCAGAGGATCTCCAGCCTCCTTAGCCTACAAGTAGCATGGAGTAACAGGTCCCTCTGAGTTAACCAGGTGCAGGTTAACTTCTGCCACTCAGCAGCACGGCCACCACCTCTCTTCATCAACACAAAGCCTAGCAACAGTGACCTCCACTCTGCTGAGGGGCTCCAGTGACCCACAGCCAAGCTGGCACAAGAGGCACCGCCAGCAGCCCTACAAAACAGCCTCTCAGCCTTTCTGAGCCACCTCCAGAGTCGGCAGCAGCACTTCCCGGTGTCCAGCACAGGCTGTGGATGGTCACATCCTGACCAGCTGCCTTCCTGGAGCCTCCCTGAGAGATCTGAAACGCTCAGGAAACCTCAGCCTCAACCAAGCTGCTTCCATCTCAAGCCTCCAAACCTTCTTGGGCAAACAATTGTGTGTGTGCCTGCCCCACTCCCAGCCTGGGGCCCAGCCTCTGGAAGAACAGAAGCACTCAGCTCAGAGACATCCAACTGCAGAAGGGGAAGTGAGCAAAGGCAGGAGCCGGAATGCAGCCTACAGCCTGAGCTGGGCCGGCTCCAGCCTGACGCCGGCTCTCCAGCACACACACACACTGCTGGCTGCCAGGGGAGAGAACATTCCACAGCTGCTGCACTGCTGCTGCACTGCTGCTGCACTGGCTGGGACCCCCTGCTGCTGCCGCCGAGGAAGCACTGGTTGTTTCCCACCCCTCAGTGCAGAGGCAATGCTGGACAACCTGGCCTGAGTTACCTGCAGCCTCCTGAAGCAGTCCAGCCTCTGGATTTCCCTGAGACACCTGCAGGAACTGCTGCCTCTCAGGAAATCCCCTGGGGCTTTAAAATGCAAGGAAAGGAGAGTTGGCCTGGGGAGCTCTGCAGTCAGTTCTACCTAGGCATCTGCTCCTCAGCCTGCACAGCGTTGGCTAAGCAGGGGAGAAATCCTCTGGTCCCTCCTTTGCAGAAGGGCAGCAGAGGCCAAGGCCTCCCAGAGCCCGGGGCTGAGAGCAGGAGGAGAGGAGGAGGAGGAGGAGCAGGCTGGCAGCAGTGAGACAGGCAGCCCCTGTCCCCCCCAGGCTTCACCCCAGCCTGGATGCAGACACAGCAGCATCCCGTGGCAACGAGGAAGCCCCAGAGGGACTTTGTGTTTCAGGGAGCAAAGTTTGCTGCCTGTCCAGCTGTGGGGCAGGGAGAAGAGAAAGGGGCCCCAGCCCCCGGGGGTCCCCAGCATGGCAAGTGCTGCAGCTCCAGGGGGCTCTCCCCCAGCACAAGATCCTCCACTTGGCTCCAGGGGCGACCTCCTCCCTCCCATCCTGCCCCAGACAGCAGCTTCGTGCCGGCAATGTCCTCAGCACTGCTGTGTGGGACAGCGGCGCTCAGGCTTCCACCCTCCCTGCCCAGCCCTGCTGCCAGCCCGCCCTCCTGAGGCAGCCAAAGCCCCCCCGGGTTGGGCTGGGGAGGGACACAGCCATCGTCACCTCGGCGCGGGGCCGGCCCCAGTGTCCAATGGTATCCACCAATATCTACCAAGATCTAGTAATGTCCACCGCTAGCCAGGAAAATTCAGCAACTCCCCCAGCACCCACAGCCAGCCGCCAGCCGCTCTCCTACTCCAATCGCTCTCAGGGCTGTGCCTGCTTGGCACAGCAACAGAGCCTGAGGCCACCCAGCGGCACCTGGCAACCGCGGCACAAAGAGAGGAGTGCCCAGCGCTGGGACCAGAGGGCAGACACCGGGCACAGGGCAGGCCCAGAGCCCAAGGGGAGCTGCCTGTGGAGCCCTGCTCCGGCTCACCCAGGGCAGGCCCAGAGCCCACAGGGGAGCTGCCTGTGGAGCCCTGCTCCGGCTCACCCAGGGCAGGCCCCAAAGCCCAACAGGCCCCAGGGCTGCCAAGCAGCTCCTGCAGAGAGCCCCCACACAGCTCCTGCTGCCCCAGGAGACACAAAGCAGCTGCCTCCCCTCTGGCCAGCCTGCCTTGGAGGAGCCCAGGCTGCCACTGGCCTCCTGTGCTGCAAGTGCCCCTCTGCTCTCATTCCTGGAAAAGCAGTGCTATTGAAACTGGAGATGCACAGAACATGTGTCTGAGACACTTGGGATGGAGATCTTGTATCTTTAAAAATCAGTGTTTGACATTCTAAGCATCAAACCAGAAATGAGAGACAATTAAAGCTCAGCGAATGGAAATGTTAGGCAAGTGAAGTATTGTCTAAAGCACTCTTTCTCTTCCTTGCCCTTACCATCCAAACAAGAAGAGCGTGCACTTGGGTTAACAGGCAAAAGCACTCCACAAGAAAGGTACACAAACTCTGAATAGCACTGGAGGCTCTTTCAGCCCTCTGCAGCACTGCTGGGAGCTAGCTGAGTGAGTTTGGATGGAAAAAAATAACCAGAGAATGCCAGGTCGTCAGAGCCAGCGACTGCATGTCAGTGAGCCCTTGTGAAAGCCTGGATGCCTGCTGCTGGCTCCTCTGGTGGGTGTTTGGGCTTCCTGCTCGGGGGGAGAGGCTCCAAGCTTGCAGAGTTTCTCCGGAGGCGTGCTGCACCTTTCAGACCGAGATTCATGTCTTCAAGGGGCTTCATGGTTTCATTTGTCTGAGCTGGTTAGAAACCATGTTCAGAATGTTGTAGGAATTCAAAGTGTTTCCAAAGTTTAACTTGAGAAACTGGCAGGTACTACACACAGGCTGTCAGTTACAGGCTGTGAGGGGTTGAAATCCACCCCCCAACATTAACTTTGCCAGCCCAGCTCAGTTGGAAGCAAATGGAAACTGTATTGACAGGCAAAACTACAACCTACAATGGAATGCAAGGAAGAAGTACACAATATACAGGAGTTACAATTAACAACAACACAGGAACCCCCCTGGTCAAGAGGCCAGGGGAGCTGTCTCTCTGCCCTCCCACCCCCTGTCCAAAAGGAAGAAAGGAGCAGAGAAAAAGGAGCTGTCAGACTTCACCAAAACAATGCAGCCAAGGCCAGGCAGAAGCAGGTCAATATTCTCTCCAGAGTGAAGAGAGAGGAGAAGGTTGGGGAAGGTTTGGGAAGGGAAGGGAAGGTTTGGGGAGGGAAGGTTTGGGAGGGGAAGGGAAGGTTTGGGAAGGGAAGGGAAGGGAGGGAAGGGAAGGGAAGGGAAGGGAGGAAAAGAGAAGAGAAGAGAAAAGAGAAGAGAGAAGGGAAGAGAAGAGAAGAGAGGATGGGAGAAGAGGAGAGGATAGAGGAGAGGAGATGATGAGGAGATGAGGAGGGGAGGGGAGCCCAAAGCCCCTGATGGAACTCCTGCCCTGATGCCCAGGTTTCAAACCTTCCCAGTGCTCTCCTGTGAGCTTGGGATGAAGACAAATGGCTACTCACAGCCTAGCCTAAAAAGGCCTCAAGCCCTTGGGGGGTGCAGGGCTGCATTGGTGGTGCTGCCCCTGGGGTGGCAATGGGGGGCAGCTTCTCCTCCTGTGTGCTGCCCCTGCTGGTGGCAATGGGGGGCAGCTGCTTCTTCTCTGTGCTGCCCCTGCTGGTGGCAATGGGGGGCAGCTTCTTCTTCTCAGGGATGCCCCTCCAGGTGGCAATGGGGGGCAGCTTCTCCTCCTGTGTGCTGCCCTGCTGGTGGCAATGGGGGGCAGCTTCTCCTCCTGTGTGCTGCCCCTCCAGGTGGCAATGGGGGGCAGCTGATTCTTCTCGGGGATGCCCCTCCAGGTGGCAATGGGGGGCAGCTTCTCCTCCTGTGTGCTGCCCCTGCTGGTGGCAATGGGGGGCAGCTTCTCCTCCTGTGTGCTGCCCCTGCTGGTGGCAATGGGGGGCACCTTCTTCTTCTCAGGGATGCCCCTCCAGGTGGCAATGGGGGGCAGCTTCTCCTCCTGTGTGCTGCCCCTGCTGGTGGCAATGGGGGGCAGCTTCTCCTCCTCTGTGCGGCCCCTGCTGGTGGCAATGGGGGGCAGCTTCTCCTCCTGTGTGCTGCCCCTCCAGGTGGCAATGGGGGGCAGCTTCTCCTCCTGTGTGCTGCCCCTCCAGGTGGCAATGGGGGCAGCTTCTCCTCCTGTGTGCTGCCCCTGCTGGTGGCAATGGGGGGCAGCTTCTCCTCCTGGGTGCTGCCCCTGCTGGTGGCAATGGGGGCAGCTTCTCCTCCTGTGTGCTGCCCCTGCTGGTGGCAATGGGGGGCAGCTTCTCCTCCTGTGTGCTGCCCTACTGGTGGCAATGGGGGGCAGCTTCTCCTCCTGTGTGCTGCCCCTCCAGGTGCCAATGGGGGGCAGCTTCTTCTTCTCGGTGCTGCCCCTCCAGGTGTCAATGGGGGGCAGCTTCTCCTCCTGTGTGCTGCCCCCCTGGTGGCATGGGGGGCAGCTTCTCCTCCTGTGTGCTGCCCCTGCTGGTGGCAGTGGGGGGCAGCTTCTCCTCCTGTGTGCTGCCCCCCTGGTGGCAGTGGGGGGCAGCTTCTCCTCCTGTGTGCTGCCCCTGCTGGTGGCAATGGGGGCAGCTTCTCCTCCTGTGTGCTGCCCCTCCAGGTGGCAATGGGGGCAGCTTCTTCTTCTAGGGGATGCCCCTCCAGGTGCAATGGGGGGCAGCTTCTCCTCCTGTGTGCTGCCCCTGCTGGTGGCAATGGGGGGCAGCTTCTCCTCCTGTGTGCTGCCCCTCCAGGTGGCAATGGGGGGCAGCTTCTTCTTCTAGGGGATGCCCCTCCAGGTGCAATGGGGGGCAGCTTCTCCTCCTGGGTGCTGCCCCTACAGGTGGCAATGGGGGGCAGCTTCTCCTCCTGGGTGCTGCCCCCCTGGGTGGCAATGGGGGGCAAGTTCTCCTCCTGTGTGCTGCTCCTGCTGGTGGCAATGGGGGGCAGCTTCTCCTCCTGTGTGCTGCCCCTGCTGGTGGCAATGGGGGGCAGCTTCTCCTCCTGTGTGCTGCCCCTCCTGGTGGCAGTGGGGGGCAGCTTCTCCTCCTGTGTGCTGCCCCTGCTGGTGGCAGTGGGGGGCAGCTTCTCCTCCTGTGAGCTGCCCCTCTGGGTAGCAATGGGGGGCAGCTTCTCCTCCTGGGTGCTGCCCCTGCTGGTGGCAATGGGGGGCAGCTTCTCCTCCTGTGTGCTGCCCCTGCTGGTGGCAATGGGGGGCAGCTTCTCCTCCTGGGTGCTACCCCTCCAGGTGGCAATGGGGGGCAGCTTCTCCTCCTGGGTGCTGCCCCCCTGGGTGGCAATGGGGGGCAGCTTCTCCTCCTGTGTGCTGCCCCTGCTGGTGGCAATGGGGGGCAGCTTCTTCTTCTCGGGGATGCCCCTCCAGGTGGCAATGGGGGGCAGCTTCTCCTCCTGTGAGCTGCCCCCCTGGGTAGCAATGGGGGGCAGCTTCTCCTCCTGTGCGCTGCCCCTGCTGGTGGCAATGGGGGGCAGCTTCTCCTCCTGTGTGCTGCCCCTCCAGGTGGCAATGGGGGGCAGATTCTTCTTGTCGGGGATGCCGCTCCAGGTGGCAATGGGGGGCAGATTCTCCTCCTGTGTTCTGCCCCTGCTGGTGGCAATGGGGGGCAGCTTCTCCTCCTGGTGCTGCCCCTACTGGTGGCAATGGGGGGCAGCTTCTCCTCCTGGGTGCTGCCCCCCTGGGTGGCAATGGGGGGCAGCTTCTCCTCCTGTGGTGCTGCCCCTCCTGGTGGTAGTGGGGGGCAGCTTCTCCTCCTGTGTGCTGCCCCTGCTGGTGGCAGTGGGGGGCAGCTTGTCCTCCTGTGAGCTGCCCCCCTGGGTAGCAATGGGGGGCAGCTTCTCCTCCTGTGTGCTGCCCCTGCTGGTGGCAATGGGGGGCAGCTTCTCCTCCTGTGTGCTGCCCCTACTGGTGGCAATGGGGGGCAGCTTCTTCTTCTCGGGGATGCCCCTCCAGGGTGCAATGGGGGGCAGCTTCTCCTCCTGTGTGCTGCCCCTGCTGGTGGCAATGGGGGGCAGCTTCTCCTCCTGGGTGCTGCCCCTACTGGTGGCAATGGGGGGCAGCTTCTCCTCCTGGGTGCTGCCCCCCTGGGTGGCAATGGGGGGCAGCTTCTCTTCCTGTGTGCTGCCCCTCCTGGTGGCAGTGGGGGGCAGCTTCTCCTCCTGTGTGCTGCCCCTGCTGGTGGCAGTGGGGGGCAGCTTGTCCTCCTGTGAGCTGCCCCCCTGGGTAGCAATGGGGGCAGCTTCTCCTCCTGTGTGCTGCCCCTACTGGTGGCAATGGGGGGCAGCTTCTTCTTCTCGGGGATGCCCCTCCAGGTGGCAATGGGGGGCAGCTTCTCCTCCTGTGTGCTGCCCCTGCTGGTGGCAATGGGGGGCAGCTTCTCCTCCTGTGAGCTGCCCCCCTGGGTAGCAATGGGGGGCAGCTTCTCCTCCTGTGTGCTGCCCTACTGGTGGCAGTGGGGGGCAGCTTCTTCTTCTCGGGATGCCCCTCCAGGGTGCAATGGGGGCAGCTTTTCCTCCTGTGTGCTGCCCCTGCAGGTGGCAATGGGGGGCAGCTTCTCCTCCTGTGTGCTGCCCCCCTGGGTGGCAATGGGGGGCAGCTTCTCCTCCTGTGTGCTGCCCCTCCAGGTGCAATGGGGGGCAGCTTCTCCTCCTGGGTGCTGCCCCTCCAGGTGGCAATGGGGGGCAGCTTCTCCTGTGTGCTTCCCCTACTGGTGGCAATGGGGGACAGCTTCTCCTCCTGTGTGCTGCCCCTGCTGGTGGCAATGGGGGGCAGCTTCTCCTCCTGTGTGCTGCCCCTCCTGGTGGCAATGGGGGCAGCTTCTCCTCCTGTGTGCTGCCCCTGCTGGTGGCAATGGGGGGCAGCTTCTCCTCCTGTGTGCTGCCCCTGCTGGTGGCAATGGGGGGCAGCTTCTCCTCCTGTGTGCTGCCCCTCCAGGTGGCAATGGGGGGCAGATTCTTCTTGTCGGGGATGCCCCTCCAGGTGGCAATGGGGGGCAGCTTCTCCTCCTGTGTTCTGCCCCTGCTGGTGGCAATGGGGGGCAGCTTCTCCTCCTGGGTGCTGCCCCTCCAGGTGGCAATGGGGGGCAGATTCTTCTTGTCGGGGATGCCCCTCCAGGTGGCAATGGGGGGCAGCTTCTCCTCCTGTGTGCTGCCCCTCCAGGTGGCAATGGGGAGCAGCTTCTCCTCCTGGGTGCTGACCCCTGGGTGGCAATGTGGGGCAGCTTCTCCTCCTGTGTGCTGCCCCTGCTGGTGGCAATGGGGGGCAGCTTCTCCTCCTGTGTGCTGCCCCTGCTCTTTGCAATGGGGGGCAGCTTCTCCTCCTGTCTGCTGCCCCCCTGGGTGGCAATGGGGGGTCAGCTTCTCCTCCTGTCTGCTGCCCCTGCTGGTGGCAATTGGGGGCAGCTTCTCCTCCTGTGTGCTGCCCCTGCTGGTGGCAATGGGGGGCAGCTTCTCCTCCTGTGTGCTGCCCCTGCTGGTGGCAGTGGGGGACAGCTTCTCCTCCTGTGTGCTGCCCCTGCTGGTGGCAGTGGGGGGCAGCTTGTCCTCCTGTGAGCTGCCCCCCTGGGTAGCAATGGGGGGCAGCTTCTCCTCCTGTGTGCTGCCCCTGCTGGTGGCAATGGGGGGCAGCTTCTCCTCCTGTGTGCTGCCCCTACTGGTGGCAATGGGGGGCAGCTTCTCCTCCTGTGTGCTGCCCCTACTGGTGGCAATGGGGGGCAGCTTCTCCTCCTGGTGCTGCCCCTACTGGTGGCAATGGGGGCAGCTTCTCCTCCTGGGTGCTGCCCCCCTGGTGGCAATGGGGGGGCAGCTTCTCCTCCTGTGTGCTGCCCCTCCTGGTGGCAGTGGGGGGCAGCTTCTCCTCCTGTGTGCTGCCCCTGCTGGTGGCAGTGGGGGGCAGCTTGTCCTCCTGTGAGCTGCCCCCCTGGGTAGCAATGGGGGGCAGCTTCTTCTCCTGTGTGCTGCCCCTGCTGGTGGCAATGGGGGGCAGCTTCTCCTCCTGGTGCTGCCCCCCTGGGTGGCAATGGGGGGCAGCTTCTCCTCCTGTGTGCTGCCCCTACTGGTGGCAATGGGGGGCAGCTTCTCCTCCTGTGTGCTGCCCTCCAGGTGGCAATGGGGGGCAGCTTCTTCTTCTCGGGGATGCCCCTCCAGGTGCCAATGGGGGCAGCTTCTCCTCCTGTGTGCTGCCCCTGCTGGTGGCAATGGGGGGCAGCTTCTCCTCCTGTGTGCTGCCCCTGCTGGTGGCAATGGGGGGCAGCTTCTCCTCCTGTGTGCTGCCCCCCTGGGTGGCAGTGGGGGGCAGCTTCTCCTCCTGTGTGCTGCCCCTGCTGGTGGCAATGGGGGGCAGCTTCTCCTCCTGTGTGCTGCCCCTCCAGGTGCAATGGGGGGCAGCTTCTCCTCCTGTGTGCTGCCCCTCCTGGTGGCAATGGGGGGCAGCTTCTCCTCCTGTGTGCTGCCCTCCTGGTGGCAATGGGGGCAGCTTCTCCTCCTGTGTGCTGCCCCTGCTGGTGGCAATGGGGGGCAGCTTCTCCTCCTGGGTGCTGCCCCTCCAGGTGGTAGTGGGGGGCAGCTTCTCCTCCTGTGTGCTGGCCCTGCTCTTTGCAATGGGGGGCAGCTTCTCCTCCTGTGTGCTGCCCCCCTTGGTGGCAGTGGGGGGGCAGCTTCTCCTCCTGTCTGCTGCCCCTGCTGGTGGCAATGGGGGCAGCTTCTCCTCCTGTGTGCTGCCCCTGCTGGTGGCAATGGGGGGCAGCTTCTCCTCCTGTGTGCTGCCCCTGCTGGTGGCAATGGGGGGCAGCTTCTCCTCCTGTGTGCTGCCCCTGCTGGTGGCAATGGGGGGCAGCTTCTCCTCCTGGGTGCTGCTCCTCCAGGTGGCAATGGGGGGCAGATTCTTCTTGTCGGGGATGCCCCCCAGGTGGCAATGGGGGGCAGCTTCTCCTCCTGTGTTCTGCCCCTGCTGGTGGCAATGGGGGGCAGCTTCTCCTCCTGGGTGCTGACCCCTGGGTGGCAATGGGGGGCAGCTTCTCCTCCTGTGTGCTGCCCCTGCTGGTGGCAATGGGGGGCAGCTTCTCCTCCTGTGTGCTGCTCCTGCTGGTGGCAATGGGGGGCAGCTTCTCCTCCTGGGTGCTGCCCCCCTGGGTGGCAATGGGGGGCAGCTTCTCCTCCTGTGTGCTGCCCCTCCTGGTGGCAGTGGGGGGCAGCTTCTCCTCCTGTGTGCTGCCCCTGCTGGTGGCAGTGGGGGGCAGCTTGTCCTCCTGTGAGCTGCCCCCCTGGTACAATGGGGGGCAGCTTCTTCTCCTGTGTGCTGCCCCTGCTGGTGGCAATGGGGGGCAGCTTCTCCTCCTGTGTGCTGCCCCTACTGGTGGCAATGGGGGGCAGCTTCTTCTTCTCGGGGATGCCCCTCCAGGTGGCAATGGGGGGCAGCTTCTCCTCCTGTGTGCTGCCCCTGCTGGTGGCAATGGGGGGCAGCTTCTCCTCCTGTGTGCTGCCCCTGCTGGTGGCAGGGGGGGCAGCTTCTCCTCCTGTGTGCTGCCCCCCTGGGTGGCAGTGGGGGGCAGCTTCTTCTCCCCTGTGCTGCCCCTGCTGGTGGCAATGGGGGGCAGCTTCTCCTCCTGGGTGCTGCCCCTCCAGGTGGCAATGGGGCCAGCTTCTCCTGTGTGCTTCCCCTACTGGTGGCAATGGGGGGCAGCTTCTCCTCCTGTGTGCTGCCCCTGCTGGTGGCAATGGGGGGCAGCTTCTCTTCCTGTGTGCTGCCCCCCTGGGTGGCAATGGGGGGCAGCTTCTCTCTCCTGTGGGCTGCCCCTCCTGGTGGCAATGGGGGGCAGCTTCTCCTCCTGTGTGCTGCCCCTGCTGGTGGCAATGGGGGGCAGCTTCTACTCCTGTGTGCTGCCCTTCCAGGTGGCAATGGGGGGCAGGTTCTCCTCCTGTGTGCTGCCCCTGCTGGTGGCAATGGGGGCAGCTTCTCCTCCTGTGTGCTGCCCCTGCTGGTGGCAATGGGGGGCAGCTTCTCCTCCTGGGTGCTGCCCCTCCAGGTGGCAATGGGGGGCAGCTTCTCCTCCTGTGTGCAGCCTCTCTAGGTGGCAATGGGGGGCAGCTTCTCCTCCTGTGTGCTGCCCCTGCTGGTGGCAATGGGGGGCAGCTTCTACTCCTGTGTGCTGCCCCTCCAGGTGGCAATGGGGGGCAGCTTCTCCTCCTGTGTGCTGCCCCTGCTGGTGGCAATGGGGGGCAGCTTCTCCTCGTGTGTGCTGCCCCTGCTGGTGGCAATGGGGGGCAGCTTCTCCTCCTGTGTGCTGCCCCTCGAGGGTGCAATGGGGGGCAGCTTCTCCTCCTGGGTGCTGCCCCCCTGGGTGGCAATGGGGGTAACTTCTCCTCCTGTGTGCTGCCCCTCCTGGTGGCAATGGGGGGCAGCTTCTTCTTCTCGGTGATGCCCCTCCAGTTGGCAATGGGGTCAACTTCTACTCCTGTGTGCTGCCCCTCCAGGTGGCAATGGGGGGCAGCTTCTTCTTCTCGGGGATGCCCCTCCAGGGTGCAATCGGGGGCAGCTTCTCCTCCTGTGTGCTGCTCCTGCTGGTGGCAATGGGGGGCAGCTTCTCCTCCTGTGTGCTTCCCCTCCAGGTGGCAATGGGGGCAGCTTCTCCTCCTGTGTGCTGCCCCCCTGGGTAGCAATGGGGGGCAGCTTGTCCTCTGTGTGCTGCCCCTCCAGGTGTCAATGGGGAGCAGCTTCTCCTCCTGGGTGCTGCCCCTGCTGGTGGCAGTGGGGGGCAGCTTCTCCTCCTGTGTGCTGCCCCTCCAGGTGGCAATGGGGGGCAGCTTCTCCTCCTGTGTGCTGCCCCCCTGGGTGGCAATGGGGGGCAGCTTCTTCTTCTCGGGGATGCCCCTCCAGGTGGCAATGGGGGGCAGCTTCTCCTCCTGTGTGCTGCCCCTGCTGGTGGCAATGGGGGGCAGCTTCTCCTCCTGGGTGCTGCCCCTACTGGTGGCAATGTGGGGCAGCTTCTCCTCCTGTGTGCTGCCCCTGCTGGTGGCAATGGGGGGCAGCTTCTCTTCCTGTGTGCTGCCCCCCTGGGTGGCAATGGGGGGCAGCTTCTTCTTCTCGGGGATGCCCCTCCAGGTGGCAATGGGGGGCAGCTTCTCCTCCTGTGTGCTGCCCCGCTGGTGGCAATGGGGGGCAGCTTCTCCTCCTGGGTGCCCCTACTGGTGGCAATGTGGGGCAGCTTCTCCTCCTGTGTGCTGCCCCTGCTGGTGGCAATGGGGGGCAGCTTCTCCTCCTGTGTGCTGCCCCTGCTGGTGGCAATGGGGGGCAGCTTCTCCTCCTGTGTGCTGCCCCTGCTGGTGGCAATGGGGGGCAGTTTCTCCTCCTGTGTGCTGCCCCTCCAGGTGGCAATGGGGGGCAGCTTCTCCTCCTGTGTGCTGCTCCTGCTGGTGGCAATGGGGGGCAGCTTCTCTTCCTGTGTGCTGCCCCTCCTGGTGGCAATGGGGGGCAGCTTCTCCTCCTGTGTGCTGCCCCCTTGGGTAGCAATGGGGGGCAGCTTCTCCTCCTGTGTGCTGCCCCTCCAGGTGGCAATGGGGAGCAGCTTCTCCTCCTGGGTGCTGCCCCTGCTGGTGGCAGTGGGGGGCAGCTTCTCCTCCTGTGTGCTGCCCCTCTGGTGGCAATGGGGGCAGCTTCTCCTCCTGTGTGCTGCCCCCTTGGGTAGCAATGGGGGGCAGCTTCTCCTCCTGTGTGCTGCCCCTCCAGGTGGCAATGGGAGCAGCTTCTCCTCCTGGGTGCTGCCCCTGCTGGTGGCAGTGGGGGCAGCTTCTCCTCCTGTGTGCTGCCCCTCCTGGTGGCAATGGGGGGCAGCTTCTCCTCCTGTGTGCTGCCCCCTTGGTAGCAATGGGGGGCAGCTTCTCCCTCCTGTGTGCTGCCCCTCCAGGTGGCAATGGGGAGCAGCTTCTCCTCCTGTGTGCTGCTCCTACTGGTGGCAATGGGGGGCAGCTTCTCCTCCTGTGTGCTGCCCCTCGTGGTGGCAATGGGGGGCAGCTTGTCCTCCTGGGTGCTGCCCCCCGGGTGGAAAT
>JAAWVA010000042.1:5179930-5232268 GCA_015227895.2 Colaptes auratus | reverse complement strand
GGGGCAGGCTCCCCTCCTGAGGCACCCAGGCACTCCATGACCTCAGGCACCTCCTGCAGGAAGGAGGAGGGAGTCAGCTGAAACACACACCACCAGCACAAGCCACAGCCACCCTCTGCTCCTCTTGTCCAAGTGCCACTGAGGAAGAAATCTGTGCTCACAGCTACTAGCCAGTCCTGGAAGCTCTGAGTGACCTGCTGCAGGGTTTGACAGCAGAGCCTTCATGAGCAGAGCAGAAGGGACAAGCTTGACCAGGGGGCTCTGTCCCATGAGCTTCTGCCTGATTTGCTGGGGCACTCTGGGGATTGCTGCTCTCTGGGAGTTTGTTCCCTGGGTAGTGCTGCTGGATAGAGCCAGGGAGCTCTGAGGAGAGCAGGCCAAGAGTGGCCCCAGCTCCAGCCTTGCCCCAGGCTCCCCAGCCTGCCCTGTGGAGATGGCACTGCTGGGGGAGGCAGAGGAGAGCAGAAAACAAGCAGTGTGCCGGGACTGAGGTGCAGAGGAATGCCTCCAAGTCTGAGTTCTCCTTCAGTAGCACTTTTCTCTCCGTCTGGCTCACAGAGCCCTCTGCAGAAGCCTTTAGAGATAAATCTCTTGAGAGACCATCAGCCCCAGGGCATCTCCAGTCAGCAAAGGGGACATTGGTGGCTAGGAAGAATTGCCTGGCTCCACTGTTTGCAGGGCTGGATCTGTGCCCCATGTAGGCTATCCAGCATGCTGGGGCTTGAAAGGGACCTCTGGGGATCATCCAGTCCAACCCTCTTGCAATCCAGGGTCACCCAGAGCAGCTTGCCAGGTTCAAAATGTCTAGGTGAGTTGGATGTCTGCAGAGAAGGAGACTCCACAACCTCTCTGGGCAGCAGCCTGCTCCAGGGCTCCTTCTTGACCACAGCAGCTACTTACAGTTCCAGGCTGCTTTGCCTCTTGGCTGGCTTCAGGTGACCAGCTGCTCCCACTGGGCCCTGGAGCCCCTCAGGCCTTTTGCAGGCTCTCTTGGAGCGATGGCTCTGCTCAGTGGCCACGGCTCAGCTCACCTGCAAGGAGCAGCAACAGACCTTTGAAAAGCCAGAACCCCACTCACAGCAAACCCAAAGGCTCCCACAGTGCCTCCAGGCTGGGGCACACTTCCCAAGGGAGAGCCCTGGGCTGCCCTGCTGCTGTTTCTGCATCGGGGAGCACAGAGCTCCATGCCCTGGGAAGAGCCACAGATTCTCTTCCCACAGTTTCTCCTCACACACACTTTCTCTCCACAGTTTCTCAGGGCTGCTGTGCTTGGCTTCAGGGACAAAAGACCACCCCGCAAAGATGACTCCTTCCGACACACATTACCACAGTGCCCAGGAGCATTTCCCAGGGAGAATGAGGGCCCTGCTCTTCACTCCCTGACACCCAAACTCAAGGCTCCCTACAGGCATTTACAGAGGCTGCAACAGCAGAATCAAAAAAGCAGGAAAGCACTCAAGGAAGAAGCTCAGCAAGAGAAGATGCTGCAGGGGTGAAAGCAGGGCCACTGAAGGCTTTCATCCTAACAGCAGAGGATCTCCAGCCTCCTTAGCCTACAAGTAGCATGGAGTAACAGGTCCCTCTGAGTTAACCAGGTGCAGGAGGCAGCTTAACTTCTGCACTCAGCAGCATGGCCACCATCTCTCTTCATCAACACAAAGCCTAGCAACAGTGACCTCCACTCTGCTGAGGGGCTCCAGTGAACCACAGCCAAGCTGGCACAAGAGGCACTGCCAGCAGCCCTACAAAACAGCCTCTCAGCTTTCTGAGCACCTCCAGAGTCGGCAGCAGCATTCCCGGTGTCCAGCACAGGCTGTGGATGGTCACATCCTGACCAGCTGCTTCCTGGAGCCTCCCTGAGAGAGCTGAAACGCTCAGGAAACCTCAGCCTCACCAAGCTGCTTCCATCTCAAGCCTCCAAACCTTCTTGGGCAAACAATTGTGTGTGTGCCTGCCCCACTCCCAGCTGGGGCCCAGGGCTGCTGGAAGAACAGAAGCACTCAGTCAGAGACATCCAAACTGCAGAAGGGGAAGGGAAGTGAGCAA
The DNA here is from genome assembly GCA_015227895.2 of Colaptes auratus. Taxonomy (NCBI): domain Eukaryota; kingdom Metazoa; phylum Chordata; class Aves; order Piciformes; family Picidae; genus Colaptes; species Colaptes auratus. The sequence goes on along the minus strand of JAAWVA010000042.1, from coordinate 5,230,222 downwards.
AGGCAGGAGCCGGAATGCAGCCTACAGCCTGAGCTGGGCCGGCTCCAGCTGACGCCGGCTCTCCAGCACACACACACACTGCTGGCGGCCAGGGGAGAGAAACATTCCACAGCTGCTGCACTGCTGCTGCACTGCTGCTGCACTGGCTGGGACCCCCTGCTGCTGCCGCGAGGAAGCACTGGTTGTTTCCCACCCTCAGTGCAGAGGCCGGGCAATGCTGGACAACCTGTCCTGAGTTACCTGCAGCCTCCTGAAGCAGTCCAGCCTCTGGATTTCCCTGAGACACCTGCAGGAACTGCTGCCTCTCAGGAAATCCCCTGGGGCTTTTAAAATGCAAGGAAAGGAGAGTTGGCCTGGGGGAGCTCTGCATCAGTTCTACTAGGCATCTGCTGCTCTCTCCATCCTCAGCCTGCACAGCGTTGGCTAGGCAGGGGAGAAATCCTCTGGTCCCTCCTTTGCAGAAGGGGCAGCAGAGGCCAAGGCCTCCCAGAGCCCGGGGCTGAGAGCAGGAGGAGAGGAGGAGGAGGAGGAGGAGCAGGCTGGCAGCAGTGAGACAGGCAGCCCCTGTCCCCTCCAGGCTTCACCCCAGCCTGGATGCAGACACAGCAGCATCCCGTGGCAACGAGGAAGCCCCAGAGGGACTTTGGTTTCAGGGAGCAAAGTTTGCTGCCTGTCCAGCTGTGGGGGCAGGGAGAAGAGAAGGGCCCCAGCCCCGGGGGTCCCCAGCATGGCAAGTGCTGCAGCTCCAGGGGGCTCTCCCCCAGCACAAGATCCTCCACTTGGCTCCAGGGGCGACCTCCTCCCTCCCATCCTGCCCCAGACAGCAGCTTCGTGCCGGCAATGTCCTCAGCACTGCTGTGTGGGACAGCGGCGCTCAGGCTTCCACCTCCCTGCCCAGCCCTGCTGCCAGCCCGCCCTCCTGAGGCAGCCAAAGCCCCCCCGGGGTTGGGCTGGGGAGGGGACACAGCCATCGTCACCTCGGCGCGGGGCCGGCCCAGTGTCCAATGGTATCCACCAAGATCTACCAAGATCTAGTAATGTCCACCGCTAGCCAGGAAAATTCAGCAACTCTCCCAGCACCACAACCAGCCGCCAGCCGCTCTCCTATCCAATCGCTCTCAGGGCTGTGCCTGGTTGGCACAGCAACAGAGCCTGAGGCCACCCAGCGGCACCTGGCAACCGTGGCACAAAGAGAGGAGTGCCCAGCGCTGGGACCAGAGGGCAGACACCGGGCACAGGGCAGGCCCAGAGCCCAAGGGGAGCTGCCTGTGGAGCCCTGCTCCGGCTCACCCAGGGCAGGCCCAGAGCCCACAGGGGAGCTGCCTGTGGAGCCTGCTCCGGCTCACCCAGGGCAGGCCCCAAAGCCCACAGGCCCCAGGCTGCCAAGCAGCTCCTGCAGGGAGCCCCACACAGCTCCTGCTGCCCCCAGGAGACACAAAGCAGCTGCCTCCCCTCTGGCCAGCCTGCCTTGGAGGAGCCCAGGCTGCCACTGGCCTCCTGTGCTGCAAGTGCCCTCGCTGCCTCACCTCAGTTTCTCACCCACCGGCAGCCGAGGCTGCAGGCTGCTCCCAGGACTCCCAGGGAGGCTGTGCATGCCTCTTCCCTGGCGGTGTCCAGGCCAGGCTGGATACAATACATACAATACACCAGGTGGAAGAGACCTTCAAGATCATCCTGTCCAACCTATCAACCAATCAACCCACCTCAATACAATACAAGACAAGACAAGACAAGCCACCTAAAGAACTAAACAACTAAACCCTGGCACCAAGCACCCCATCAAGCCTTCTTGAACACCTCCAATGAAGGGGACTCCACCACCTCCACGGGCAGCCCATTCCAATGGGCAATCACTCTCTCTGTCTAGAACTTCTTCCTAACATCCAGTCTAATGAGGCCTCCAGCAGCTGAGTCTAGTTGAGAGCTGTCCCTGCCCATGGTGGGAAGGTTGATCTCTGAGGCCCCTTCCAACCTGAGCCATTCTGTGATGTTAAAACACAACTCAGCCCACAAAGCAGTCTTGTTTGGAACCCTCTTAGACAGGGAAGAGCAGGGGCATGGGAACTTGCAAGCTGCATCCCCAGAGTGCCTCCAACAGCCCCTGCTCAGACAAAACTGCCCCTGGCAGCTAAAGATCATGTTTGTTTCATCAGAGCCTGACTCAGTGACTATCATCAAAGTAACTCCAGACCTTGCAGGTCCTCCCCACTCCCAGGGCGGGTCAGGGGTGCTGGGAAATGTCTGTGTGTGTGGGCCCCACACTCCCTCGCTCTCCAGGAGGCCCATGATGGGCTGCAGGGCACTGTCAGCATCCTGTGCAACACTGCTGCAGGCGCTGGCAGGGACACTGCCGGTGCCCTTCACCTGGCCCAGGATGTCACCCCTCTGCTTCAGCACTCCTCAAGGCATGGCTGGAAACTGGGGACCACAGCGCTCAGTCAGCTCAGCATCTCCCACAGCCATGCCCAGGACCTGCCTGACCGAGCAGAGCCCCCAGCCAGGCCCCAACTGCAGTTCCTTCACCCCCAAATCCACGTCCTCTCAGGCAGCTGTACCTGGTGGCAAAGCTTTGGCTCAGCTCATTCAGGACATGGTTGAGTGGAAACTGGGGGCAGCTTCTCTCCTCACCACACTTCTCTCCACACTTCTCTCCACACTTTCTCAGGGCTGCTCTGCTTGGCTTCAGGGACAAAAACCACCCCGCAAAGATGACTCCTCCAGACACCACATTACCACAGTGCCCAGGAGCATTTCCCAGGGAGAATGAGGGCCCTGCTCTTCACTCCCTGACACCCAAACTCAAGGCTCCCTACAGGCATTACAGAGGCTGAACAGCAGAATCAAAGCAGGAAAGCACTCAAGGAAGAAGCTCAGCAAGAAATGCTGCAGGGGTGAAAGCAGGGCCACTGAAGGCTTCATCCTAACAGCAGAGGATCTCCAGCCTCCTTAGCCTACAAGTAGCAGGGAGTAACAGGTCCCTCTGAGTTAACCAGGTGCAGGTTAACTTCTGCCATCAGCAGCATGGCCACCACCTCTTCATCAACACAAAGCCTAGCAACAGGGACCTCCACTCTGCTGAGGCCTCCCTCCCTTCCACCTTCCTGGGGGTGACCAGCTCGAGCTCAGGTAAGGTGGGGACCAAAAAGCCCCTGAGAGCCCCAAAGGTTGGTGTGGTCACCCAGGTGGCAGACAAAGGCTACCAGGAACATGCTGGTGCCACCAAAGCAGCTCAGAAAGCAGCCTGCCATGCCCCTGCCCTTGCTGGGAGAACATCACTCAGTGGGGGTGGAGTTCCCTCTGCCTGCCTTCTCTTTCCTCTTTGGGATTATCACACCACAGACAACAGCCTGGCAGAACCACAGCTGGTTTTGCTTGGCAAAGAGCTCAAGATCATTGAGTCCAACCCTGAGCCCAGCACTGCCAGGGCACCATCAGCCCATGGCCCTCAGCACCACACCTCCAGGGCTTTGAAACCCCTCCAGGCATGGGGACTCCACCACTGCCCTGGGCAGCCTGGGCCAGGCCTTGGCAACCCTTTTGGAGGAGAAATTGTTCCTCATGGCCAACCTAAACCTCCTGTGGTGCAACTTGAGGCCATTTCCTCTTGTCCTGTTTGGTCTTTGGAAGAGGAGCCCAACCCCCCGGCTCCAACCTGCCAGGGAGCTGCAGAGAGCAATGAGGTCTCCCTCAGCCTCCTTCTCTCCACACTAAACACCCCAGCTCCCTCAGCTGCTCCTCCCCAGCCCTCTTCTCCAGCCCTTCCCCAGCTTGGTTGCCCTTCTCTGGACCTGCTCCAGCCTCTCAAGGTCCTTCTGGGAGTGAGGGGTTCAAACCTGGGCACAGGATTCGAGCTGTGGCCTTACCAGTGCCCAACACAGTGAGAGAATCGCTTCCCTGGCCCTGCTGGTCCCAGGGTGGAGTGGGGATAAGCTCAGGCAAGGTGGGGACCAAAAAGCCCTGAAAGCCAAGAAGCCTTGGTGTGGTCACCCAGGTGAGGGACAAATGTCAGGGCAGAGCTGACCATGGTGGTTGCTCATCTTCACCCTTAGGTATCGTGTCTGGCTCCAGCCGATGCAGCTCCAGCCCTGATGAACTCCACCTGATGCAGCTCCAGCCTGATGCAACTCCAGCCTGATGCAGCTCCATGCCTGATGGAACTCCAGCCTGATGCAGCTCCGCCTGATGGAACTCCAGCCCTGATGGAACTCCAGCCCTGATGCAGCTCCATGCCTGATGGAACTCCAGCCCTGATGACTCCAGCCTGATGCAGCCATGCTGATGGAACTCAGCCCTGATGCAGCTCCAGCCCTGATGGAACTCCAGCCTGATGCAGCTCCAGCCCTGATGCAGCTCCATGCCTGATGGAACTCCAGCCCTGATGCAGCTCCATGCCTGATGGACTCAGCCCTGATGCAGCTTCAGCCCTGATGCAGCTCCAGCACTGATGCAGCTCCAGCCCTGATGGAACTCCAGCCCTGATGCAGCTCCAAAGCCGCTGATGGAACTCCAGCACTGTTGGAAGTCAGCACTGATGCAGCTCCAGAGCCCCTGATGGAACTCCAGCACTGATAGAAGTCAGCACTGATGCAGCTCCATCCCTGATGCATCTCCATCCCTGATGGAACTCCAGCCCTGATGAGTTCCAGCCCTACTGGAGCTCCTGCACTTCCATCCCCCCCTGAGCCTCCTCTTCTGCAGGCTAAGCAAGCCCAGCTCCCTCAGCCTCTCCTCCCAGGGCTGTGCTCCAGACCCCTCCCAGCTTTCTTGCCATTCCCTGGACATGTTCCAGCAAGTCAACATCCTTCCTAAACTGAGGAGCCCGGAAACTGGCCACAGGACTCAAGGTGTGGCCTAACCAGTGCTGAGCACAGGGCACAATGACTCCCTGCTCCTGCTGGCCACACTGTTCCTGATGCAGGCCAGGATGCCATTGGCCTTCTTGGCCACCTGGGCAGAGAATGTTCAAGGGGAGGCTCAAGAGGGCTCTGGGCAACCTGATCTAGTGGAGGCTGTCCCTGCTGAGTGCAGGGAGGGTTGGACTGGATGACCTTTGGAGGTCCTTCCAACCCAGAGCATTCTGTGATTCTGTGATTTTCAAGTCTTGCAATCCAGCTGTGACAGATATATCAAATGTGAGAACTCAGAGCAAAGGAATCCACACCAAGAGCAGGTGGAACTCTGGCTCAAACCCAGGAAAAAAAGAAGTCCAAAACTTTCACTAAATTCATTGAGCCATGATTTCAGAATTCCAGGCTCCCAGCTCAAATCCCTCTTCTGGGATATAATTATCCACTGTTAAGTGTCTCTCTGTCCCTGAGCAGATATAAAGACACACAGGAAGGGTGTTGAACAAAAGAAACCTGTCTACTAGTAAGTGTCTGTGTCCATAGAGAACAAAACTTTCTTCTTCTGTCCAATGAAGATGTGGATGAATTTTTATTGATTGTTCCCTGTAGGACCACAAATCTTTTCTAAATTCTTTCCTTTATGCTTTTGGTAATACAAAAAAAATAACTAAAGAGCAGATATCTTCACACGTTCTAACATCCCCTCCTTCACACACAAAGTTAGTAGATCAAGCTGTTAGCTGCAATCTAGCAGTTTTCCTTCTCTAGGGATCAACTGTCCCATGGCACCGTCCCTGGAGGGGTTTAAGCCCAGGCTGGATGAGGCTCTGGCCAGCCTGCTCTAGTGTGGAGTGTCCCTGCCCATGGCAGGGGGGTTGGAACGAGCTGATCCTTGTGGTCCAACCCTGGCTGATACTAATGATACTATGATACTATGATACAGTGCAATCAAGGCAAAATAAAGCTCTGCATGTGAGATATGCCCAAGAGAGACACTGTTTAGCCAGCCCGAATTAAAAGGGCAGCCTGAGGAGTGTGCAGGTGCAGGCAGTCAGAGCAGGCTCTGGTATCCAGGTAAAACTCTTGTGAGGTAACACGTCCTTCAGGTTCCACGGGTGGCACTGCCTTCTAATCCTCCTGCCAGCAGCTTTGGGGATCCCACTCGGGAACCAGGACATGCAGGTGGCTTTTCAGCACCATCAAATAAGATCAGCTGCAATTGTTGTGCAGCGTCTGCAGTTACTGAGCATATTCTGTCCACACAGCCCGAGGGCCTCATTCAGCTTGGGCGCAGCAGTTCACCTCTGCCACTCAGTGCTGCCACCTCCAGTGACGAGAGATGAGCAAGGCAGAGAATCTGGAGATGTCTTGTAAGTATATACACATAAAAATCATGTTGTTTGCCTTTGGGGGATTTCGGGGGTACTCTTATGGAGCCTTTGAGCCAAGATTTTTCATTGCATTCAGAGAAATAGGAGTCTGGCGAAAACTGTGGAGGGCCTGTAGTAATTAATGATCCCAGAATGTGAATTGAAAAGAAAACTACAAAATCCTAACCCAGCATGACAGCTGACAGAAGTAAAAGGTTTCTATGTGAAGAAAATCTTTTTGCATGTATCAATGGACCTAGTGTTATATGCTGATCAGAAACATTTAAACCTCTCTTTACTTACACGTGGTAAGCACTGAATGAAGCAATAGCTTCCCACTTCAATCCAACTCTAGTCAAAAAGAACAAGCTTAATACTCATGATTGATAGTCTGAATTGTTGCATCTATTGAAAGAACAGCATCAATATAGTACATAGTTCAGCTGAAGGAACAGGAACTCTTGCCCTGGGCTGCCAGCACAGGACAAGTCACTAGTTTAGCTGGAGCAGCCACCTCATAAATGTGCAAGTGAAAGAGTCATATACATCGCCACTTACACATACATTCTGTTCTCTGAGTGTTCTATGAGCTGACTAATCAAATAGATAACATTGGAAATAATGCCTTTTTCTGCTTTGAAGGTGGTTTTAGGGGGAAAAACAGCAACTCCTGTAAAAGCACTGCAGAATAGAATAGAATAGAATAGAATAGAGATAGAATAGAATAGATAGAATAGAATAGAATAGAATAGAATAGAATTAACCAGGTTGGAAAAGACCTTCCAGATCGTCCAGTCCAACCTATCACCCAACACCATCTGATCAACTCAACCATGGCACCAAGGGCCTCATCCAGTCTCTTCCTAAACACCTCCAGTGATGGTGACTCCACCACCTCCCTGGGCAGCACATCCCAGTGGCCAATCTCTCTTGCTGGGAAGAACGTCTTCCTAACATCCAGCCTAAACTTCCCCTGGTGCAGCTTGAGACTGGTCCTCTTGTTCTGGTGCTGGTGCTGGGAGAAGGCATCACACAGGCAAATAGGCTGATTACATTGACTGCAGAAGTGACTGACAAATTGCACTGAAAATGCCTTTTTAAACTTGCAAGTACAAGTCTGCCCCAAGGCTGACCCAAGAGTCCTTTCATTTCAGCACCAAGCCTTTACTTTGCCATCCAGTGCCATCCATTACCAAACTCAAAGCACATGCACTTACAATGCACGCTCGTTGAGGTGTGCAATTGCACATCTAAATCTCATGGGCAACACTGATACTGTCTTTCCTAAATCTGTTATGCTCTCCTGAAACCTATCTAGTAGAGGAAGCAACTGGAGTGGGTGGCTTCCTGCAATCTACAGCCTTAGGAGCACAAGCACTGTGTTACAAAAAAGGGAATTAATCTCTCTGATTAATTCACCAAGTCAAAAAAGCTAGTTAGTGTTGGGGTGGGAATGGAAACTTGAATATTGTGCTACATAACTCTCTTGGCTTAGACCTGCCATTGGCTCTTCTAATTAATTCTTGTTCATGTCAGGTAGTTGAGAGAACACGAGATTATCATCAAGTAAGGGAAGAAACAACACAAGAGCAAATGAAGCAGAAATTTCCAGCAGGGTAATTACCAGCACCAGGTAAAACTGGGAGGCAATTGAGAAAGTGCAAGCAAACATGAGCCTGTGTTTTCATGTCCTACAGTCGGAAGCAGGATTCCTTCTAGGCATAAGCAAAGTTGCTTAAGACAGCAGGTTGCTGGGATCTGGGAAATGGCTGCAGTCCAGTGCTCCCTCTGCCTAGGCCAGCCTGCAGGAAAGGGCCCGCTGCTGCTGTTGGCAGTGCCAGCTGAGGGGTGGCAGTGTGGGAGGTGAGAACTCTCCCTGCTGGGACGGTCAGTGCCTTGAAAACCTGCCATTACCAGCCCTACTGTTCCCATCTTCCCAGCAGGCCCAGGAGCAACAAGCTTTCAAAACATCTGGCACGCTCTATTTCTTTCCTCTTGCCCTGTTTCTGCTCCTGCCCCTTCTCTTGCCCTTGCACATTAAAAGCAGCAGCCCAGTCTACAGTCCCTGTAAAATATACAAGTGAGGGGTTGTTTAGTTCACTTCATCCTTAACATTGCAAAATGCACTGGAAGGACATGGATTTGATCTGCCTGTACATGATGATGTGTCAGCCACAGAAAGAGTTGTGTTGATCCTGTGCAAGTCTGGCCTGCAGCACCTGCCACACTTGAAAGCCCCATGAGAAACTGTGCCTTTATCTTAGTTGCCCTGTTGACCTTCCATCAATCACTGTTCTGGAGCAGCAGTTTGACATTAATATTTATGTGCACTCTCCTATTAAGAATTGAGAATTAGTCTGATTTAGCTATGGGAATGGTTGGCATGAATGGGGTGTAACTGTTTTATGTGAGAATCTTGTGAGACTAGATGGTGGGGCTGAAGAAATAAGTCTGAGTACAAACTCATTCATTCAGGAGAAATTACTTCAAACCATTTTCTATGTGGCACCAAGTGGGTAAGTCAGTATGCAGAGGCGAGTGTGCAGCAGCATCGGCAGAGAGAATGTGGTGGTGCCTCATGTGCAAACAGCTCCGGAAACTAACTGGCAGATGACGTGTTACGAGAGAAGGCTGTAGGAGCATGAAAGACATTGAGGTCCTGGAGTGCGTCCAGAGAAGAGCAATGAGGCTGGGGAGGGGTTTGGAGGGCACAGCATACAAGGACCAGCTGAGGGAGCTGGGGTTGTTTAGTCTGGAGAAGAGAATGCTAAGGAACGATCTTACTGCTCTCTACAGCTACCTGAAAGAAGGTTGAAGTGAGGCTGATGTAGTCTCTTCTCCAAGTAACCAGCAACAGGACAAGAGAGAAATGGATTTAAGTTATGCCAGGGGAGGCTTAGACTGGACATTAGGAAAAAAATTCTTTACCAAGGGGTGGTAAAGGTGAGGGGCTGAAACAGGCTGCCCAGGGAGGTGGTGGAGTCAACATCCCTAGAGGTGTTCCAGAGGTGTGCAGCTGTGGGGCTTCAGGATACAGTTTAGTGGTCACAGTAGGTGGGTTGGACTAGATGATCTGAAAGGTCTGTCCAACCTTAAATAGTGTATAATTCTATGATCTATGGATGTTCTGCTTTCAGCTGGGGTAGAGGTAATTTTTTCCTAGTAGCTGGTACAGTGCTATGGTTTGGATTTAGTATGGGAATAATGTTGATATACACTGACCTTTTAGTTGTTTTAAGTAGCATTTATCCTTGGTTAGGGATTGTTCCGTTCCTATGCTCTGCCAGTGAGCAGGTGCACAAGAAGCTGGGAGGGACCATGGCCAGGACAGCTGAAGGGATATTCCATACCATAGGATGCCATGCCCAGTATAGAAACTGGGGGAGCTGGCTGGGAGAGGCAAATTGCTGCTTAGGCATTAGTCATGGGTGGTGAGAAATGGCTTCATTGGCCTTTCTGGGGGTTATTTGTATCTCTTTCTGTGATATTCATTTTAATTACTATTATTGTAACTATTGGAATCACTAGAATTTATTATTCTTGTATTGCATTTCATTTTAGTTATTGAATTGTTCTTATATCAACCACGAGTTTTGCTGGTTTCTCCAATTCTCTTCTCCATCCCACTGGGAGCAGGGAGGAGTCAGTGAGCAGCTGCATGGTGCTGAGTGCTGGCTGGGGTTAAACCATGGCAATATATTAGTCTCTCTCTCAGGGTAAGTATTCAACTCTCCACACCTGGCTGAAGAAAAACAAAGACCAGAGATACAGAATAGAATAGAATTAGAATAGATAGATAGTAGTAGAATAGAATAGAATAGAATAGAATAGAATAGAATAGAATAGAATAGAATAGAATAGAATAGAATAGATAGAAATAGAATAGATAGAATAGAAAGAATAGAAAGAACCACACCTCGAGATCGAGTCCAACCTATCACCCAACACCATCTGATCAACGAAACCATGCAACTAAGTGCCTCGTCCAGTCTCTTCTTAACACCTCCAGTGATGTTGACTCCGCCACCTCCCTGGGCAGCATATTCCAATGGCCAGTCTCTCATCCTAGGAAGAATTTCTTCCTAACATCCAGCCTAAACTCCCTGGTGCAGCTTGAGACTTTGTCCTCTTGTTGTGGTGCTGGGTGCCTGGCAGAAGAGACCAACCCCCAGCTGGCTACAACCTCCCTTCAGGTAGTTGTAGACAGCAAGAAGGTCTCCCCTGAGCCTCCTCTTCTCCAGGCTAAGCAACCCAGCTCCCTCAGCCTCTCCTCACAGGGCTGTGCTCCAAACCCCACCTCAGCTTTGTGGCCCTTCTCCGGACACTTTCCAGCAACTCAACATCCTTCCTGAGGAGCCCAGAACTGGACACAGCACTCAAGGTGTGGCCTAACCAGTGCTGAGCACAGGGCAGAATGACTTCCCTGCTCCTGCTGGCCACACTGTTCCTGATGCAGGCCAGGATGCCATTGGCCTTCTTGGCCACCTGGGCACACTGCTGGCTCATGTTCCACTGCTGTCAACCAGTACCCCCAGGTGCCTTTCTGCCTGCTGCTCTCAGCCACTCTGCCCCAGCCTGTAGCACTGCATGGGGTTGTTGTGGCCAATGTGTAGAACCTGGCACTTGGATGCGTTCAATCTCATGCCCTTGGACTCTGCCCATCTGTCCAGCCTGGCAAGGTCCCTCTGCAGAGCTCTTCAACCCTCTAACAGATCAACTCTTGCCCCAGCTTGGTGTCATCTGCAAATGTACTGATGATGGACTCAATGCCCTCATCCAGATCATCAATGAAGATTGCAGCAAAGAAAAACTAAAGTGCTTGGTGGAATGGAATTAAAAACAACAACAACAACAAAGTAGTGATACTCAACAGTCCAGGATGTAAGTCTTAATAGTGGATATTATAATACCTAGTGATTAAATAGTTGGTGTTTCTGTAATGAAGTTACACACTTGATCTATTCTGAACCTCTGGAGTCAGTTGCTAGGTGCTATGAAATGCTAAAAAAAAATTACAATAAATAATAAACGAAACAGGCTTTTTCATGAGTGGTGTAACAGAGGCAATGTGTCTAGCTGGACCCTAGCAAGTCAGCATCAGGGCGTTTCACAGCCTGCCCTGTGGGCAGGTGCTGCAGGGCGTTCTCATTGCTGTTGTGGACGAGATGGTGTGAGCAAAAAAAAACCACTTCCTTTCCAAACCATGCAGGAGGCCATCCGAGAGACAGGCAGAGCCGGTGGCCATCCTGCGGTCTGCAGAGCCACGGCAAGTGGCTGATGCGGTTGGGCCGGCTGGCGAGGGCTGCTCTCCCAGCCACACACCACGCTTGGCAGTTCCCAGGCACGGGGGTTTCCCCTTTCTGTCTGGATCACGGTTGTTCCCCAAGCCACTTTCTCCTTATTTCCACTGCAGGGCCCATGACCCTGGCGTCGTTCCCAGCGATACTAACGCCGCCGCCTCTCTTCTCGCTCTCCCTCCGCCCCGAGGCGAGCGGCCTCACGGCGCCTCCCCTGCCCCCGCGACCGTTGCGCTGCGGGCGGCTGCGGCCAGTAGCGCGGTGCGAAGGCCGGGCCGGCGCCGTCCCGCCGCCGCTGAGGGAGAGCAGCCCGCGGAGTCCGCCCCGCGCAGGCGCTTAGAGCTGGGCTGCAGCCCTTGGGATCCCTCGGCCTAAAGGAGGGTCGCAGGGCAGCCGGGTGCTGAGGGGAAAGGGCCGGCGGGCACTGCTAGGTACTGCGCGGGAAGGGGCAGGCTGCGCTTGCCTGCGGGGCAGGGGGCGCTCGGGGGGTCGGAGAACCGGTGCTGGCGGCTGGGCAGTTTCAGGGTCACCCTATCCTGCTGGCCTCAGCGGGTTTCTCAAAAATGGGGTTAATTCTCCGTGTAAGTGTGGTTTGGAAAGGGAATGTTGATAATACACTGACCAGTTGTTTAAGTAGCATTTGCCTGGTTGGGTGTGTCCTATGCTCTGCCAGTGAGCAGGTGCACAAGAAGCTGGGAGGGACCCCTCAAAGGTCATCTTCCAACCCATCCTGTCCAGTCAACTGGGGGAGCTCCTGGGAGATCAAAGGCTGCCAGGGCCACATCCAGTCTGATTCTGAATGGCTCATTGGCATTTCTGGGTAACCTCTTCCAGTATTTTACCACCCTCATTGTAACTATTAGAATCACTAGAATTTATTATTCTTGGTATTGCATTTCATTTTAGAAAGGAATTGTTCTTATATCAACCCACGAGTTTTGCTGGTTTCTCTTCTTCTCCATCCCACTGGAGCAGGGAGGAGTCCTGAGCAGCTGCATGGTGCTGAGCTGCTGGCTGGGGTTAAACCATGGCAATATAGAGTCTCTCTCTAGGGTAAGTATCAACTCTCCAACCTGGCTGAAGAAAAACAAAGACCAGCAGTCTCATGGAAATGCAACAGCAGTCTCATGGAAATGGCTTATTGCTCAGCCATCAAAACTAATCTTTCTCCACTCGTCTTGCTATTAGTCAAATAGAAAGCTGTATTCATCCAGAAGGTTGGGCTGTAGACCTAGAGAACTTTTCTAGCTTGCTCTTTCAGCTTAAAGGAGGAGGAAATAGAGCTGTTCTGTCAGTGCACTCAATGTCACCCCTGCCCAAACTCCCCTCTCTTTCTCATTCTCTTTTACTGGTTTGCTTGCTGTGGGAGTTTCCTCATGGGAATTTGGTGGGGGGCACAGAGGGATGAAGTGTGTTGTTTTGCTGTCACTTCAAGCCACCTTGCTTTCATCAGGAGTGCTGTGCTCTAGAAGTCTAGCCAGGCTCTTGAACAGCCTCTCCTGCTTTTAAAAGGTGTGTGTCTATCATTTACTCCCAGAGTATGGAGGAAAACTTGCTTTTTCATCTTCCAGTGTGGACATTTCGTGTCTAGTATAAATAGGAGTTAAACAAGTGTTCTGTGTCTGGATAGAACTAAAGACATCTCCTAGAGCAGTAGTCTCAGGTCACCCCCTGGCAGGAGTTTTCATTGTTGCTGTTGAACTGCAGCTTTCAAGTCTTTAATTTTTCATGAGACAGTGGGAAACACAAGGAATCAAAGCAGAACTTTTCCCCTGCTTTTAGCTCAACTGTTCTGATTCACACAGTAACCATTCAACAGTTGGTTCTAGACCTGATTGTGTTTAGATTGGCTATGTTGGAAACTGTTACTTGGATACACGAAGAGTTCAGTGTACAGGTTCAAATGATAGTAACCCAGTAAATTGCCAGAGTATTTTTAATTTCATTTTTGGTTGGTTTTTTATGATGCACAGATCAGCTAAAATGGAGAGTGATACTGGAAGGTCGTTTAAATGGCCTAACTTTTCCATACTCTGTTTGGATAATAATATCTACAAGTCTAGTTTTGATATGTGATAGTCTTCTTGTAATCCTTTGTTGTTATACCAATGGCACCCTTGTATTGTAAAGTCTCTTAGGGAGCTCAGAATTCAGTGCCATTGCTGTTCTGTTGGCTGTTGTTTCTGCTATTGTTTTTCTCTAAAAGCAGCTGAAGTGCCTACAAATCATGACAGTTCCCAGGCAACAACGGAGATGGGGGTGGGAAGAGTTAAAGTGTAGGTATTACAAATGAAGATTTTACAACTGATGGTTTACTTACAGTGGGAGATTGGGCAGCCCAGCACCACTGTAGCAGTTGTTGCTGCTTCTGTAGCAGCTAAACTGAGTGGGGAGATGCAAAACTGTATTAGTTTAGCCAAAGTAGGCATTCAAAAGCAGTTAGGCAAGGTTATGTAGATGGATAGATACGAAAGTAACTCTTGTGCAGCCAGCAGACTGTAAAGGCTACACTGGTGTTAATGAATTCTAACTCCATTGAGGTAATTTTTTAGGCAATACTTTCATTTCCATCACATGTCCCCATCTCCTTTCTTCAAATACATAGAGAAAAGTCTTTTGGAGAAGAAACTTAGGTAGCTCAACTGGAAAGGAAAGTGAGAACTATGTTGTGAGTATGTCTTAATGCAAATGTGATCCAGCATATTCTGCCATCTAAGCACACTGATTATCATAGTATCGTAGTATTATAGTATCAGACAGGGCTGGAAGGGACCACAAGGAGCAGCCCGTTCCAACCCCCCTGCCACGGGCAGGGACACCCCACACTAGAGCAGCCTGGCCAGTGCCTCATCCAGCCTCAGCTTAAACACCTCCAGGGATGGGGCCTCAGCCGTCTCCCTGCACAACCCATTCCAGGGCTTCACCACTCTCATGGTGAAGAACTTCCTCCTCGCCTCCAGCCTCAATCTCCCCACCTCCAGCTTCATTCCGTTCCCCCTAGTCCTATCGCTCCCTGAGATCCTGAGAAGTCCCTCCCCAGCCTTCCTGTAGGCCCCCTTCTGTGTCAGGCCTTGCTGCTGCTGTGTGCCAGATACTAAAACACAGTGCATCCTCTTGTCAAATGCAACTAACAAGTGATAGACTGCTCTCCTACATGTGTGTGAAACTGAACATTCTGTATTGGTTTCTGCTGCTGCTTTTTTAAAAGTGTGACTCCTCAAAATGTTAAAGAAAACCAGGAAGTTTATTGGTAAATCCCTGCAGCCAGCACGACCTGTGCCTCATCTGCCTTCTCAGCAAGGTGAGTAGCATGGCTGAGGCACAGTTCGCATTGCCAAAGTTTCAGCTGCTTGTAAGGAGTAACAAGGACATGGAAGGTGACTTGGACTTTGTTAAGAATTATTTTGAATGTGTTGGACCAAGCTGAATTTAAACTACATTAGGTTTATACAGGGCTCTTAGAATCCTAAAAGCGTAGAACTGTTAGGGTTGGAAGGTACCTCAAGGATTAGCCAGTTCCAACCCCCCTGCCATGGGCAGGGACCCCTCACACTGCATCAGGTTGCTCACAGCCACATCCAGCCTGGCTGCAAAAACCTCCAGGCAGGAGGTTTCCACCACCTCCCTGGGCAACCTGTGCCACCACTGTCATGGGGAACAACTTCTTCCTAAGATCCAATCTCAATCTACCCATTTCTATTTTTTTCCCATTCCCCTCAGTCCTATCCCTCCCTGACACCCTGAAAAGTCCCTCCCCAGCTTTCTTGTAGCCCCCTTCAGATACTGCAAGGCCACAATAAGTTCTCCTTGGAGTCCTCTCCAGACTTAACAGCCCCAGCTCCCTCAGTCTGTCCTCATAGCAAAGCAGCTGCAGCCCTCTGCTCATCCTCGTGGCCCTTCTCTGGACACCTTCCAGCACCTCCAGATCCTTCCTGCAACAGAGGCTCCAGACCTGGACACAGAGCTCCAGCTGTGGTCTCAGCAGAGCAGAGGGGGAGAATCAGCTCCTCGGCCCTGCTGGCCACACTTCTCTTGCTGCAGCCCAGGCTCTGCTTCGCTTTCTGGGCTGCAAGTGGTGGCTACAAGTGGCTCTTTCTGACGGTGTTCTTCTGGCTTGGCATCTAAAATTCTGGCTTCAGAAAGCTGGACTTTCCTATTAAATTTGGGGGTTGGGGGTTAGTTACTCCTGGTACCGAAGACATCAGATGCACATCATTTAAAAAGAAGATTATTGTTTAGATTTATTGCAAGTGCAGTACACTGCACCCTGCCATTCTGATGTAGCCTTTGATTAAAACCATCAAAGCCTAACTGGTTAGGCCACACCTTGAGTCCTGTGTCCAGTTCTGGGCCCCTCAGTTTAGGAAGGAGGTTGACTTGCTGGAACATGTCCAGAGAAGGGCAACAAAGTTGGTGAGGGGTTTGGAAGACAAGCCCTATGAGGAGAGGCTGAGGGAGCTGGGGTTGCTTAGCCTGGAGAAGAGGAGGCTCAGGGGAGACCTTACTGCTCTCCACAACTGCCTGAAGGGACTCATTGGGGAGCAGAAGCTCTGTATCGAAAATTGGTTCAGGAATGTATAGCACGGAAGTTATACACCACGGTAGAACAGGTAACCCGCCAATGTGAGGTGTGCCTTAAGGCTAACCCCAAGGTAAGAAGAGGAGTTAGACTGGGACAAATTAGCAAAGGAAATGATCCAGGACAACAATGGCAAATTGATTTTACTGAGCTCCCAAGAAAGGGGGGATACAGGTACCTGTTGGTACTCACTGACACCTTCTCTGGTTGGCCAGAAGCGTTTCCCTGCCGCACAAACAAAGCACGGGAGGTTACTAAGACAGTGTTACGGGAGAGAATACCTCGTTTGGGGGTACCTGCCGCTATTTCCTCAGACAGGGGACCTCATTTTGTGGCCAAGGTGGTACAACAAGTGAGCAAAATCTTAGGGATTGATTGGCAACTCCACACCCCCTACAATCCACATTCGAGTGGGCAAGTGGAGAAAATGAACCATTTAATTAAAAATCAGATAGTAAAAATTGGGCAGGAAGCAAACCTTCCTTGGCCACAAGCATTGCCAATTGCCCTGTTGCGAATTCGAACTAAGCAAAGAATAAAGGAAGGGTTGAGCCCATTTGAAATCCTGTTTGGAAGACCTTATGTAGTAGGAACTATGGACCCTTCAGAACCAGGACAATTCAGAGAGGAAATGTTGAACAAGTTTGTTCAGCAGATTTATAAGAACCTGAGCATTGTTAATAAACAGGTGACTGGAACCAATGTGAGAGGGTTAGACAGACCAGTCCATGATGTGGAACCTGGAGATTATGTCTATGTCAGATCTCTTTCAGAGAACCCTCTAGAGCCCAAGTGGACCGGACCATATCAAGTGTTACTGGCATCCTTCACAGCCATCAAAATTAAGGAACAAGCTGCTTGGATTCACCACACCAGGGTCAAGAAGACCTCAGCGAGAGAATGGAAACTCGAATCCCAGGGACCCCTGAAGCTCAAGTTATATCGATAATTGTGATTTGTTTGTTGATACTATTGAGGGATGGGAAGTGTGACCGGTTGAGGCTGTGTCTTTAAGAAAGAGACAGTTGCTGAACACTCTGGCTGAATGTTTTTGATATTTGAACAAAAACAAGATAGTCTAAACTAATTTCATTGGTAGATTGTAGAATGCAATTTTAAGTTTGGGTTCTGTTGGTTCAGTCTGTGTCTGGTCTGGGTTCAGGCTGGGTGCAGTCTGTGCTTCTCTGTCCTGTGGGCTGGACGGCTTCTCTTTTTCTGAAGCAGGAACGGCCTTGAGTTAACAGCTAACCAGATAAGAACACTAATTCTTGCCTGTGCTTTTTGAGCTAACAGAATTTTTCTTCCTTAATTGCCTTTCTCTCTCTCTCTAACCCTTTTTGGGAAAAAAAGGGGAGGTGGGGAGGGAGAGAGGGGGGTTCAGGGAACCCCCCTGGCCGGCTGGAGGGAAAAGGTTTTTCTGCATTGTGTTCATTGTTGTGTATTTCTGTATATATTGTAACTATTGTATCTTTGTGTACATATTCATTGCATTCCATTGATGCCTGTCAATAGAGCTTTCATCAGCTTTTCCGACTGAGCTAGCTGTGGTTTCTTTCCCTGTGTGTGGGGAGGGAACGTTCTCACCCCACCACAGGAAGGAAATATGTATTTAAATGTTAGTCAAGAATTGGCTTTGCAAACTAATCTCTCTAACTGTTGGATATGTACTGAACTTCCTCGAGGCCAAATGAGGACCCCTTTATGTGGAGTAGCCTCAATGAATTGGACTTGGGGGCCATCAGACTGGGTGACTACATCTGTTAGTAACTTCCATAATTGTCAGCATGGGAAAGATAGCTCAGAGAGCCTGGGTCCAAAGTTTGACTTATTGATTGTAGATCCTTCACGCACCCTTTTTGTAGAAAGTAATGAAAGCAGTGAAAATAAGGTAGGATGGCGAAATTTAACAGGGCTGGGCTGCAGCTGGAATTACTCTTCCCCTGGAGAAGTCTCAGGTGCCAGTCCATGGGTTCAGGGAAATGGCTGTACTTCTTCTAAAGAAAACAGGCTGGATGTTGTGGGGGCTGGTGTAGCCTTATTAAGTCAAGCTAGCTGCTTACTCCCTTATGGATATTGGTGGTTATGTGGGGACGGGTATGCCAGAAAAAGCTTGCCCCTAAAATGGACAGGAGTTTGCACTGCAGGCTACTTAACCCCACAAATCACGGTCCATCATGAGACCCTGCCTAGAGGATATTGGAGAACTCTTTGGAGAAGACATAGAAGGACAGCAAACCCCCTTGTTAGATACAATACTGGATACCACAGTTTTGTTCGAGCATTGATCCCTGCATTAGGTGTTGCACAACTTGAAAAAGCAATAGTAAATCTCTCAGCTACGAGGGAAATCATGGCTAATTCAGCAGCTGATGCGGTGCAGAACCTGCAGGTGGAAGTTAAATCTGTGAGCAGTGTCTCACTGCAAAACAGGCTGGCTTTGGATATTATTACAGCTGAAATGGGAGGGGTGTGTACCTTGATAAACACCACTTGTTGCACCTATGTAGATAAGTCAGGACAAATTCAAACTGATGTACTAAATATATGGGAACAGGGGAAAGTATTACATGAGGTGAGCAAGGATGATACATCATATGGGTTATCAGACCTCTGGGAAGAGTTAACCTCATGGCTGCCCAATATATTATGGCTTAAACAGTTGTTGCTGGGAATTGTAATAATCATTGTATTAATCATATTACTGTTAGTTTTGACTAAGATAATTATGTGTACTGGAAAGAGTGGTATGGAATCCTACCACAAGTATAAAATGATAAACTCAGGCATGAGCTGGAAACAGGACATTATTTTAAGAAAATATAGTATAGGAATATACTATTTGCTGTAAGAAAGGGGGGAATTGATAAACTGAAAATTCTTCTTTGAACAGAATAACAGCGTCAATAAACTTCCTCTCGTTAGCTGAAATGCTGGAATGCAGGAAGGGGGAGAGGAGTTGGCAGACAGCCTTTTGCATAGATAAGGAATAGCAGGATTCTTCAGTAATTTACTTCTGTTAGTCTTAGACAAGATGATCTTTTGTGTAAGATAAAGGACATCTGGATGATATGTATGTTTCTGTTATTTTTAGGTAGATGACCTTTGTATAGATAGGAAGCATCTGGACTCTTTCTGTGAAATATTGACATACCTCTGTCACTTCAGACAGAGAACTTTTTGTATCAAGGTTTGTCCAAAACCCTCTGAAGACTCACAGGTCTTTTGAAATGATTCTACCTGTGTCAGGCGCCTAAATAGAAGCATAATACAAGAAACTTACTGAGTCTCTGTGAGAGACTAAAGCTTGTCTCTGCTGGTGTGACTCAACAAAGATAAAATCACTTGCTGCTTGCCCAGACAATAGCTGCTGTGCCTTGGGCAGAGCCACTGGAAGGACTCTTGGAAGGTGCAAAGATAACCTTGCTCACGGGACTGCAGCTGGCCTACAGCAATGGTCCAAGGGCCCAGCCAGCACGCCTGCAGGACAGGATCATTTCCAGCCATCAGATACCCCAGGAAAGGACAATGGATTCCCTGATGTGTAAAGGGTGTGTGGGTAGGTAGATGGAGCAGGAGGAGGTGGAGGCCTCCTCCCCCCTCCATCCAGACGGCTGCCCAAACTCACCTGAGTACACAGAAAGATTTCCTGGGGAACGATACCTGGACACTTACCTAAGGATGATTCCCAGAACGATATCCTGGGGAACAACACCTGGACACTTGCCTGAGGACTAAACAACTGTATAAAAGACTGGAGCCAACTACTGGCTAGGTAGAAGAAAAACGGAGAAGAAAACTGGAGAAGCAAAATGCAGCACCACAGGCTGGAAACATCACGGGGCCAACACAACGGACCTTGGACTCTGTAAACCCTCTCTCTGTGCCCTAAGTTCCGGCTGCTGCAACTCATGGAGCTGAAGAAGCTGCCCAGGGGACCACATCCCTTCTACAGCCAAAGCCTCATCACCCTTCCTCTACAGACCCGACATCTCCTGCAGCACCATTTCTCTACAGACCCAACATCTCCTGCAGCACCTGTCCTCCACAGACTCAAACTGTCTTGGGGGGTGAGGGGTGTGGTAATATAATTCCTTTCCTTTTCTCTCTTCTCTCTCTATTGTCTCTCTATCCCCTTCTGATCTATCCACTTTATTTATGTCCATCCACTGTATTTATGTAATCAATAGTCTAGCTGTTGATATTTTGGCCTCGTTTGTGCCTCTAATTTCACAACACGGGAATATTCATTAAAAAGCTGAATCTCTTTCCCTCTCAGGATCGAGACATTAGACCTTTACAATTGGCGTAGTCGGCAGGATTCCCGTGCAGTGAAAGTTTCACAGCAAGACTATTGCATTTCTGAGAACCCCAAAATGTGTGTGTGGGTGAGACGTACCCTGAGTACCAAGTGAGTGCGGAGTCCAGATTCGCGTTTTCACTCTCCCGAGAGGGAAGTGGCTGGAGAAGGACAAAGCGAAAGTTTTCAGAGAGACTGTGTGGGATCTCAAAAGCTTTAAACGTGTGTGCTCTCTCGGGGACGATTATCTGGGGTACAAATGCTGATTTCATAGTGTGACCTCCTCGAGAATCCTCTGTACCCTGCTTTAAATGTGTGTGTTTTTCCCGGGGAAGATGAACTGGGGTACAAATGTTGATTTTATAGTGTGACCTCCTCGAGAATTCTCAGTACCCTGTTTTGGGAAACCCAGCGTTGGTGATATTTGTAAAGTGTGTATTGCCTCGGGGAAAGCGCAGCTTCCCTGAGAAGCCCAGTATTGAAGTAGAAGTTGAGAAGTGTGTGCGTTCTCTAAGGGTAGCAGAGTGACTCTTCCCTAAGAAACATAAGGTTCTTGTCCTGTTGTAAAGGAAAAATTTGATGAACAAAAGCTGAGAAGCTTTTGCAAGTGTGGGTTCTCTCAGGGAAATAGTGTGACTTTCTCTTGAGAAGCCCAGGTTGGTTGGTTTTTGTGTGTGACCTCTCCTGAAAAATCTATTGTGCATTTTTCCTGGAGAAGGTTATTGTGTAGTAAGCCTTTTAAAAGTGTACGTTTTCCCAGGGAAGATTTTGTTGGTACCAACAGTGTTTTGATCTGAATTCCCCGTGAACTTAGTGCTCTATTAAGAAATGCTTTGTGAAACAAAAGGGATGGCTCGGAGTGAGAGGCTTTTTAACCTTTTAGAAGCTCACGGTGCCCGCCCCTCTGTACAGGTACTTGACTGGGCCCGTGAAAACTGGAATAACTTCCAGAGTGTGGCTGATCGTATTGTGGCCCTGCAGAAAGGTGCAAGAGCCAGAGCCGGAAAAGGCAAAGCTTTTGTTTGTGCGGTTTTAGGTGCCTGTTTAGCCGCTTCAGTGAAGGAGAAAGAGGAATGGCATGAGCAGGAGAATAAAACTATTTCCTCTTTGCAGGACTTAGTTTCGTCACTACAAAGTCATGTTGCCACTGTGAGAAATAGGTTTTAATATTTTGGCTTTCGCAAGGGCAATTACTGGGGACCTGAGGCTCGATCGTTGGGCCGATTGGTTGGTTATGGTCTGTATTGTGAGAGAAAGGTGAGGCGCCAACAGGTCTGAAGACTGGCCAGGTCAAAAGTGCAGGTTTGTCTCAGTCCTGATGGAGAGGGGGTGGGAGCGTGCTGGGGAATATGTATGTTTGCCGCCTATATAAGTTCCACTCGTGTTGTTCAGGCGCGCCTCTAGCAAATTCGCTCTGCGCCCAGCGCTGTGTTGCCTTTATTCTATAATAAACTGGTTATAAATTTCAGCAGTGAGCTCGTTTCTCACAATTTGGTGACCCGTACGTGATTCCCCTGTCTGTAAGGGCTTTCGGGACCCTTCAGAAGGGGGGGGCGCCCCCGCCGATTTCGGCGGCCCGGAAGGAGGACCCTGGAAGCCTCTCGGAGCACGGGTAAACGATCCAGCCAACATGATAAGATAAAGGCAAGGGAAGGAGCTCCCGGCTGCCGCGGCTGCCTGTAATTCTTGTGCACGAAGACCCGGGCAAGAAAAGGGCTGTAAGTATTGTCCGGTTGGGCGGGTATTGAGGTCGGTGAGAGTGTGTGTGTGCGTGAGACGTGGGCTGGACAGTCCGGACCCACGAAGCGAGTGCGGAGTCCTTCTAACTGCGTTTCCAATATCCCCGCGAGGGACTTGGCCAGTGAAGGGACGAGGCGGTTGGTGATGGAAAGCGTGGACCTCAGGAAATGGGGCAAGGGTCAGGTGCAGACCAGCCCTGGGAAACATGGGAGCAACAAGGGTACCCAGGGATATACCCCTGGATAGTCCTCTGGGGTTTAAGGATAATAGAGGAAAGCCTAGAGAGAGAAAAGTAGATTGCGGGAGATGGAGGAAGGCCTAGAGAGAGAAAAGTAGATTGCGGGAGATATCTTAAGGTTATTTTTTAAATGCTCAAATGTTCAGTAAAAGTAGAAGGAGGGTTATTTTTTAAATGTTAAAATGTTCAGTAGGTCCAGGAGCTGAACGCAGGGTCAGCTGCGGGACGCCCTGGCCACCAGCTGGCAGCCGGGCTGGCCCGGGACAAGGTAGAACTGAGCCACAGCCTGGCACGGCTGGAGGAGGAACCGGGAGTGCGGCCGCAACCGTGGCCGCACCCGGCAGTTGCTACAGGAGTTGGATCGGCTCCGGGCGGGCCTGGAGCAGGGCCGCGGCTGCGACGCTGTGGAGGGCAGGCAGGGGCTGCGCGTAGAGCAGCCGGGGCTGCAAGGCCAGTATCCGTGTTTGCACCAGCACCTGCGGTAGTGTGGCGGGCAAGGTGCTGGCACAGACGCGGGCGAAGCAGGAGCTGTTGCGGGGAGAACTACAGTGGCTGAGCCGTGCCCACCAGGGACTGGCGAAGGATCAGGCCCAGGAGGTGGCCAGGCTCAGGTTGGAGAAGGAGGGTTACTCGTGTTCCCAAGGTTCCTAGAGGGAGTGTGGAGAGCTAAGGATGTTAAATTGGAGACTGAAGCTAGAATTGGGCTAGGGTAGAGATAGTTCAATTGGACATAAGGGTAGTTCTGGAAAAACATTAAGGATGAGGCAGAGATTAACCCAGAAGTCTGGGCTAGTGAAGAAAATAGAGGGGGGTTAGGTGTAGATAACCTGTTGATCTCGGGAGAAAGGGCAGTTGGGGTTGGAAGGAGGGGGGATTGTGTCTCTTCAAGCCCCAAGGCAAGGATTGTTGGGATATTGTGATTGCGGATAGTCAGTTGGGTTTTTTGCAGAAGAATTTGTGGGTGTGATGGATGGAGCTCAATCAGGTGATGCATAGGATCCAGGCCGTTCGGCGAGTTGTGCCTGGGTAGGGGTCCTGGCTACGGGGTCCCGGAATTTCTCTGTGCGTGGGGGTTCCAGGATTCTGGGTGGTAGTCAGGTGGTCTTCACAGCCCTGGAGAATTCGGGCTGTGAGGGGCAGCGTTGTTTCTATGGTCTAGGGGCTGCGGAGACTGCTCGTCCGTAGGGATCGGGCGCCCAGCGCTGCGTCCCTGTGTCCGGTGTCCCGGTGGTGAGGGACCCGGTCGGCAGTTTTTGGTAACCTGCGGTCCGGTTTCTAGAGGGGCCTGGGCCATGGGGGCCTGCGTCGCGGTGGCATTCGCGGGTTTTACGTCCCGGTTTCGGGTGTCCCGGTGGTGAGGGACCCGGTCGGGAGTTTTTCGTATCCTGCGGTCGGTTCCTTGTGGGGCTTGAACTGCGGGGGCCCGTGGCGCGGTTACGCTCGCGGGTTTGACGTCCCGGTTTCTAGGGGAGGGACCTCGGTTTGAGGGACCTGGTTCGGGAAGGTCAGTTCCGTGGTTTCAGGCTTCGGCAGGAGGGCAGGGCCCTGGGCTGCGGCGTGTGAGGGTTTTTTTGCGGTTTGACTTTGCAAGGGATCGGCACAGTGAGGGGGGTCGGTCGTTCGCAGGGAGCGGCACCGGCGCTGCGGAAGAACGTAGCATTGGTATTGGGGTAGCCAGGAGATCCTGGTGGCTTGGTGTCTAGTGGCTCGGGGCCGGCGCTTCCAACTGCCGCCGCTCGGTTTTGATCCCCGGTCAGTGATTAGAGAGCGCGTTAGGGATCATATGACAGTATTGGGATGATCTTTTGATGATTGGATTTGCCAAATTCTAAAAAGTGGTTTAGTAGGGAAGAAGCTGAATATGCTGCTGTCTGGATTAGGGCTTCACGCCCTAGCCCTGTTCCCATATTTACATTAACAACTGAGAATAAGGACAAAGACAAGGAAAAGGCAGACAGGCTGGCATGAGAATATGGGAGAGGCAGAATCGGGTCGGGGGGACACCAGGAAATCAGAAGTGGCCTAATCAAGATCCTAAGTGGGACCATCAGCAGCTTCAGGGGAGACAGAACATGGGAGACCTGAGAACAATAATAACACAAGGAATTAAAGAAGCTGTGCCCAGAAATTTTGATAAAGCCTCTAGCGAGCATTGGAGGAAGCCTCCTATGGAGTGGATGGTAGGATTAAAGAGAAGCTTACAGATATATTCTGGAATAGATCCCAATTCTGCAGCTGGGGTGATACTTCTTAGGACGCCGTTTGTGGCAAAATCATGGGCAGATATTAGAAAGAAATTGGAAAAGATCAAGGATTGGCAAGACAGAGGTTTAGAGGAGTTCCTACGTGAAGCTCAGAAGGTGTTTGTAAGGAGGGATGAAGAGAAGCAGAAGGACTGCTGGTAACTGCTGTGAGGGAAGGTCAGAAATAAGGCAGCTGCTCGGATTTCTGGGGTACTGTCGATTACGGATAGAGGGGTAAGAAAAGGTACATGAGGAATTAGCCTTCAATAATAATAATAATATAAAGTGGAGTCCAGATGAGTGATTGGATAAAATAAAAAGGATGTTGATTAGTGCTCTGTTTTAAATTTGCCCAACATGGACAAACCATGTGATCTTGTTGTAAGTACATCTAAGCAAACAGCATCTGGGGTGTTGACCCAGGACTGGACTGGAAGTAAAAATCCTGTTGGGTATTGTTCCAAGTTATTAGATCCTGCAGCTAGGTGATGACCAATTCGCTTACAAGCTCTAGTAGCAGCGGCCTTATTAGTAGAGGAGGCCCAGAAAGCAACTTCTAATTTTGTTCTTGTCTCAGATCCCACCTTGGGGATTCCCGATCTATAAAATTAAAGCTGGGGGTAAAGTGTTAAAAAAACCTTGAAGGAGAGTCACTAATTTCCCTCTGGGAAGGATGTTTTCTTGTTTTTGTTAACAACAGATACAGCTGTCCATACTGCAGAACAAGGGTGGACACATGTTTCGTGAGTCAAAGGAGCACTTCAGGAGTGTGCCTCTGAGCCTGACTGACTGCACAGAAATTACGTAACACCTGGAACACCTCAGTCTGAAGGCTCTGGAGCTCGTGCGAATTTCATTGCAAGAAAGCACCAAGGGAAGCCCCCATTTCATTCTGTGTATAAAACATCCTGGGACTTGATGTCATTGGGGATGGGTAAAGTGTAAATGTTGTAAATGGTATTTGTTATCATCGGAGTATTTTATCCTGACTGAACTGGAAGGAGTCCAATCAAAATCTAAGACCATGTCCCCAGGTGTGGATAAAGTCTCCTCCAACATTAGTAATGGTAAAGAGGTTGAATTAGTAATCAGGCCTACTAAAGTGATGGTAAATTTTTCTGCTGCACTGTGATTTTCTGCTATATATTTTTGCTAGATTATAATGAATGTAAGCACAGGTGTGACAGAAGCTTGACAACTGTTTCTTATGTGCTGAGAGTGTGTGTGGTTATAAAGGTATGCTATTGTAGTTACCTGTGAGTTCAAAAGCTTTAACTTCTTGAGTATCAAATGTGAATTGGCTTGTTGGAACATTGCTGTAATTGTTGTTTGGTATCAATAAGTTGCAACTAGATGGTTATAATTTGAAGTGATTAGGACAGAGGAGAGCACCAAAAACTGCGTTCAGCTAGTGGGACCACAGAGACTGCAATACAGACGGCTGAAAGGACCAGTGCCTCCACCCACTGAACGGACTGTGGTACCCCAAATGGAGTACATAAAGATGGTCATGAGATGAGTTCCAGTATCAGAATAGGAGTGGTAATGGTCCTTGCCTGAAAACATCACAAACCAGAAACAGGTCAGGGTTCGAAACTGGTACAGCCTCCCTGGACAAGGGAAAGGGACATGGTCCCAGCAGAGCGTTGGTGGGGATTGAAGGAGGCAAGGCCGGGTAGACCTCTGTAATTGCCGAAGAATTAGCCAGGGAATTATAGGCCTGTCAGCCTGACCTCAGTGCCAGGCAAGATTATGGAACAGGTCATCTTGAGTGCGATCATGCAGCACTTACAGGATGGCCAAGGGATCAGGCCTAGCCAGCATGGCTTTAGGAAGGGCAGGTCCTGCTTGACCAACCTGATCTCCTTCTATGATCAGGTGACCCGCCTGGTGGATGTGGGGAGGCCTGTGGATGTGGTCTACCTGGACCTCAGCAAGGCCTTTGACAGCGTCCCCCACAGCAAACTCCTGGCCAAGCTGGCAGCCCATGGCTTGGATGGGAGCACACTGCGTTGGGTTAGGAACTGGCTGGAGGGCCGAGCCCAGAGAGTGGTGGTGAATGGTGCCACATCCAGCTGGCGGCCAGTCACTAGTGGTGTGCCCCAGGGATCGGTGCTGGGCCCCATGCTCTTCAACATCTTTATTGATGATCTGGATGAGGGCATCGAGTCCATCATCAGTAATTTGCGGACGACACCAAGCTGGGGGCAGGAGTTGATCTGCTGGAGGGCAGAGAGGCTTTGCAGAGGGACCTCGACAGGCTGGACAGATGGGCAGAATCCAACGGCATGAGATTGAACACATCCAAGTGCCGGGTTCTGCACATTGGCCACAACAACCCCATGCAGTGCTACAGGCTGGGGTCAGAGTGGTTGGAGAGCGGCCAGGCAGAGAGGGACCTGGGGGTGCTGGTTGATTGTAGGCTGAACATGAGCCTGCATCAGAAACAGTGTGGCCAGCAGGAGCAGGGAGGTCATTCTGCCCCTGTACACTGCACTGGTTAGGCCGCACCTTGAGTACTGTGTCCAGTTCTGGGCCCCTCAGTTTAGGAAAGATGTTGTCTTGCTGGAGCGTGTCCAGAGAAGGGCAACAAAGTTGGTGAGGGGTTTGGAAGACAAGCCCTATGAGGAGAGGCTGAGGGAGCTGGGGTTGCTTAGCCTGGAGAAGAGGAGACTGAGGGGTGACCTTATTGCTCTCTACACTACCTGAAGGGAGGTTGTAGCCAGGCGGAGGTTGGTCTCTTCTCCCAGGCAGCCAGTACCAGAACAAGAGGACACAGTCTCAGGCTGCGCCAGGGCAGGTTTAGACTGGATGTTAGAAGAAGTTCTATACAGAGAGAGTGATTGCCCACTGGAATCAGCTGCCTGTGGAGGTGGTGGAGTCACCTTCATTGGAGGTGTTCAAGAAGAGGCTTGATGGGGTGCTTGGTGCCAGGGTTTAGTTTTTCAGTTGTTTAGGTGGGTTGTATTGTACTGTATTGTACTGTATTGTACTGTTTTGTACTGTATTGTACTATTGTACTGTATTGTGCTGTATTGTATTTAGGTGGGTTGGATTGGTTGATGGGTTGGACGTGATGATCTTGAAGGTCTCTTCCAACCTGTTGTATTGTATTGTATTGTATTGTATAGAAGAACTGGAACCATGGCTGTGGGCAGCAACCCCATAGGCCGTGTGAGTGGAGTTGCAAGTCAAACCGGACTCCTAATTCCCAGGATTAACCACTCGGAGGGAGAAAGTTGTCACCCAGACGCTGGTATATATGCCACACCCATCCCTGTGTGTGGTACCTAGTAAAGTAAAGGAGGAAATATTTTCAGGCAAGGAACATCAGTTGTTATCCCATTCCTTTTACCAGGAAGTTGACATTGGAATCCTTTTGCTTGTTATAGAATCGTTCCCAAGTTAGGTTATGGCTCAAGCCAAATGTAGTAGAAAGAAGGGGAGGGATTGTGAGAAATAGGGTTTAATATTTGGCTTTCTCAAGGGGAATTACTGGGGACCTGGGGCTCGATCGTTGGGCCGATTGGTTGGCTATGGTCTGTATTGTGAGAGAAAGGTGAGGCGCCAACATGTCTAAAGACTGGCCAGGTCAGAGGTGCAGGTTTGTCTCAGTCCTGATGGAGAGGGGTGGGAGCGTGCTGGGGAATAGGTATGTTTGAATATGAATCTGTATGTTTGCCTCCTAGATAAGTTCCACTCGTGTTGTTACGGCGCGCCTCTAGCAAATTCGCTCTGCGCCCAGCGCTGTGTTGCCTTTATTTTACAATAAACTGGTTATAAATTTCAGCAGTGAGCTCATTTCTCACAGCAGGGGGGGCTGCATGGGAGGGGGACCTGCGGGAGGCGCTCCGGGACACTCAGTCCTGAGTCCCTGAGCCGAGAGGGAAAGGGAGAGGGAAATTGGCGGCCGGGAAATGAGGCTGAAAGGGAGCTGCCTCTCCCAGCAAGTGGAGAGAGCGCAGCAGGAATCGTCCTGGGGACTCTCCCTCGACTCCAACAAAGCCTTACTCAACTCCTCTCTCTCCCTTGGCAACAGGAACTTCGAAGCAGAGAGAATTTTCCCTTACAGCTGGGAACATTTTCTACCTCACCCTTCCCCCTGCAGCACAGCAGCAGCCAGGGCAAAAGCAATTCCCTTTCCTCCCCTCCTCAAGGCCCTGAGGGGCAGCTCTGCCTGCCCAGGGCTTCTCATGGCCTAGACTCCTCAGCTAGGCTTGGGAGTGGACACCTCCCCCTGCCACAGCACAGCTGGGCAAGGGCTCAGCACAGCTGGGCCTGAGCCAGGGCCTCTGGAGGAGTCCTGGATGCCTTTCTCAGCTGCAGTTGCCAGTGCTGGACGGGGGCCACTGCACTGGGTGCCACCCTCTCCTCCTCTGAGAGTGCTGAAGGCTCTCCATGTGTCCTACGTGCTCCTGACTTCCCCAGGAAGTGCCTTTGTCCTGCCTGCTGTCTGCAGTGAGCACAGAGGGCAGGAGCCTGCAGGGCTAGCCAACAGGCAATGCACAGCCACCCCCCACTGCAGAGGGCCTGAAGGATGCTCTGGGGCTGCCAAGAGAGGAGAGAAGGGCAGGAGGCAGCTCTGGGGCACAAGCCCCAAAGGCAGGTCCCCTCCTGAGGCACATCCAGGCACTGGCAGCTCCCTGCTCTCTTGCCCTCCCCCCAGCTGGGGCTGCAACCTTACATCCAGTTGCCTGGCTGCTGGACAGACTCGGAAGTGCTGTGCTCACTGGCACAGACCTAATCCTTTCACTCCAGGTTGTCGGAGGCAGGGAAACTGCTCCCGCGGCGCGAGTGCACCCCGCGCGGCGACACCGGACCGGGGTGCTTGGACCCCCACCCCCACCCCCGCCCCCCCCCAGCCACCTCTGGCAGCGCGGAGCCGACCTGGCCACAGCCACAAATGTTGCTCTCGAGCGCAATCGGCACGGGCCCCTGGGGCGCAGACCCTGTGCTCTGGTAATTGGCAGATCGTCCACCTCCAGACAGGGCATCCTCATCACTCCTGGCTCAATAGATTCGGATTATGACTGGGCTATGAAAATTATGCTCTATACCATTGCCCCTCCTGTCAGCACCCCTGTTGGGACGGAAATTGCTCAGCTAATGCCATTTGAGTCCCGAGTGCCTAAGGCTTCGAACAGGATTCGAGGGCGAGAAGCCTTTGGTTCCACCAGTATGCCTAATACCTCATTGGCCCTAGAAATCCACAAGGGCAAACCTGAACAGATTGTAACTAGCAGACACCCTCGTGGCCGAGCTGTACAGCCCTCAGTGATGGTGGATACTGGAGACCATGTCACTAGCGTACCTCGCCATAGGTGGAATGGTCAGTGGCCACTGCTGATGGCAAACTCTGGAGTCATGGCTTTAGAAGGGATGCAAACCACCTGGGTCAGCAAAGAGCCAGTGCAGTTAGCTTTGAAAGACTGCAGATCAATCACTCTAAGACCGTACGTGTTAACCCTTCGGGTGGCTCTGTTGGGCTGAGATGCCTTGAGCTAGCTAGGAGCAAAACGCCTCCCTGATCCTTTCCTGCAGCGGCTACTGCTCAGCAGCCAACCCGCAAACTGCAATGGGAAACAGCTAACCCAGCATGGGTGGAGCAGTGGTCGCTCAGACAAGACAGGCTGCACGTTGTCAAGACCCTACTGCAGAAACAATTGCAATCAGGGCACACCTTGCTAGCCACCCTCACCCCCCTCCCTTCTCTGGTACGACTCTAGTCTACCACAGCTCTGCTCTGATTTAAAGCACCAGGGCTAATTTCATCATTGCTGATTGGAATGTCTCTCAGAGTTCTGGTATTTGGAGTTTTGCTGAGCCTTCCTAGTAAGCACCATGAATAGCAAGCATTTGGTATTTACAGGTACTCGGCACACAGGAATTGCAGTAAGGTATAAGGACTTAGCAATGGGTTCACAGTGTAAGTTTTGCTTCTGGGTGGCAGCTCCTTAGCTGTGTGCCTCGGCACTGCGAAGGAGCTCCGTGCAATGGAGTTAGGGTTTGCAGTAAACAGCTATTCGTTTTTGAAAGGATTCCTCAGCTAATGTAAGCTCTTCCTGTTTCCTTCTTAGACACTGACTGGAAAAAAATACAAATACTCCCCAAAACCAGTAAAACCGTGTGAGAGACTAAAGCTTGTCTCTCCTGGTGTGACTCAACAAAGATAAAATCCCTTGCTGCTTGCCCAGACAATAGCTGCTGTGCCTTGGGCAGAGCCACTGGAAGGACTCTTGGAAGGTGCAAAGATAACCTTGCTCACGGGACTGCAGCTGGCCTACAGCAATGGCCCAAGGGCCCAGCCAGCACGCCTGCAGGACAGGATCATTTCCAGCCATCAGATACCCCAGGAAAGGACAATGGATTCCCTGATGTGTAAAGGGTGTGTGGGTAGGTAGATGGAGCAGGAGGAGGTGGAGGCCTCCTCCCCCCTCCATCCAGACCCTGCCCAAACTCACCTGAGTACACAGAAAGATTTCCTGGGGAACGATACCTGGACACTTACCTAAGGATGATTTCCCAGAACGATATCCTGGGGAACAACACCTGGACACTTGCCTGAGGACTAAAAATTGTATAAAAGACTGGAGCAACTACTGGCTTGGGAGAAGAAAAACGGAGAAGAAAACTGGAGAAGCAAAATGCAGCACCACATGCTGGAAACATCACGGGGCCAACACAACGGACCTTGGACTCTGAAAACCCTCTCTCCGTGCCCTAAGTTCCGGCTGCTGCAACTCATGGAGCTGAAGAAGCTGCCCAGAGGACCACATCCCTTCTACAGCCAAAGCCTCAGCACCCTTCCTCTACAGACCCAACATCTCCTGCAGCTCTACAGACCCAACATCTCCTGCAGCTCTACAGACCCAACATCTCCTGCAGCTCTACAGACCCAACATCTCCTGCAGCTCTACAGACCCAACATCTCCTGCAGCACCTTTCCTCCACAGACTCAAACTGCCTTGGGGGGTGAGGGGTGTGGTAATAGAATTCCTTTCCTCTTCTCTCTTCTCTCTCTATTTTCTCTCTCTCCCCTTCTGATCCATCCGCTGTATTTATGTCCATCCACTGTATTTATGTAATCAATAGCCTAGCTGTTGATATTTTGGCCTCCTTTGTGCCTCGATTTCACAACACGGGAATAGTCATTAACAACCTGAATCTCTTTCCCTCTCCGGAGCGAGACCTTTACAAACCGAAAACAAGGACAATCAAATTTGCAACTACAAATATATATAACAAAACCAAACCAAAATATTACAACTTAGATACAAAAAGTGCAATTCAAAACATAACAAAACAACAGAAAAATTAGATACCGAAACTAGAGCTCAACATAACAAAATAATAACCAAAAGAAACGCTAGAGAAGGAATTACAAACAAACCAAAATGTAAAATAAAAACAATGTAACAAGATAATAATAAAAACCCAACAATAAAAATTAAACTAAAAAAATCCTCAGGATTCCTAACGAGAAGTAGCTGTTAACAAAAAGCATGAGGATTGGTGCCAAAAGAAAAAAGAGGATTCTCCAGGCTACTCGATTAAAACAAACCAAAAATACAACTACAAAAAATTCAATAAAATGGAAACGAAAAGGAATAATAAAAACTAATTAAGGGAAAAGGTTTTAAAAAGGCAAAAATAAAAATTAAAATGGAAAATAGATTAAATACAACAAACATGCCAAAAAATTAATTAAAAAATAAGATCATCAAACAAAAAAAATTAAATGGATTACAATGAAAAATTAAAATAAAAATTGAAAAAATGACAATAAGAAAATAAAAATAATTTTTTAAAAGTTTAAAAAATAACTTTAAAAATGACGAAAAACCTAAATTAAAAATAATTTTAAAATTTAAAAAAATTAAAATAAAATACAAAAATAACAAAAAATAGAAAAATAGAAAAATAGAAAAAATAGAAAAATTAAAATTAACCCCAAAATTATCAGAAAGTAGTTTAAAAGTATAGATTAGAAAATAAATGCAATCAAAAAGTACATGAAAATGGTATAAAAAGTAATTAAAAGCCAAAACCAAAAAATGAGTTAAAAGGTAATTTAAAAATACATTTTAAATAAAATGAAAAATAAAACAACCAAAATTAGAATTAAAAAAAATTAATTAGGTTACAAAAATTAAAATAACAAACAAGAAATTAAATTCGAGAAAAAATAACTTTCAAAAATTAAAATAAAAATAAATTTACATTTTTTTTAAAAGGAAAAAAGGGGAAAATTAAAATTAAAATACTAATAATAAAATCAAAACAAATTTATCACAAATAGATTTTAAAAAGGATTGAAAATGAAATTAAAAAAATAGATGACATTAAAAACAAAATAAATTTAAAAACTAATTTAAAAAATATATGGAATCATAGCCTCATAGACTCAGTCAGGGTTGGAAGGGGCCACAAGGATCAGCCAGTTCCAGCCCCCTGCCACGGGCAGGGACACCCCACACTAGAGCAGGCTGCCCACAGCCTCATCCAGCCTGGGCTGAAACACCTCCAGGGACAGGGCCTCAACCACCTCCCTGCACAACCCATCCCAGGGCTTCACCACTCTCCTGGGGAAGAACTTCCTCCTCCCCTCCAGCCTGAATCTCCCCACCTCCAGCTTCATTCCATTCCCCTAGTCCTGTCACTTCCTGACACCCCAGGAAGTCCCTCCCCAGCCTTCTTGTAGGCTCTCTTCAGATCCTGGAAGGCCACAATGAGGTCACCTGGGAGCCTTCTCTTCTGTCCGCTGCAATCATCGCAATAAACAACGGCAGAAGGATCGAGACTCTGAGGAAACAGCATCTCCCATGCAGTGGAACATCGATCACAGTAACTGCTATGATACTCTGAGATCACAACATCCACCAGAAGAATGCACCACAGCACCATGTGACTTAGGACTGAATATTATGGTTGGTTGACTGCTGTGTGATTGGAGAACGTTCACATGGACTTGTATGGCACCTCACCAGTCTGCTCCAATTTTACACACTTAGAGGGAAAGTCAAATGCATCATAACACAACATGCATTTTCATTTTAGGCTGGAAACAGCAACAAACAAATAAATACTAGGAGAAAAAAGAGAGAGGGGGGAAAAAGGGGGGAAAGAGAGAATCCCCCATAGCAAAAGACGTTTTTTAATGGTACCAACAAGAGAGAGTCAGCTCACGTCACCCCTGGAAACATCAACTTTGCCAAGTGCTGCAACCCTCTCACCACAAGACACACCGACACGGCACAACTGTCATGAAAATGACAGTCAGCAACCCTGCCTAGCACTGACCTCAGCGACGGTCACGATAATCCAAGATGTCAACAGAAAGCGTCCAACCTATAGCTGAGTGCCAGGACTGCGTAACTGCTGTGTGAACATCAAGGGATCGGTGACACTAGGATGAGCAAAACCACATTATGATGTGCAGTTTTATAGTGGGCAAAGCAATGAAGCTCCTTTGCTCTTGCTGGCTGCCTGCAAGGTTCCTGTCTGTGAAGCTAGAGCCGGGCCAGATCCACCTTTACAGATTAAAGAAATCTTGCTACCAACAATTCATGATTTTTGACCATCCTAGAGAAAATAAAGATGCAACAGACCCCTGAAGCAGACTGTAACAGACAGTGCTGAGGATTGCATGTGTGTCTTATCCCTGTGCGCAATGTGTTCAGGCAGAATCAAGTCTTCTCTGTCAATAAGAGGAGTGAAATGTAAAGAGCAGAACCATTAAGATCCAAGTTCTTCTTTACAATGTTTGCTATCTTTGCCCATGTATTATGCCAGCTCTGTTGGGACATTCTAACTAGCTCAACCTAAGCGTTGTGCCTTGGATGGGTCACATCAGTCTGTCGGACATGCTGTGCTACGGGACTTTTGCTTTCGCTACACAGCTGAGCTTGAACTCGCTTGCTTCTGTGCTTGCAAGTAGCATCTTGTATGGGATGAGAACAACTCCCATGAGCAGATTGCTCACAACAACAAAAGGGGGATTTGTGGCAATGCCAGCGACGAGCCGTGTGAGCCACCTGGCAGGGTAGGCCTAGAGCCTGACACGGTGGTAGGCCATGCTGGGCATAAGTGCAGCAGTGGCTAGCAGTGTAGCAGAACAGTGCTGTGCCTGCAGCACGTAACTAAAGCAGGGCACCGGCAGCTAGAAACACAGAGAGTTCTCTGGGAATAACAGGAGGCACAGCTGCATCAACAACCTCGCGTGGTATTAGGAGCTTGGCCAATGATCTATAACAGTGCGATGTGTGGTCACTCGTGGGGAGCCAATGAAGCTGTGCTGTGTTTATATAAGCTGTAGAAGTTCCCTTAATACACCCTTTCCCTTTCCCTTTCCCTTTCCCTTTCCCTTTCCCTTTCCCTTTCCCTTTCCCTTTCCCTTTCCCTTTCCCTTTCCCTTTCCCTTTCCCTTTCCCTTTCCTCACTATGCTGCACTATAGCCAAACAATATTGGGACAATAAAGGAACAATATTAGATCCTATTGGTCGTCTGTATTGACTCCAGTCTCCATCGCCGATAGGTAGGGGACAGTGTTGGGGCTTCAGGCTCCCCCCTGAGCTCCCCAGCAGCTCCCCAGGGATTTCTCTGTGCCCAGCTCCTCCCCAGCCAGGATCAAAGCACAGAAAGGGGCACTGGTGGGGGCTGCAGGCAGGCAGAGCTGGGCTCTGCCCCTCCTCAGCCCCCTCTGGAGAAGACAAACCAAGTGGGAGGGGGCTGGAAGTGTTCATGAGACGCTGGCAGCTTGTGAGCAGACTGAGATCTGCTGCTGCCAGGCAGGGAAGGAGGGCAGGAGGAGCTGGCGAGCCTGGGGCCGTGGGGCAGCAGCACGCCCAGAGCTGTGTCCAGCTTGCCCCTCCTGCTACTGCCAGGCTTGGGCCACCTGTGAGGGTGGCTCTGAGGAGCTGGTGCAGGCAGGCAGATGTGTCAGTGCCCAGCTGTGCAGGAAAAGGGGGGCAGAGGGGTGAGAGGGGACAGGAGTGGCAGAGGAGGGGGAAGCCAGAGTGGAGCCCAGCCCAGGAGGAAGGGCCTGAGCCAGGCCCACAGGAGGAGTCCCAGCCCCAGGGGAGGAAAGAAGCAGGCAGAGCAGCTCTGAGGAGCCAAAGAACCAAACCTTTACTGAACAGCACAAAAGGGAGCGGGGGAAGGTGGGGGAACCGCGCCGCAAAGGGACGGGAACCGAGCAGCACAAGGAAGGGGACGGGGGGGGGAGGGAGTGGCACAGGGACAGGACCCAAAGCAAGGCACAAAGAAGGGCTTGAGGGGCTGCAGGGAGGAAGGGGCAGAGCCCCCACACCAAGGGAGAAGGCTGGAGCAGGGCTGGGAGCTTGGCCTGGGGTCCTGGCTGCTCGAAGCCTTCGCAGTAAGAGCTTCACTGGATGGGGGCTGGAAGCAGGAGGCTGCTGCCAAGGGCTGGGAGCACCTCGGGGCTCCTCTTGCTGCACTGCTGCTCAGAGGGCCGAAAGGATTCTCTGGGGCTGCCAAGAGAGGAGAGAAGGGCAGGAGGCAGCTCTGGGGCACAAGCCCCAAAGGCAGGTCCCCTCCTGAGGCACATCCAGGCACTGGCAGCTCCCTGCTCTCTTGCCCTCCCCCCAGCTGGGCCTGCACCACCCCACCCAGCACCACCCATCCCCATGCCAGGCATTTGCCTCGCAGCTGGCACGGGGCTGGCACAGCAGCAGGGCTCACTCCTGGCAGAGTGGGTCCCAGTGATAAACTGAAAATTCTTCTTTGAACAGAATAACAGCGTCAATAAACTTCCTCTTGTTAGCTGAAATGCTGGAATGCAGGAAGGGGGAGAGGAGTTGGCAGACAGCCTTTTGCATAGATAAGGAATAGCAGGATTCTTCAGTAATTTACTTCTGTTAGACAAGATGATCTTTTGTGTAAGATAAAGGACATCTGGATGATATGTATGTTTCTGTTATTTTTAGGTAGATGACCTTTGTATAGATAGGAAGCATCTGGACTCTTTCTGTGAAATATTGACATACCTCTGTCACTTCAGACAGAGAACTTTTTGTATAAAAGTTTGCCCAACCCCTCTGAAGACTCACAGGTCTTTTGAAATGATTCTACCTGTGTCAGGCGCCTAAATAGAAGCATAATACAAGAAACTTACTGAGTCTCTTGTGTCTTTCTCTAAGTCACCAGGGCAGCCTCACCTTGCATCCAGGACCTGGCAGCTCTGTGCCTGCTGTGCAGCTGGGGGATGTGGCTCCGCTGCCCACCCCCGGGGGGGCAAAAGGCTCTGAGAAAGGCAAAGAGGCCATTGGGAAGCAGCCAGGCTCGGGGCAGAGGCCTCCCTGCAGCCCAGAGGCCACAGGCAAGGTGCAGCTGCAGCCATGGGGCTGGGCCCACAGTGGGGAGCACAGGCAGCTGCTGGCAGCTCTCTCACCTCTCAGCTGCCTTCTGCTCCAAGCTTGCGGCTTTCTGGGGCCACAACCACTCCCATTTGACCTGTGGCACACAGGAGCAGCGGCAGCAGCGGCCCTGGGAC
Source organism: Colaptes auratus (assembly GCA_015227895.2). Classification (NCBI taxonomy): domain Eukaryota; kingdom Metazoa; phylum Chordata; class Aves; order Piciformes; family Picidae; genus Colaptes; species Colaptes auratus. The sequence goes on along the minus strand of JAAWVA010000042.1, from coordinate 5,193,099 downwards.
GCCAGTCCTGGCCCAGCATCGCTGCCTGCCCCCGTCTGGGCAGCGCTGCCAAGGGCTGCCCCAAGCACCACCCCTCACCTGCAGGACAGCGTGGGAGCGGGAGGAGGAGGCGTTGGCATCGGCGGCATGCTGCCTCCGGTTCCTGCTGCCCCTGCGCAGCAGCTGCAGCAGCTGCTCTGCCGAGCCGGGCTGGCAGGGAGCAGGCAGAGGGCAGGGATCAGCGCGGCCCCAGCACAGGCACCGAGCGGCCACAGGGACACAGGCTGAGGCCTCCTGCGGCTCTGCAGGGCTCCTCTGGCCTCGGGCTCACCTTTGCTGCCAGCCAGCACCCGCCAGCGGGCACCCCCGGGTCCCCACAGCCCCCCACCCCAGATCCCCCCACCATCCCCCACCCCGGGTCCCCAGTGCTCGCTGGCACCCCTGGGGCAGCGCAGTGCTGCCCACACCTTCTGCCTGCTTCCACCCCCACCTGGTGGGTGGAGAGACTCTGAACCACAACTCTTCTCTCAGGATCCTCCTGGATGGGCAGAGGGCCCTTGGGCTCCAGCAGGTCACGGAGCTGCTTGTTGGAGACCTGCTGCAGCCAAATCCAGCTCAGGCTTGAGGGCTGGCTCCCCAGAGGGCAGCAGGCAGAAGAGCTCTGCACCCCAGGGCCATGCTCAGCCTGCTGCCCACCCAACAGCAGTAATGATAATGAGGCCTAAAAGGAATCTCACTCCAGTTCCATATGTAAGTTCCCTGTGTCTGACCCCTCGTCTCATCATTCATGCTTCTGCTTTTACTTTAATCAAAATCATCTCATTGACACGAATTATCATTCCATTTATCACACTATAATTAGTTGTTTATGAGTAATTTGACTTGTTTTTATATAGAGTAAGATTTTAGGTTTTATTATAACCTGTTGTTATTTAATTTTATTTGCTTTAATGTATGTGTACCACTGCCCTGGTGAAATGTTAGGAATTAGCAGCTAACAATTGAAGTAGTATGAAATAAGAAGTTCTTTAAGGATGGGAAAGGTAGAGAAGTCCTTCAAGGATGAGAAAGGAAGAGAAGTTGCTACAGAAGACATGAACACAAAGGACGATTGTGAGAATCAACAGAACCTATGTGCAGACCCATCCCTGGGAAAGGACATTGGTTGTAACAACAGAACGAGAGCAGACACAATCGCAAGGACTCGGCACACAGCCCGCCGGCTGTGCTGGCTGGAGGATGACATCATGGAAAGACCGCCAGAAGAGCAAACTACTTTAAATAAGCCCACCTTTGTATGCATATGTATTAAGGGTAGAATATTTAAGGGGTACTTAGAAAGTGATTAGGGTGCGCTTCAGCACCCGGCGCTGTTTTGCTCGTCACTTACTGCTTTAAAATTGCTCTTTTCAAATTAAAACTATATTCGTTTGACTTTAATTGGCTCGGTCATTTATAACAGGCTGATGGCTTTAATAAGGCCCTGGGGGCTCTGTCTCCAGGCGGCTACCGTGCAGGGTCCTGGTCTCTGGGGGGTGGGGTGGCGCTTCCTGGGCTGCCGAGGGTGCCTGCTGCGCCCTGCGCTAAGGAACGCTCTGGCCCGGGCCGTGCCGCGGGCTCGGCGCCGCTCCCGCCCCGCGCAGCAGCAGGAGGCTCAGCAGAGCGTTTCCCGGCTCTTGCCGGTGGTGTGACGGCAGCGGCGCAGCTGATTGGAGCAGGGGCCGGAGAGGTGGGGCCTTGGGAGGACGGACAAGGCTCTCGCCCAATGGAGCGTCGCAGGCTAAGGAAGCTTCTGGACTGTGCCAGGCGAGGGTTTATAAAGGGAGCGCTGGGCGCCCCCGTCGGGGGTTGTTGCCTGTTTGTCCTGCTGAGGAGTTCCCTGTGAGCGGCCCCGGGGGTTTGGAGGCTTTATTTTGGTTGGGGGGAGCAGCTGGGTGTTCTTCGGGGGTGCTGTTGGGTTCTCCAGCGGTGAGTTGGAGTTCTCCAGTGGTTGAGGCTGTTCCCGGGGTGCGGGTGTGTGGGAGGTTTCCGCAGTGGTTGGGGGGGGTGGTGGTGGTGTATTTTCGTGGGGGTCTTGGGGGTGACTTGAGAATCCTTGGGAGATCCTTCTGGGGTTTGGGGGTGCTGCGGCCGGGGGCTGGCCGAGGCCCGGGGGGGGGTGCTGCGGCCGGGGGCTGGCCGAGGCGCGGGGGGGGGTGCTGCGGCCGGGGGCTGGCCGAGGCCCGGGGGGGGGGGTGCTGCGGCCGGGGGCTGGCCGAGGCCCGGGGGGGGGTGCTGCTGGGGGGGGGGTGCTGCGGCCGGGGGCTGGCCGAGGGCGGGGGGGGGTGCTGCGGCCGGGGGCTGGCCGAGGCGCGGGGGGGGGGTGCTGCGGCCGGGGGCTGGCCGAGGCCCGGGGGGGCCTGCGGCTGTGCTGACCCCGGGAGTGGTTGGGAGGCCCTGGAGGGCTCTTTCTGTGGTTCTTGAGGCAGGGTTGGGGGCTGTGAGGAGGCAGTAGAAGCCTCCTGGGGAAATGTGCAGATCCTGGGGGGGCTTGTGAGGGTCCTGGGGTGTATTTCGTGGCGTGGGTGTGGGCTTGAAGGGAGCTTTGGCCCTGGGCTCTCTCCTGGGAGCAATCAGTGGCTCAGCACCAGGGTGAGCCTGGAGATCGGGGGGGGGGCAGGGAAGGCCCCTGGGCCCTTGGGTCAGCTCAGGCTCAAACGCGGCTGGCTCCCCCCTGCTCCCAGGCTGCACAGACTGTGCCAAAGCAGCCCTGGCACTGCTGTGCCTGCAAGGGAAGGGAAGGGAACTGCAACGTGACAAGGGACAGGGCCGGGGGAGTGCTGGAGTGGGGGGGGTGCTGAGGGTGACAGCTCCGGGGCTGGCTCGGCAGCTCCCCAAGGAACTGGCCCTGATGGAGAGCAGAGCAGGCTTAGGGCTCAGGAGCCCTGCTGCCAGCAGCTGAACCTCTCCCTGCTCTCTTTGCACCGCCAGCTCTCCTCAGCTGCCCTGGAGCCTGCCCCATCAGAGGTCTTTCAGCACTACCTCTCCCAGCAGCTCTCCGGAACGCTGCTGGTGACAGCTCCAGGGCTACACCGGGGCTGCTGGGGGGCCTGGCTTGCTGCCCTCTCCCCTCAGGTTTCAGTTGCTAGGGGGTACAGAGTGGTTTGCCTGCATGGGGCAGCAGGGGAGTTGTTGCTTTCTCCCTGCTTTTGTTCCACCTCCAGCGCAGCGATGGCGAAGGAGGCACAGCTGAAGAAGGAGCTGAGGTCTCTGCTGCTGGCTGCCAAAGAGGGCTTAACCCCAGCAAAGCTAGAGAAGCAGTACCTGGCCATGATTGGCAAGCCTCTCCCTCTCCATGACCTGGGCTTCCAGTCCACATTGGAGCTGGTGGCAGCTCTGCCTGAAGTGGTCAGAGTATGTCACCGTAAAGGCAGAGTTCTCCTCAGAGGTGAGTTGGTTCTCCCCTGGGAGTGGCTGTACTGCTCTTGAGTGGTGCTGCCAAAGGGCAGTGTGCAGGACTTGCAGAGCTTTAGCTCACATGGCTCTGGTTCTTCTTCTCATGTCACTATGTTGAATCTCTTCTCCCTGCATTTTGCTCTCTCTTCGATACCTTTCCACTCTTGCCCCCTGCAAAGCAACCAAGGATTCTAGGTTCTGGCTTTTGTCCTGTGTGCACTGAGTTTAGAAGCTGCAGTAATGTTCCTCACAGGTGCACCAGAGCTGCTCAGCCTTGCATTCCCTGTCACTGCAGACTACAGCAGAGCTAAAGCCAGGGGCACAGGGATGGGGCCTCTCAGCACAAGCTGCAAATGGTTCCCTCCCTGAGCCCATGGGAAGCTGAGTGTGCATCACATAACTCTCTTCATTTCCCTGCTCTCTGGGGAAGAGCTGTGGAAACAGCTGGTAGGTGCAGAGAGCTGGCTGGAAGGCTGGGGTGGGGCTTGTTCAGAGTGCTTCAGGGAGAGCAGCAGCAGTTGGTTAAAGCAGGGAGAGCCCCAGGCTGCTCTGCAGGCAGCTCTTGCCTGGGCAGCTGCCCTGCAGCAGGGCCACTGCTGCTTTCTGAGGGGAGCAGGGAGCCCTTTGGTGTTTTCCCAACTAAACTGGCAGCAGCTGAGGTTCCTGTTGTGATCCTGTGTCCAAGAGTTGGTCCTGCCTTCCTCCCTGGGTCTGGATGGATAGGGTGGAGGCTGCAGGCTGGCTGTTGGAAACTGCTCACTGCAGTTTGGACAGGCAGAGGCAGAGCAGTTGCCCTGCTGGAAAGCAGCCACAGTTCAGTGTGGTTGTCCCAGAGGGAGACTGCTGCTGCTGAGAAGGGTGTAGGGAAGAGGAAAGAAGGGAAGGAGAGGACAATTTCTGGTGCAGAGCTTTTCCTGGCTCCATGTAGGCTCATAGTTCGTTTTTGCCTCTTGCAGGCATTGCAGATGAGAGCACCAAGGGCATTGCTGGCCTGGTTGTGCAGCAGAGGAGCTCCGGGCCCCGGAGGAGGCGTGCTGCAGGGGGGGCAGGGGCTGCTGCTCCCTCTCCCAGTTCCCAGAGGAGCAGGGCTGGCACCTTGCCAGCAACAGCTGATGCAGGTGAAAATGCTGAAGCAGCTCTGGTTCAGCAGCAGTTTCAGATGCATTGAGAGTGGGAGGTGGATCAAGAGGTTGGTTTTTAAGTGTTTAATCCTAACCCCACTGGAAATGACCAGGTGGTGGCAGCAGAATGTTATGGTGAAGCCAGCAACCGCAGTGCAGGTTTGGTAGTCATACTATGCACACTTAGCTTGCTCCAGAGGGTCCGTGGTGGGTCTGTGTGCATGCAGAAATAGCACACACAGGCAGCTGTTTGTATCCAGTGGAATAGACAACCCCAGGGTGACAGCAGAGGCGCTGTCCAAACACAGAGGTGGCTGGCAGAGAGCCTGTCCAGGAGCTACCTTTTGCTTGAGTTCAGAGCAAACACTTGCAAAGCTTTGGCCCTCTCAGGGAATGAGAACTGAGCCTGGAGAAGCCTGGCTTGGTCCTGGCCCTTGCTGGAGGTGGTGCCTGAGAGATGTTGCACTGTGATCCAGCACAGCTCCAAGGGTCTGGCTTTAGGGTCACTGTTCACAGGGGCTCAGGAATCGACTTTCATCAGGGATTTTCCCTTCTGCCTCCTCCCAGGTGCTGCAGTGTTGTGGTGCTTTCTGCCAGTTACACTGCCCCAGGACTTGCTGGCTTCTGAGGTTTGCTATTGCTCCCCTGTTGGCCATGACTGAGGTAGAGAGGGACAGGGCTGTCAGGAGGTCACCAACTCCCAGGCAATGGGCAGAGCAGTGCAGGGCTTGGGAAAGTGGGGGCCCAGCCCAGCAAGGAGACCTCTTAGTGTCCTGCTGCTTTGCCTGGGCTGGTTTGAGGCCTAGGGAAAGGGCTTGAGGGGACAGGGTGGAATTGCATCAGGTGGGTTTCAAGTGACAGGGGGACTGTGTCACAAGAGTGAAGGCTGAGGTGAGGGAGCTGCTGAGTTCCTCACAGTTCTGCTCTTGGGCTTCCACAAAGCTTTCTTCAGACCCCTGGCCAGGGCTCCAGTGTGCACAGTGTAGCCGAAGTGCTTAGCAGTGTGTTTGATGTTGTGGCTGAGCAGGTCAGAGCAGCTTCCTTGCTGACCCTGAAGGAGCACCTGGCAAGTGAGGTAGGGCAGGGAGAGATGCCACAAGGTCTGGCAGCGAGGGAGCGACCTGAAAGCACAGAGCTGGCACAGGCACTGTTGCCAGGCAGCTGCTGCCAGTGGGTGTTGCTGCATTTCCAGTTGCTGCAGCAGTTCCCCTGGGGTTTGGCACAGCAGGGGGGTGGGATGCTGCAGAAGCAGTTGTCCCAGGGGAGCTGTCTGGCTAGCAGAGAGCAGAACAGGAAGCTTTCTACAGGTAGCCACTGGGTTTTGGTGTGAAGTGAAAGCAGGGATGTTAATCCCCTTCAGGGAAGGGTCTGGGTGTGTGAGCAGGGCTGGGATTTCTGACCCTTGCAGCCAGTAGACAGCAAAAGCAAAAGGATCTCCTGAACATCTGCTCCATGAGCTCCTAAAGCCTCTCTGGTGCTGCCTTTGAGACTGAAGCTTTAGCACCAGTCTGAAAAGCACAGCCCCGGGGTCCAGAAAAGAAGAGAGGTCTGGGGTAGCCTCAGCATTCCCCTGGCAGCTCTGTGAGAAGGCAGAAAATCCCCAAGCACTCTGCCAGGTGAGCAGTCCCTGCCTTAGCTGAGCAGAGGATTTCCATCATGCTAGCAGCTGGTGTGACCTCAGCCTGCTCACAGGAGCAGGGGGGTTTGGTCTGGTTTGATTGCTGGTAGAGAGAAGGAGCCTCTGCAGGGAGTCCTGACTGTGATGGCTGTGAGTGCTGCAGCAGAGCAGCAGCAGTGCCTGCAGGCTGACTGTGATGCTGTGAGTGCTGCAGCAGAGCAGCAGCAGTGCCTGCAGGCTGACTGTGATGGCTGTGAGTGCTGCAGCAGAGCAGCAGCAGTGCCTGCAGGCTGACTGTGATGGCTGTGAGTGCTGCAGCAGAGCAGCAGCAGTGCCTGCAGGCTGACTGTGATGGCTGAGTGTGCAGCAGAGCAGCAGCAGTGCCTGCAGGCTGACTGTGATGGCTGTGAGTGCTGCAGCAGAGCAGCAGCAGTGCTGCAGGCTGACTGTGATGGCTGTGAGTGCTGCAGCAGAGCAGCAGCAGTGCCTGCAGGCTGACTGTGATGGCTGTGAGTGCTGCAGCAGAGCAGCAGCAGTGCCTGCAGGCTGACTGTGATGGCTGTGAGTGCTGCAGCAGAGCAGCAGCAGTGCCTGCAGGCTGACTGTGATGGCTGTGAGTGCTGCAGCAGAGCAGCAGCAGTGCCTGCAGGCTGACTGTGATGGCTGTGAGTGCTGCAGCAGAGCAGCAGCAGTGCCTGCAGGCTGACTGTGATGGCTGTGAGCTGCAGCAGAGCAGCAGCAGTGCCTGCAGGCTGACTGTGATGCTGTGAGTGCTGCAGCAGCAGCAGTCCTGCAGGCTGACTGTGATGGCTGTGAGTGCTGCAGCGAGCAGCAGCAGTGCCTGCAGGCTGACTGTGATGGCTGTGAGTGCTGCAGCAGAGCAGCAGCAGTGCCTGCAGGCTTCATTTGTAGCTGCCTTCTCTTTCTGCCTGCTGTGGAATGCTTTGTGGCCCCAACAGAGGGCAACAGCTGAATTCTCTTTCCTTTTGCAGCTGAGATGCCTCCTTTGGAATCCTCTTCTGACACAGAAAGCTTCCACCTACCATCACAAGAGGAGTCAGAGGCAGTGGAAACAGAAGCCAGGGGGCTTGGGTGCTGGCCTCCAGCAAGTAAGAAGCTGCCCAAGCAGTCTGTAGCTTTCTCCTGCCCAGGGGTGATGTTCTTTCTGCTGTTTCTGTTGGGTTTGTGCTGTTGATGCCTCCCTGCTTCCAGAAGGGTTTTGCCTGGTTTTGATCAGCCTGGAGGTGAGCAGGCTCATGCTGCCTTGGGCAGTAGCTTCCATCTGCCATCCAGACCTGGTGTCTCTCTTGTTTCTCTCTGCTCTAAGTTCTGTGTGGCAAATCTTCCCAGGTCAGTGCCCCTGAGCTTCCTCCCTGCTAGCAGTGCTGATCCCTTGTGGTTACTGACTTGTAACTGGAGCTCAGCAGCTTTGTTCTGAGCCTGACAGTGCTGTGTGGGATCCACCTTGCTGCAGAGGACAGGACTGAAGTATGGAGCAGCTGTGGGACAGTGCTGGGGAGGAATTGTCCCCAGAAACCTTGATCTCTGCAGGCTGCACTCTGCTCTGTGGCTGGACTTGGGAAATGCTGTTTGTTCAGTGGTGTTTTCCCAGAGGGCTGGAGAGGAGCAGTGCAGAGGCTCTGAGCAGTCAAAGGTGATCAGGAGAATTGGTCTGTGTCCCTTCTAAGCTTTTGGGGCTTTCTTTTTGTCAGGACAACCCTCCTGCTGAGAGTGGTTTCCTCTGCCAAGCTGCTGGTGGTGCTCAGCTGTGCAGCTGGAGTGTGTAGGTAGGGCAGCAGTCCAGGAGTTCTCCCTGGCTTTGGTGGTGTGTGCTGAGGAGCTTGGAAGCCTGGGTCTGCAAGGTGGCCTTCATGTGGCACTTGCACACCCATTTCTGAGAGGCTGCTCTGGGCCTTCAGAGGAATGTTGGTTTCCCAGGGAATTTCCCCTGATCAGGCCAGAAGATGAGGCCTGTGGTGCAGGCAGCCAGAGCTTTGCTGCTCTCTGTCCCGGAGGGAAGCTGGTGGAAGCTCCTGGCAGGATAAGGCTTGGAAGATCTTTCTGCAGCTGTTCCTTGGCAGGAAGCTCCAAGTTTGCTGTTTGGTCTTACAAGCCCCCTGAAGGGGAGTGCAGCAGGCTGTGATGTGTAGTCAGGGTACCCACTGGGATGCTGCAGGCCAGAGGGCAAAGCTGTGAGCTGCCAGCTTGCAGCAGGGCAGGATCCAAGCCACGGGAGGCCGATGGTGTTCCGAGGAGCGGATGAGGGCTGAGCCCCTCTGCTCTGCCCTGGGAAGGGGCTGCAGGCAGAGCTGCTGCTCTCAGTCCTAACCAGGGGGCTCTGTCCCATGAGCTTCTGCCTGATTTGCTGGGGCACTCCTGGGGATTGCTGCTCTCTGGGCATTTGTTCCCTGGGTAGTGCTGCTGGATAGAGCCAGGGAGCTCTGAGGAGAGCAGGCCAAGAGTGCCCCAGCTGCAGCCTTGCCCCAGGCTCCCCAGCCTGCCCTGTGGAGATGGCACTGCTGGGGGAGGCAGAGGAGAGCAGAAAACAAGCAGTGTGCCGGGACTGAGGTGCAGAGGAATGCCTCCAAGACTGAGTTCTCCTTCAGTAGCACTTTTCTCTCTGTCCTGGCCTCACAGAGCCCTCTGCAGAAGCCTTCAGAGATAACTCCTTGAGAGACCATCAGCCCCAGGGCATCTCCAGTCAGCAAAGGGGACATTGGTGGCTAGGAAGAATTGCCCTGGCTCCACTGTTTGCAGGGCTGGATCTGTGCCCCATGTAGGCTATCCCAGCATGCTGGGGCTTGGAAGGGACCTCTGGGGATCATCCAGTCCAACCCTCTTGCAATCCCAGGGTCACCCAGAGCAGCTTGCCCAGGTTCACAATGTCTAGGTGAGTTTGGAATGTCTGCAGAGAAGGAGACTCCACAACCTCTCTGGGCAGCCTGCTCCAGGGCTCCTTCTTGACCACAGCAGCTACTTACAGTTCCAGGCTGCTTTGCCTCTCTGGCTGGCTTCAGGTGACCAGCTGCTCCCACTGGGCCCTGGAGCCTCTCAGGCCTTTTGCAGGCTCTCTTGGAGCGATGGCTCTGCTCAGTGGCCACGGCTCAGCTCACCTGCAAGGAGCAGCAACAGACCTTTGAAAAGCCAGAACCCCACTCACAGCAAACCCAAAGGCTCCACAGTGCCTCCAGGCTGGGGCATCCTTCCCAAGGGGAGAGCCCCTGGGCTGCCCTGCTGCTGTTTCTGCCTCGGGGAGCACAGAGCTCCATGCCCTGGGGAAGAGCCACAGATTCTCTCCACAGATTCTCTCCACAGTTTCTCACCACACTTTCTCTCCACAGTTTCTCAGGGCTGCTGTGCTTGGCTTCAGGGACAAAAAGCCACCCTGCAAAGATGACTCCTTCCAGACACCACATTACCACAGTGCCCAGGAGCATTTCCCCAGGGAGAATGAGGGCCCTGCTCTTCACTCCCTGACACCCAAACTCAAGGCTCTCTACAGGCATTACAGAGGCTGCAACAGCAGAAATCAAAGCAGGAAAGCACTCAAGGAAGAAGCTCAGCAAGAAATGCTGCAGGGGTGAAAGCAGGGCCACTGAAGGCTTCATCCTAACAGCAGAGGATCTCCAGCCTCCTTAGCCTACAAGTAGCATGGAGTAACAGGTCCCTCTGAGTTAACCAGGTGCAGGTTAACTTCTGCCACTCAGCAGCATGGCCACCACCTCTCTTCATCAACACAAAGCCTAGCAACAGTGACCTCCACTCTGCTGAGGGGCTCCAGTGACCCACAGCCAAAGCTGGCACAAGAGGCACCGCCAGCAGCCCTACAAAACAGCCTCTCAGCCTTTCTGAGCCACCTCCAGAGTCGGCAGCAGCACTTCCCGGTGTCCAGCACAGGCTGTGGATGGTCACATCCTGACCAGCTGCCTTCCTGGAGCCTCCCTGAGAGATCTGAAACGCTCAGGAAACCTCAGCCTCAACCAAGCTGCTTCCATCTCAAGCCTCCAAACCTTCTTGGGCAAACAATTGTGTGTGTGCCTGCCCCACTCCCAGCCTGGGGCCCAGCCTCTGGAAGAACAGAAGCACTCAGCTCAGAGACATCCAACTGCAGAAGGGGAAGTGACCAAAGGCAGGAGCCGGAATGCAGCCTACAGCCTGAGCTGGGCCGGCTCCAGCCTGACGCCGGCTCTCCAGCACACACACACACTGCTGGCTGCCAGGGGAGAGAACATTCCACAGCTGCTGCACTGCTGCTGCACTGCTGCTGCACTGGCTGGGACCCCCTGCTGCTGCCGCCGAGGAAGCACTGGTTGTTTCCCACCCCTCAGTGCAGAGGCAATGCTGGACAACCTGGCCTGAGTTACCTGCAGCCTCCTGAAGCAGTCCAGCCTCTGGATTTCCCTGAGACACCTGCAGGAACTGCTGCCTCTCAGGAAATCCCCTGGGGCTTTAAAATGCAAGGAAAGGAGAGTTGGCCTGGGGGAGCTCTGCAGTCAGTTCTACCTAGGCATCTGCTGCTCTCTCCATCCTCAGCCTGCACAGCGTTGGCTAGGCAGGGGAGAAATCCTCTGGTCCCTCCTTTGCAGAAGGGGCAGCAGAGGCCAAGGCCTCCCAGAGCCCGGGGCTGAGAGCAGGAGGAGAGGAGGAGGAGGAGGAGCAGGCTGGCAGCAGTGAGACAGGCAGCCCCTGTCCCCCCCAGGCTTCACCCCAGCCTGGATGCAGACACAGCAGCATCCCGTGGCAACGAGGAAGCCCCAGAGGGACTTTGTGTTTCAGGGAGCAAAGTTTGCTGCCTGTCCAGCTGTGGGGGCAGGGAGAAGAGAAAGGGGCCCCAGCCCCCGGGGGTCCCCAGCATGGCAAGTGCTGCAGCTCCAGGGGGCTCTCCCCCAGCACAAGATCCTCCACTTGGCTCCAGGGGCGACCTCCTCCCTCCCATCCTGCCCCAGACAGCAGCTTCGTGCCGGCAATGTCCTCAGCACTGCTGTGTGGGACAGCGGCGCTCAGGCTTCCACCCTCCCTGCCCAGCCCTGCTGCCAGCCCGCCCTCCTGAGGCAGCCAAAGCCCCCCGGGCTTGGGCTGGGGAGGGGACACAGCCATCGTCACCTCGGCGCGGGGCCGGCCCCAGTGTCCAATGGTATCCACCAATATCTACCAAGATCTAGTAATGTCCACCGCTAGCCAGGAAAATTCAGCAACTCCCCCAGCACCCACAACCAGCCGCCAGCCGCTCTCCTACTCCAATCGCTCTCAGGGCTGTGCCTGCTTGGCACAGCAACAGAGCCTGAGGCCACCCAGCGGCACCTGGCAACCGCGGCACAAAGAGAGGAGTGCCCAGCGCTGGGACCAGAGGGCAGACACCGGGCACAGGGCAGGCCCAGAGCCCAAGGGGAGCTGCCTGTGGAGCCCTGCTCCGGCTCACCCAGGGCAGGCCCAGAGCCCACAGGGGAGCTGCCTGTGGAGCCCTGCTCCGGCTCACCCAGGGCAGGCCCCAAAGCCCAACAGGCCCCAGGGCTGCCAAGCAGCTCCTGCAGAGAGCCCCCACACAGCTCCTGCTGCCCCAGGAGACACAAAGCAGCTGCCTCCCCTCTGGCCAGCCTGCCTTGGAGGAGCCCAGGCTGCCACTGGCCTCCTGTGCTGCAAGTGCCCCTCTGCTCTCATTCCTGGAAAAGCAGTGCTATTGAAACTGGAGATGCACAGAACATGTGTCTGAGACACTTGGGATGGAGATCTTGTATCTTTAAAAATCAGTGTTTGACATTCTAAGCATCAAACCAGAAATGAGAGACAATTAAAGCTCAGCGAATGGAAATGTTAGGCAAGTGAAGTATTGTCTAAAGCACTCTTTCTCTTCCTTGCCCTTACCATCCAAACAAGAAGAGCGTGCACTTGGGTTAACAGGCAAAAGCACTCCACAAGAAAGGTACACAAACTCTGAATAGCACTGGAGGCTCTTTCAGCCCTCTGCAGCACTGCTGGGAGCTAGCTGAGTGAGTTTGGATGGAAAAAAATAACCAGAGAATGCCAGGTCGTCAGAGCCAGCGACTGCATGTCAGTGAGCCCTTGTGAAAGCCTGGATGCCTGCTGCTGGCTCCTCTGGTGGGTGTTTGGGCTTCCTGCTCGCGGGGAGAGGCTCCAAGCTTGCAGAGTTTCTCCGGAGGCGTGCTGCACCTTTCAGACCGAGATTCATGTCTTCAAGGGGCTTCATGGTTTCATTTGTCTGAGCTGGTTAGAAACCATGTTCAGAATGTTGTAGGAATTCAAAGTGTTTCCAAAGTTTAACTTGAGAAACTGGCAGGTACTACACACAGGGCTGTCAGTTACAGGCTGTGAGGGGTTGAAATCCACCCCCCAACATTAACTTTGCCAGCCCAGCTCAGTTGGAAGCAAATGGAAACTGTATTGACAGGCAAAACTACAACCTACAATGGAATGCAAGGAAGAAGTACACAATATACAGGAGTTACAATTAACAAACACAAGGAACCCCCTGGTCAAAGAGGCCAGGGGAGCTGTCTCTCTGCCCTCCCGCCCCCTGTCCAAAAGGAAGAAAGGAGCAGAGAAAAAGGAGCTGTCAGACTTCACCAAAACAATGCAGCCAAGGCCAGGCAGAAGCAGGTCAATATTCTCTCCAGAGTGAAGAGAGAGGAGAAGGTTGGGGAAGGTTTGGAAGGGAAGGTTTGGGGAGGGAAGGTTTGGGAGGGGAAGGGAAGGTTTGGGAAGGGAAGGGAAGGGAAGGGAAGGGAAGGGAAAAGAGAAGAGAAGAGAAGAGAAAAGAGAAGAGAGAGGAGAAGAGAAGAGAGGATGGGAGAAGAGGAGAGATAGAGGAGAGGAGATGATGAGGAGATGAGGGGGGAGGGGAGCCCAAAGCCCCTGATGGAATCCTGCCCTGATGCCCAGGTTTCAAACTTCCCAGTGCTCTCCTGTGAGCTTGGGATGAAGACAAATGGCTACTCACAGCCTAGCCTAAAAAGGCCTCAAGCCCTTGGGGGGTGGCAGGGCTGCATTGGTGGTGCTGC
>JAAWVA010000042.1:5152013-5179920 GCA_015227895.2 Colaptes auratus | reverse complement strand
GGCTGCATCTGCCCCTGCCTGCATCCCAGCCAGTTAGAGCAAGGGAGTTCATCATGTTGTCAGTTCCTTCCCCTGGGTGTCTGTCCTGCTCTGAGCCAGGCAGAGCCTCTCCTGGCCCTGAGAAGGGCAATAGAATGACTCTGCACAAATGGACTGAGAAGTGCTGGAGAGTGTAATGGAAGAGCAGCTGGTGTTTGAGAGAAGCTACAAAGCACAGTGCCCAAAGAATCCCATAGCACAGAGAGCCCCTTCCAGCACAGCCAAGGTCCCCACATTTCCCATCTCCTCTCCCCCCTTGGGTACACCCAACGCCCCCTGGTCTCTCCCCCCCTGCCTGCTAGGCTGGGCTCAGCTGGCCAGGTCTGGGACTGCTTCCCCCTTCTCCCTCCTGCATTTTTCTAGAGCAGCCCAAGAGGCCCTGGGGACCTCCCCCGGCCTTGCCCCCTGGGGAGCATCCCCACGGGAGCAGAGGGCAGAGAGAGGAAGAGAAAGACTTTGAGCTGGGCTGAGGGGCAGGCTTGATGGGGAGAAATAGGCTGCTTCCTGTGCCCCCCTGCTGGGCTGGGCACTCGGGACACCAGGTGCAACCTCCTGTGCAGGGACAGGAGGCAGCCAGCCTGAACTGCCAGAGTCTCTCTTCATCAACTGTTGGCTTCTCAACTCAGCAATGAAAGAGCTTTCTGCTCATCAACTGCAAGGGTTTCCTCTTGCCACTTCATCTCCACAACTTCCTCTCTGCCATGGGAGGGGCCAAAGGGCCCCGCACAGGCCCAGACAGGCACCAAGGTGTCTAGACAGGGTCCCCCCCTGCCCCCTCCTTCCTGCAGAGAGGCAGGTGACATGGGCAGAGGAGCAAGGGGACACCAAATGCTCAAGGGCAAGCAGGAGGTGGCTCCCAGCGTGAGCAGTCCCACTGCCAGGGCAGTGCCTCAGTGCCCTCTGCTGCAGCTGCTGCTCCACACCTCTGCCACATGAAGAGCTGGGCCAGTGCTGCCTCTGCTCTGGGCCAGGTTGAACTGGACTGGTTCCAATTAGCTTCTAAGAGGGGACCTCTGCCTCTGGTGGCAGAGACCTGAATGCACTCAGAAGGTGAGGGGAAAGAATGGTCTCCTTCTCCTTCCCCATCTTGGACATGGATGTCTGAAGTGGCTGCGGTGGCTCTTCCATGCCGTTCTCTTCTTCCCCAGCCAGAGCTGTGCCGGCTGCAACCAAGGGATGTGGTGCCAGCTGCCCCCCAGCTGCCCCCCGCAGCACATTCAGCAGCAGTAGGAAGCCTTGCTCCGTGCTCTCCCCCCACGGCTCCTTGCCAGGAGCGCAGCAGGGAGGAGGAGGAACGAGCTCGGAGGCTCACGGAGAGCTCTCCCCGCAGGACTCTGCCCCGGGGAGCGCTCGGGGCTGTCCCCGCAGCAGCGCCCCCTGCTGGGCTGCAGCTGCCGCTGCTCTCTGCCCTGCCCTCAGCGCAGCCCCGGGGGCAGCGGGGAGGATTGCCGCCCCCTGGATCCCCTCTCCAGCTTCTCTCTGCCCGAACGGCTTCGCTTGTGAGCTATGGCCGCACGGTTGTCCATTCCCCTTGTAAAGAGAGTCCAGCCCTGCACAGAAGCTGGGAGTGAGTGTTGGGCAATTGCTCACCTTAGTAAGGGTTGGTTCTGTTCGTATTACTCTGTGGTTGCCTTATTAAGTGTCATGAATCATAACCAGAAGAGTCTCTGCCTCTCTCTCCCTCCCCCTCCTTTCTTCCCCCACCCAGCCTGGAGAGAGCAGGCAGCTCACAGCCCTGCTCCCAACTCCAGACCCCCAGCCTAGCCCCGCTCTGGGAGCTCCTCTGCTTGCTGGCTCATGCACCAGCGTTGGTGCACCTCTGGCTGCTGCTCAGACACTGAGCCCCAGCGCTTGCACCTGGGCCCCAGCTTCATGCTGGAGACTGAGAGAACTCTCACAGCCTCACTCTGCTCCAGGAGGCAGCTGCCCTTGGACCTGCGAGGGAGCTGCTGTAGGGGCACCCAGGCACCTTCCAGAGCAGTGGGCACCCCGGCAGGACACTGCCCTGGCTGCTCTCCAGGTGGCAGAACAGACCTGCCTGGCACTGAATCATTTGCAAGCCAGAGAGCTTTGGATGCATTGCCCAACCTCTGCTGCCCATCTCCATGCAGCCAAAGCCTCCACGGGGACAACCCTAGCAGGACCCCTAGCCTTCCTCCTTCCACCAGCTTTCAAGCCAGGCAGCTTCAAAGCTGAGCAATGCAAAAGCAGCCCAGCAGAGCCAAGCTCTGGCCTCACCCTGCAGAGCTTGGGGCCTTCCAAGTGCCTGGGTGGAGAAGAGCTCAGGTGCAGGAGCTGCATGAGCTGAGAGCATCCCCAGGGAAAGCTCTGGAGAAAAGAGCTCAGCTGCAGCACAGCTCTCATCTCAGCCTCCTCTGGGGTCTCTGCCCACAGCCTGGAGCTGAAGTGGATCTGCGCACCACCTGCCCGGGCAGGCACTACCCAGCAGCAGCTGCTCCTCCTGGCAGGGAAAGAGGAACCTGCAGCACTGCTGAGGAGCAAAGGAGAGCAGAGCTGGGCCCTTGCTGTGGTGCAGCTGGGCTGAGGAACCTCCTGGGCAAGCTGGCCCTGAAGCAGAGAGATCCCTCCTCCCCCACAGCTCCCCTGGCACATCCCTCTGTGGGTGCCACCGTGCCCATGTGGCTTTGGTCCCTCAGGGGCCGTCTGGGTGTCCTGTGGCTGGCCTCTGCAGAGCTCTCCTCCAACCCCAGAGCTCTGCTTCCCCTCACAGCCTCCTGGCTGCTTGTGCTTTGGCCTTCCTCGAGTGGCCTCTGCCTGGGCACCCTGCTCCTCTGAGCTCTTCACCCCAAAGAAGAGAGCAAAGGCAGAGACAGGGGAGAGCTGCCCTGAGAGCCAGCACTGCAGGGGGGTCTCAGCAGAGCACAGGGGCAGAGCCCCCTCAGGTGAGGCTCTGTCTCTGCCAGACTTGCCCAGTGCTCAGGGCAGAGAGCAGAGCTCTGTCTCTTCTGGACAGCCAGAAGGGATGGCTGCAGGCCTGGGGCCCTGGCACCTCTTCACTGCCCTTCCACTCTGAGCCTTTTCCACCCCCCTGCCCCCATCCAGCCTGGCCCCTGCCCTGGCCCCTTGACTGTGGGCACAGTAGGGGCATCCACAACACTGTCAGGAGCTGCCTTCTCTTCTGGCCCTGGGGCAGCTTCTGGCAGCAGTGCTGGAAGGCTTCTGCTGCAGGCAGCTCCCTCTTGGCTGGGGAGTGAGCCCCAGAGGAGAAAGCTGTGGGGGGCAGGGGGTCCCTGAGGGACCCAGGCCCAGCTCATCCAGGACCTAAAGCAGAAGAGCAAACCTTGGTCATGCTCCCGCCCCCTCCATCCTCACACCCCCTGAAAGACACTGAGCTGTTGTGTCACTCTGATTGAGGTAGGTGGATCACAGCCCCACCCCCAGCCCAGGCTGCTGGGCAGGCTCCAGAGCAGGGCCAGGGCCTACAGGTGGCACCTGCAGAGGACTCTGCCCCGAGTGGCTCAGCTGAAGGAAGCAGTGCCCAGGGGCTGCCCTGGCACCACCTTTCTCTCCAGACTGGGAGAGCAGCTGACAGGCAGGAGGCTGCACAGAGAGCACTCCCTGTGCCCCCAGCCAAGCCACAAGGCTGCTGAGGGGCAGCAGCAGCAGCCTGGGCAAGGCTCTGTGCCCTTGGCACCTGCTGGGACACAAGGCCCCAGGGCCCCCCCGGGGCAGGCTCAGCACCTAAGCGTTGTGAGGCTCTACCTGCCCTGGCCTGGGCAGCTTCCTGCTCTCCAGGATGGTGCTCAGCACATCTGCAGAGCTCAGCACCTCGATGTCCAAGCAGGGCACCCTGACTTCTGGCCACTGGCTGACCCTGCTGCACCTCCCCCTTCTGGCTGGGACCACTTGGGCTGCTCAGGAGGCTTCGGCTCCTCCAGGAGCTCTTTCTTCAGCCTCTCCTGACGCTGCTTCTTGTTAGCCTTCTGCCTCCTGGGCAGGAGAAAGGCTGCTGCTGGTCTGCTTGCTGCAGCACTCCTGCCTCTGAAGGGACACCTTCCAGCCTGTCCCAGCAGGACAAAACATGAGCCACCTCCTCCTATTACACCTCCCAAGCCTTCAACCTCAGGGCCGAGGTCTTCTGGCTCTAGCTCTGGCCTTGCTTTGTGCTTTCTGCCCCCCAGCAGCTATCTGCCAGGGCAAGCTTGCTCTGCTGCTTCTCATCTTGCCAGCCAGCTGGAACAGAGTCTGGGCACTCCTTGGCAGACTCCTTCTTGTCTGCCCTCTAAGTGACGCTCAGCTGCCTGCTGCTGGCCGCCTTGGTGCTGCTGCTGGATGCGTTTGTGCTGCGGGCAGGAGGAGTCCATCTGCCTGCCCCACAGAGGGAGCAGGGCCAGCAGCTCCTCCCTAGGCTGGCTCTGTGGTACTGCCAGGCCAGGGCAGCAGAAGAGAAGGAAGCCATGGGAGGGCCAGGAGAGAGTTCAGAGGGCAGAGGCAGCATCAGGGCGTGCTGTGCCAGAGCCCAGCTGGCCCTGTCCTTGGCAAGGGCTGCTGGGCTTGCTCAGCCCCTCGGAAAGCAGCAAGAGGATTCTGTGTGCCCAGGCAGAAGCGTCATTTGGGGCCTGGGGGCCTTGCCCAGGCCCTGGGCAGCAGCTCTAGCAGGGCAGGCAGCTCCTGCCCAAGAGAGGCCAGGAGGCCAAGCCCCCCGAGCTGATGGGCACCCCCCTGAGAGCTGAGGATGCTGCCAACGGCAGCGGAGGGTGAGGAGCCCACGGCGGTGCTCTGTGGGAAGGAGCTGAGGATGGGGCCGGGCAGGGTCACCACCACGGGGGAGGGCTGGATGGCAACGGTGGAGTCCTGGCACCTCACACAGCAGGGCTCATTGCAGCTGTTGGCCAGCGGGGTTGGGCCCAGGGCTGGCAGGGCAGGCACGGGCTGCAGCAGGACAAGGCTGGGGCCAGAGCTGGATCTGGCAGAGCGCAAGGGGGAAGCAGAGTAGAGGGGGTGAGTAACATCCTGATCCCCCTGCTGCAAGGGAGATAAAACAGCTGCTGGCTGGGAGCTGATGCTGCTCAGAGAGCAGGAAGGGAGGAAAAAGGGCTTCAGAGTCACTTGTCCTCGAGGAGAGGAGCTGAGAGAAGTGGAGGAAGAGCAGGGCTTTGCCCTGGCTTTTATACTGCTCACAACTGCCCCAGGGCTGCAGTCAGGCAGATCCAGACAGCTTCCTTAGAGGTCATTGTGCAGCAGAGCCTCTCACTGAAGGCATCCCAGCCAAGGCAGAGGCACTTTTGGGTTTCCACCTTTCCATGCTTCCATGCTGTGATTTGGGCCATGAGCATTTCCCTGTGAGGCTCCTTTCCAGTGCTGAGATGAGAGACCAAGGGCTGTCAGGTCAGGAATGCTTCACCTTGGGCTGCAGGCCTGAGCTGGTTGCTGTGTGGGGATGCAGTGGAGGCAGCTGACGATGGCCTGAGATGTGGCCGTGGGCTCCTTTGTCACCCTGACCAAGGCAAGGGCTGCAGCTGGCTGCCATGGGTGCTGCTCTGCTCTCCAGCCAGGGAGCTGCACTGCTCACTTTGGGTCCCTTCCAACCTCTGCTGTGCTGTGATTCTGTGCTGCTGCTGCTGCTGCTGTGGCACAGGCCTGCCAGTGTGTTTTGGCAGTTGCTGTCTCCCAGCCGTCTCCTGGGGGCTCCAGCCAATGCCTTCAGCGTTCTGGGCTCATCTCTCTGTCCAGTGTGTGTGCAGCCAGCCTCTGTGTCAGCTCACACCTGTGTCTGTGCCCTCACCCTGCCTGCATTCAGTCTCTGCTCAGAAGGGTTTGTTCCCTCAGCTCTGGCTATTCCTGCACCCTCCTGTGTGTGCTGCTCCTGGGTGTGCACAGCTCCTGGCCCTGCTCCCTGCCTGCCTCTGCTCCTCAGCAGGGGATGTGCTGCTCGTGGCAGGGGCACTCTTCACTCCCTCTCTGTGTACACCACAGAGCAACAGGTTCCAGTGGCATGGACCTGCTGGGGGCCTGCCCTGGCTGCTGGTGCTGAGACACAGCAGAGATGTCCTGAGCTTTTCCTTCTCCTCCTCCTCCAAAGCTCTCAGATTTCAGAGCCCAGCCCCTTGTGTCCGAGTCAAAGTCATGGACACAGAATCAGAAGAAGGGTCCTGGCCTCAGGATGGCCCCTCCTGGTAACAGGGGGCAGCTTCATCCCCTGGTGCTGCCCCTTGGGGCAACTGGGGGCACTTCATCTCCTGGGTGCTGCCCCTCTTGGTGGCAACTGGGGCAGCTTCATCTCCTGGGTGCTGCCCCCTCTTGGTGGCAACTGGGGGCAGCTTCATCTCCTGGGTGCTGCCCCCCTTGGTGGCAACTGGGGGCAGCTTCATCTCCTGGGTGCTGCCCAGCCTCTGGGTGGGCTGGGGGCAGCTTCCTCTCCTCAGGGTTCTAAAGGAGTCATCCTCTGCAGAACAAATTGAAAGTCCTGTGAGACTTTTGTTGTGGAAGGTAAGAGGGAACCAGCGCTGATGCAGGCAGAGGCTGTGCTCTGCCAGCTCCCATAGCCCAAACAGTCGCAGCCAAGCTTTGGTGCCAGCAGGATATGAATGTTCCAAACATGTTCTCAGGCAAAGGCTGCTCATGTCCAAGAGTGCTCAGAGCAGCTGTGGCCTGTGGAGCGGGCTGTGCCGTGCGGCCCCGGGCCATCTCCTCCTCCTGTGGTCATCTGGATGGAGGCAGAAGTCTCCCTGGAGGCGGGACGCAGGCTCCTTGTGGTCCAGGTGCCAGAACACTGCTGGTGCAACTGCTTGTAAGCCAACATGTGGCTGTTCCTCCTGGCAGCTGCTCTCCTCCACAGATGTGTAACACCATCCTATCCTTTCTCACCCCTGCCCTGCCTCTGCCTGCGTGCACTCAGGAGCGGGGACTTGTTCCTGAGGCTGTGGCTCTGGGTTGCTGTGGAGAGGCAGCAGCTGAGTGCCTCAGCGCAGGGCCCGAGCAGCTGAGCAGCAGAGCACTGCTGCAGCCCATGCTGCGCTGTCTTGGAGCAGCAGAGCAAGTGCAGTCCGATGTGGAATTGCTTTCTTTGAGGCTGGCGAGCTGTTTCGCTGTGCCGGGTGTGTGTGCGGATGCTGCGCTGCCGCCGGCAGAGCCACAGCTGCCTGCCCAGGGCTTAGTGGGGTTAAGGCAGAGTGTCCTCTCCACGCGTGCAGAGCAAGCCTTGGGGGAGAGGCGGGCCGCGCCGGGCCCCCTGCCCGTGCTGGGGCGGCTGCTGCCGGGGGCCCTGCCGGGGCTGCTGCGGCGGGCCCGAGCCGAGCCGTGCCGGGCCCGGCGGGGCCTCGGTGGGTCTGGAGCTGCTCCCCGGATCAAGGGAGCGAGCCCGGCGGCGGCGGGCAGAGAGCTTTCCCGGCTGTGGTGCCGGGTCGGCGGCGGGCAGAGAGCTTTCCCTCTGTGGTGCCGGGGTCGGCGGCGGGCAGAGAGCTTTCCCGGCCTGCCGCTGGGGTCGGCGGCGGGCAATAGAGCTTTCCCGGCGCTGCCGCGCTGGGTCGGCGGCGGAAGAGCTTTCCCCGCTGTGGTGCCGGGTCGGCGGCGGCAGAGAGCTTTCCCGGCGCTGCTGCCGGGGTCGGCGGCGGGCAGAGAGCTTTCCCGGCTGTGGTGCCGGGGTCGGCGGCGGGCAGAGAGCTTTCCCGTCTGTGGTGCCGGGTCCGGCGGGCAGAGAGCTTTCCCGCGCTGCTGCCGGGGTCGGCGGCGGGCAGAGAGCTTTCCCGGCTGTGGTGCCGGGGTCGGCGGCGGGCCGGGGGAGCGGGTCGGCCCGGCCCGGAGCGGTTGGGCGCGGCCACGTCTCCGCCGCCGGCTTCTCCCTCCGTGGAGCGGCATCCTCTGACTGGCGACCTGGAGGCGCAGGGTCGGTGGCGGAGGAGCGGCAGCCTGGCTGTGGCTGCCCGCGCCGCCCGGTGGCCCGCTGGAGCGGGGCGGCTGCGGGCGGAGCTGCGAGCGCCTGGCGCTGCTGTGGGGCGGGAGCCAGGCCTGCGTGCGCTGCGGGCCCCAGTCCCGGAGCGGCCCCAGGGCGAGCAGCTGGCCGTGGGGCTGGCATGCCGGGCGGCTGCCGCCCGTGGCGCTGGAGGAGGCCCGCGGGCGGCAGTGGCAGCCGGGGCGGGAGGAGCTGCGTGTGGCTCGCTCGGGCCGAGGCGCCGTGGTCATCCTGACGTGCTGGGTGGGCACCTGACCGCCGTGGGGTCCCCGCGCGCCGTGGCTTTACAGAATCCCAGAAAGTGAGGGGTTGGAAGGCACCTCCAGAGCTCATCCAGGCCAAGTCAGGGCAGGGGCAGCCAGGGCAGGTCACACGAACACATCCGGGGGGGTTGGAAAGTCTGCAGAGAGACTCCACAGTCTCTCTGGGCCTGCTTCCAGCCTCCAGCAGCCTCACACCAAACAACTTTCTGCTCCTGCTCCTGCAACCTCCTGGGGTGCAGTTTGTGCCCCCTTGCCCCCTTGCCTGTCTCAGGGCACCTCTGAGCAGAGCCTGGCCCAGCCTGTTCCCCTGTGAGAAACTGTTTTTAATATTTGGCTTTGGCAAGGGGATTGCTGGGGTCCTTGGGGTTCGATCCTTGGGCTGATTGGTTGGTTGTGGTCTGTATTGTGTGGGGTTCATTCTGTGTATGGGAGAGAAAGGTGAGGCAACCAACACATCTAAAGACTGGCCAGGGTCAAAAGTGTAGGTTTTGTCTCAGTCCCTGATGAGAGGGGTGGAGTGTGCTTGGGAATATATGAATATGTATGTTTGCTGTCTATATAAAATTCAACTTGTGTTGTTATGTGGGCCTCTAGCAAATAGATGAGGGGCAGCAACTGATGTCGGTTCCCTGGACCTGAGCAGAGCCTTCGACACTGTCCTGCACCACATCCTGGTCTCCAACTGTGACACATGGGTTTGATGGGTGACCACTAGATGGTAAGGAACTGCATTGATGGCAGCACTCAAGAGTGGCTGTCATGGTCCCGTCTCAGTGAGGCCAGGACAAGCATAGTCCCTCAGGGATCAGTCCTGGGACCAGGCTTGTTCACATCTCTGTGGGCCAGTCATGGACAGTGGCTTGAGTGCATCCCTCAGCGGTGCTGCTGACACCAAGCTGTGTGGTGCAGCAGACATGCTGGAGGGAAGGGATCCATCCGAGGGCGCCTGGACAGGCTGGAGAGGTGGGCAAGCCCACCTCAGGAGCTTCAACAAGACCAAGGCAGGGTCCTGCATCTGGGTCGACGCAATCCCAGGCACAAATCCAGGCTGGGCAGGGACTGGCTGGAGAGCAGCCCTGAGGAGTGTCGGCGACAGAGACTGGAGTCAATACAGACAACCAATCTGATCTGGTATTGTTCCGTTATTGTTCCAGTGTTGCATGGCTATAGTGTGAGTTATAGCATTGGCCAAGCTCCTAATACCACGCGAGGTTGTTGATGCAGCTGTGCCTCCTGTTATTCCCCAGATAACTCTCTGTGTTTCTAGCTGCCGGTGCCCTGCTTTAGTTACGTGCTGCAGGCACAGCACTGTTCTGCTACACTGCTAGCCACTGCTGCACTTATGCCCAGCATGGCCTACCACCGTGTCAGGCTCTAGGCCTACCCTGCCAGGTGGCTCACACGGCTCGTCGCTGGCATTGCCACAAATCCCCCTTTTGTTGTTGTGAGCAATCTGCTCATGGAGTTTGTCTCATCCCATACAAGATGCTACTTGCAAGCACAGAAGCAAGCGAGTTCAAGCTCAGCTGTGTAGCGAAAGCAAAAGTCCCGTAGCACAGCATGTCCGACAGACTGATGTGACCCACCCAAGGCACACGCTTAGGTTGAGCTAGTTAGAATGTCCCAACAGAGCTGGCATAATACATGGGCAAAGATAGCAAACATTGTAAAGAAGAACTTGATCTTAATGGTTCTGCTCTTTACATTTCACTCCTCTTATTGACAGAGAAGACTTGATTCTGCCTGAACACATTGCGCACAGGGATAAGACACACATGCAATCCTCAGCACTGTCTGTTACAGTCTGCTTCAGGGGTCTGTTTGCATCTTTATTTTCTCTAGGATGTCAAAAATCATGAATTGTTGGTAGCAAGATTTCTTTAATCTGTAAAGGTGGATCTGGCCCGGCTCTAGCTTCACAGACAGGAACCTTGCAGGCAGCCAGCAGAGCAAAGGAGCTTCATTGCTTTGCCCACTATAAACTGCACATCATAATGTGGTTTTGCTCATCCTAGTGTCACCGATCCCTTGATGTTCACACAGCAGTTACGCAGTCCTGGCACTCAGCTATAGGTTGGACGCTTTCTGTTGACATCTTGGATTATCTGACCGTCGCTGAGGTCAGTGCTAGGCAGGGTTGCTGACTGTCATTTTCATGACAGTTGTGCCGTGTCGGTGTGTCTTGTGGTGAGAGGGTTGCAGCACTTGGCAAAGTTGATGTTTCCAGGGGTGACGTGAGCTGACTCTCCCTTGTTGGTACCATTAAAAACGTCTTTTGCTATGGGGGATTCTCTCTTTCCCCCCTTTTTTCCCCCTCTCTCTTTTTTTCTCCTAGTATTTATTTGTTTGTTGCTGTTTCCAGCCTAAAATGAAATGCATGTTGTGTTATGATGCATTTGGCTTTCCCTCTAAGTGTGTAAAATTGGAGCAGACTGGTGAGGTGCCATACAAGTCCATTGAACGTTCTCCAATCACACAGCAGTCAACCAACCATAATATTCCGTCCTAAGTCACATGGTGCTGTGGTGCATTCTTCTGGTGGATGTTGTGATCTCAGAGTATCATAGCAGTTACTGTGATCGATGTTTCCACTGCATGGGAGATGCTGTTTCCTCAGAGTCTCGATCCTTCTGCCGTTGTTTATTGCGATGATTGCAGCGGACAGAAGAGAAGGCTCCCAGGTGACCTCATTGTGGCCTTCCAGGATCTGAAGAGAGCCTACAAGAAGGCTGGGGAGGGACTTCCTGGGGTGTCAGGAAGTGACAGGACTAGGGGAATGGAATGAAGCTGGAATGGGGAGATTCAGCTGGAGGGGAGGAGAAGTTCTTCCCCAGGAAGTGGTGGAGCCCTGGAATGGGTTGTGCAGGAGGTGGTTGAGGCCCTGTCCCTGGAGGTGTTTCAGCCCAGGCTGGATGAGGCTCTGGGCAGCCTGCTCTAGTGTGGGTGTCCCTGCCCGTGGCAGGGGGCTGGAACTGGCTGATCCTTGTGGCCCCTCCAACCCTGACTGAGTCTATGAGGCTATGATTCCATATATTTTTAAATTAGTTTTTAAATTTATTTGTTTTTAATGTCATCTATTTTTTTAATTTCATTTTCATCCTTTTAAAAATCTATTTGTGATAAATTTTTTTGATTTTATTATTAGTATTTTAATTTTAATTTTCCCCTTTTTCCTTTTAAAAAAAATGTAAATTTATTTTTATTTTAATTTTTGAAAGTTATTTTTTCTCGAATTTAATTTCTTGTTTTGTTATTTTAATTTTGTAACCTAATTAATTTTTTAAATTCTAATTTTGTTGTTTTATTTTTCATTTTATTTAAAATGTATTTTTAAATTACCTTTTAACTCATTTTTTGGTTTTGGCTTTTAATTACTTTATACCATTTTCATGTACTTTTTGATTGCATTTATTTTTTAATCTATACTTTTAAAAACTTTCTGATAATTTTGGGGTTAATTTTAATTTTTCTATTTTTTCTATTTTTCTATTTTTCTATTTTTTGTTATTTTTGTATTTTATTTTTAATTTTTTTAAATTTTAAAATTATTTTTAATTTAGGTTTTTCGTCATTTTAAAGTTATTTTTTAAACTTTTAAAAATTATTTTTATTTCTTATTGTCATTTTTTCAATTTTTATTTTAATTTTTCATTGTAATCCATTTAATTTTTTTTGTTTGATGATCTTATTTTTTAATTAATTTTTTTGCATGTTTGTTGTATTTAATCTATTTTCCATTTTAATTTTTATTTTTGCCTTTTTAAAACCTTTTCCCTTAATTAGTTTTTATTATTCCTTTTCGTTTCCATTTTATGAATTTTTTTGTAGTTGTATTTTTGGTTTGTTTTAATCGAGTACCTGGAGAATCCTCTTTTTTCTTTAGGCACCAATCCTCATGCTTTTTGTTAACAGCTACTTCTCGTTAGGAATCCTGAGGATTTTTTTAGTTTAATTTTTATTGTTGGGTTTTTATTATTATCTTGTTACATTGTTTTTATTTTACATTTTGGTTTGTTTGTAATTCCTTCTCTAGCGTTTCTTTTGGTTATTATTTTGTTATGTTGAGCTCTAGTTTCGGTATCTAATTTTTCTGTTGTTTTGTTATGTTTTGAATTGCACTTTTTGTATCTAAGTTGTAATATTTTGGTTTGGTTTTGTTACATATATTTGTAGTTGCAAATTTTATTGTCCTTGTTTTCGGTTTGTAAAGGTCTCGCTCCGGAGAGGGAAAGAGATTCAGGTGTTAATGACTATTCCCGTGTTGTGAATCGAGGCACAAAGGAGGCCAAAATATCAACAGCTAGCTATTGATTACATAAATACAGTGGATGGACATAAATACAGTGGATGGATCAGAAGGGGAGAGAGAGAATAGAGAGAGAAGAGAGAGAGGAAAGGAATTCTATTACCACACCCCCTCACCCCCCAAGCAGTTTGAGTCTGTGGAGGAAAGGTGCTGCAGGAGATGTTGGGTCTGTAGAGCTGCCGGATTGTTGGGTCTGTAGAGCTGCAGGAGATGTTGGGTCTGTAGAGCTGCAGGAGATGTTGGGTCTGTAGAGGAAGGGTGCTGAGGCTTTGGCTGTAGAAGGGATGTGGTCCTCTGGGCAGCTTCTTCAGCTCCATGAGTTGCAGCAGCCGGAACTTAGGGCACAGAGAGAGGGTTTACAGAGTCCAAGGTCCGTTGTGTTGGCCCCGTGATCCTTCCAGCCTGTGGTGCTGCATTTTGCTTCTCCAGTTTTCTTCTCCGTTTTTCTTCTACCTAGCCAGTAGTTGCTCCAGTCTTTTATACAATTTTTAGTCCTCAGGCAAGTGTCCAGGTGTTGTTCCCCAGGATATCGTTCTGGGAAATCATCCTTAGGTAGTGTCCAGGTATCGTTCCCCAGGAAATCTTTCTGTGTACTCAGGTGAGTTTGGGCAGGGTCTGGATGGAGGGGGGAGGAGGCCTCCACCTCCTCCTGCTCCATCTACCTACCCACACACCCTTTACACATCAGGGAATCCATTGTCCTTTCCTGGGGTATCTGATGGCTGGAAATGATCCTGTCCTGCAGGCGTGCTGGCTGGGCCCTTGGACCATTGCTGTAGGCCAGCTGCAGTCCCGTGAGCAAGGTTATCTTTGCACCTTCCAAGAGTCCTTCCAGTGGCTCTGCCCAAGGCACAGCAGCTATTGTCTGGGCAAGCAGCAAGGGATTTGATCTTTGTTGAGTCACACCAGGAGAGACAAGCTTTAGTCTCTCACTCGGTTTTACTGGTTTTGGGGAGTATTTGTATTTTTTTCCAGTCAGTGTCTAAGAAGGAAACAGGAAGAGCTTACATTAGCTGAGGAATCCTTTCAAAAACGAATAGCTGTTTACTGCAAACCCTAACTCCATTGCACGGAGCTCCTTCGCAGTGCCGAGGCACACAGCTAAGGAGCTGCCACCCCGAAGCAAAACTTACACTGTGAACCCATTGCTAAGTCCTATACCTTACTGCAATTCCTTTGTGCCGAGTAGCTGTAAATACCAAATGCTTGCTATTCATGGTGCTTACTAGGAAGGCTCAGCAAAACTCCAAATACCAGAACTCTGAGAGACATTCCAATCACAATGATGAAATTAGCCCTGGTGCTTTAAATCAGAGCAAGCTGTGGTAGACTAGAGTCGTACCAGAGAAGGAGGGGGGTGAGGGTGGCTAGCAGGTGTGCCCTGATTGCAATTGTTTCTGCAGTAGGGTCTTGACAACGTGCAGCCTGTCTTGTCTGAGCCACCACTGCTCCACCCATGCTGGGTTAGCTGTTTCCCATTGCAGTTTGCGGGTTGGCTGCTGAGCAGTAGCCGCTGCAGGAAAGGATCAGGGAGGCGTTTTGCTCCTACTAGCTCAGGCATCTCAGCCCAACAGAGCCACCCGAGGGTTAACACGTACGGTCTTAGAGTGATTGATCTGCAGTCTTTCAAAGCTAACTGCACTGGCTCTTTGCTGACCCAGGTGGTTTGCATCCCTTCTAAAGCCATGACTCCAGAGTTTGCCATCAGCAGTGGCCACTGACCATTCCACTATGGCGAGGTACGCTAGTGACATGGTCTCCAGTATCCACCATCACTGAGGGCTGTACAGCTCGGCCACGAGGGTGTCTGCTAGTTACAATCTGTTCAGGTTTGCCCTTGTGGATTTCTAGGCCAATGAGGTATTAGGCATACTGGTGGAACCAAAGGCTTCTCGCCCTCGAATCCTGTTCGAAGCCTTAGGCACTCGGGACTCAAATGGCATTAGCTGAGCAATTTCTGTCCCAACAGGGGTGCTGACAGGAGGGGCAATGGTATAGAGCATAATTTTCATAGCCCAGTCATAATCCGAATCTAATGAGCCAGGAGTGATGAGGATGCCCTGTCTGGAGGTGGACGATCTGCCAATTACCAGAGCACAGGGTCTGCGCCCCAGGGGCCCGTGCCGATTGCGCTCGAGAGCAACATTTGTGGCTGTGGCCAGGTCGGCTCCGCGCTGCCAGAGGTGGCTGGGGGGGGGCGGGGTGGGGGTCCAAGCACCCCGGTCCGGTGTCGCCGCGCGGGGTGCACTCGCGCCGCGGGAGCAGTTTCCCTGCCTCCGACAACCTGGAGTGAAAGGATTAGGTCTGTGCCAGTGAGCACAGCACTTCCGAGTCTGTCCAGCAGCCAGGCAACTGGATGTAAGGTGCAGCCCCAGCTGGGGGAGGGCAAGAGAGCAGGGAGCTGCCAGTGCCTGGATGTGCCTCAGGAGGGGACCTGCCTTTGGGGCTTGTGCCCCAGAGCTGCCTCCTGCCCTTCTCTCCTCTCTTGGCAGCCCCAGAGCATCCTTCCGGCCCTCTGCAGTGGGGGGTGGCTGTGCATTGCCTGTTGGCTAGCCCTGCAGGCTCCTGCCCTCTGTGCTCACTGCAGACAGCAGGCAGGACAAAGGCACTTCCTGGGAAGTTAGGAGCACGTAGGACACATGGAGAGCCTTCAGCACTCTCAGAGGAGGAGAGGGTGGCACCCAGTTGCAGTGGCCCCCGTCCGCACTGGCAACTGCAGCTGAGAAAGGCATCCAGGACTCCTCCAGAGGCCCTGGCTCAGGCCCAGCTGTGCTGAGCCCTTGCCCAGCTGTGCTGTGGCAGGGGAGGTGTCCACTCCCAAGCCTAGCTGAGGAGTCTAGGCCATGAGAAGCCCTGGCAGGCAGAGCTGCCCCTCAGGGCCTTGAGGAGGGGAGGAAAGGGAATTGCTTTTGCCCTGGCTGCTGCTGTGCTGCAGGGGGAGGTGAGGTAGAAAATGTTCCCAGCTGTAAGGGAAAATTCTCTCTGCTTCGAATTCCTGTTGCCAAGGGAGAGAGAGGAGTTGAGTAAGGCTTTGGTTGAGTCGAGGGAGAGTCCCCAGGACGATTCCTGCTGCGCTCTCTCCACTTGCTGGAGAGGCACTCCCTTTCAGCCTCATTTCCCGCCGCCAATTTCCCTCTCCCTTTCCCTCTCGGCTCAGGGACTCAGGACTGAGTGTCCCGGAGCGCCTCCCGCAGGTCC
The DNA here is from genome assembly GCA_015227895.2 of Colaptes auratus. Classification (NCBI taxonomy): domain Eukaryota; kingdom Metazoa; phylum Chordata; class Aves; order Piciformes; family Picidae; genus Colaptes; species Colaptes auratus. Next base: position 5,164,202 of record JAAWVA010000042.1, on the reverse strand, counting down.
CCCTCCCATGCAGCCCCCCTGCTCCAGCCATTGGGCGTGCACTGAAATCAGCTTCCTCAGCACGCTGGGCACAGAAGTTGCTCTCTAGAAGTCTCTTCAGCCTGAGCTCTGGCCTGAGAGTTCAGAAGTGCAGGCTGTGGTCAGGGTCTTGGCCTCCTCTGACAGACTCCCACTGACTGACCTTAAGAGAAAGGTCTTCTGCAGCTGCTGCTTCCTTGCTCTGCACACAGCTAAGGGAAACTGTCTGCTGCCCCTCCCTTCTTCTCCTGCCAGCCCCCTCAGCCAACTCTTCCTTTGTAAAGACACTGCTTCCTTGGAATGCCATCAGCAGGGAGGCTATGGCCAGGCAGGGGCAGGTGGGAAGGGCCCTGTGGAAACCCTCAGGGACTCTGAAGATCCTGGGGTCCCCTCTGCTGCGGGGGGGTCTCACACCAAGGCTCAGCAGCACTGAGGACTGGCCTAAGTGCAGGAGGGTCCAGGTCTCCTCCTCTGGCAGCAAGCGGCAGCACAAGGAGCTGGGAGGGGCATGGCCAGAGCGCTGAATCCACAGCACAGAGCACCCTGGCCAGGGTGGGATCACTGCTGGGGCAGCTGCTGAGCAACTGCTCTGCGCCTCCCTTGCCTCTGGCCTTAGTTCCCCTCCCCTCGGGGTGTTCCTCTCCTTGCTGCGGTCACTGATGGATGGTTCCTGTGCCTCCTTGAGGAGCTGCTCTCATCCCACCCCACTCCAGCCCCTCAGCTCCCCTCCCCAGCCCTCCAGCAGCCAGGAGCAGTGCAGGAGGTGCTCAGCTGCTGGCTGGGCTCAGGCCATGATGCACGGCCAAAGCTGCCTCCTGTGCTCCCCCTGTGCCAGACACAGCTCTGCAGAGCTCAGCTCTGCCCTGGGCTCTCTGCTCACACTGCCCCGGCTGCTGGCTCCGAGCAGGCCCCAGCAGGCAGGGGCAGCCCCGGGGTCAGAAGAGGCTCTGCTGAGCTGCCACCAGCCTGGGCTGGGGCAGAGTCACTCCAGCCCCTGCCCCAGTCCCTCCCTGGCTGATGCTTCCCTGCATCCCAGCGGCTGCTCCTGCCAGGGCACACAGCCAGCCCCTGGGGAGGGCTGAAGGCTCCAGCAGCACACAGCCTGGAGGCATGGAAAGGCTTGGGCTGGGCAAGACCTTTCAGGCCACCCAGCCCAACCCTGCTCTAAGTCTCCCAAGCCTGGTGCCAAACCCTGGCCCTCAGCACCACAGCTCTGCCTCCTCAGAAGCCCTCCAGGGATGGGCATTGAGCCACCTCCCTGGGCAGCTGTGCCAGGCTCTGAGAGCCCTTTCAGGGAGGAAGGTTGCTGAGAGCCAACCTCAGCCTCCCCTGGCAGAGTTTCCAGCACCTGAGACTGGGGAGTAGAGCCCAAGCCCCACCTCACCGCAGCCTCCTCTCAGAGCTGCAGAGAGCAACGAGCTCTGCCCTCAGCCTCCTCTTCTCCACACTGAACCCCCCCAGCTCCCCCAGCTGCTCCTCCCCAGCCCTGCCCCCTGACAGTGCTCAACAGAACCAGAGGGTAACAAATCCCTGCAGAGGTCTCTGGAAACACCAAGGGAGCCAAAGAACTTTCAAAGCCTTTTTATTCTAAACTGCCAACAAGAACCTGGCCAGAAGCAAACTGCAGCCCCCCCCAGCCTGCACCTGCTGGCCCAGCTGTGGGTGATGCCCACAGCTGGGAGCCAGAGCTGGGCTTCAGGAGCTGACTCACAAAGGCTCCAGGAACATCGAGGAACTTCCTAGGGAGAAGAAGCCTCTGTCAGGGCCAGGTGGCTCCCTGCCACCCAGCTGCAGCTGAGCTCTGGCAGGCCCCCCCTGCCCCCAGCCTGGCCTGGCAGCAGCTGCCAGCAGAGGGGCACAAAGGGAGGAAATGCTTTGCTTGAAGTCTGGGGACAGGCTGGGAGCGAAAGGTGCAGCAAGCCTGGGAGGGGCTGTGCAGAGACAGGGCCAGGGGGGCTGGGGCAGCACAGGGCTGCAGCACTGAAGGAAGAGGCTGCCAGGAGCAGGGCCTGCAGGCCACAGGGCAAGGCCACAGGGGATGGCCTCAGCAGCACCCTCCCTCAGCAGCTGCTGCTGCACCCTACCCCCACTCCCTCCTGCCCAGGCAGCGGCGGCCAGCCAGTGCTGCTGGAGCCAGAGCTGCCAGCAGCTGCCAGCAGTGCAGCAGTGGCAGTGCCAAGGCCACTCCCAGGCCACTTACAGCTTTCCCATGGCGCCTGGGGGAGTGGGGAGCTCCTGGGGGCACGGAGTCTGCTGGGCAGCTGGCTCTTCTCTGCAGAGGGGGCCCTGGAAAGGAAAGTTGGGAGGGGCTTGTGACAAGGGCGGCAGTGCCAGGACAGGGACAAAGGCTTTGAGCTGGGAGGGGGAGATGGAGACTGGAGAGGAGGAGAAACTCTTGGCAGTGAGGCTGGGGACTCTGGCACAGGCTGCCAATGGCAGCATCAAGGCTCAGCACCTTCCAGCCATGGCATCCTGGGCTGCACCAAGAGGAGTGAGGCCAGCAGGGCAAGGGAGGTTCTCCTGCCCCTCTGCTCTGCTCTGCCCTGAGCAGGCCTCCCCTGCAGTCCTGTATCCAGCTCTGGGCTCTCCAGCTCTAGGACAAAGAAGCATTGGAAGAGTCCAGAGCAAGGCCACTGAGGTGCTGAGGGCCCTGGAACAGCTCTCAGCTGAGCAGAGCTGAGAGAGCTGGGGCTGCTCAGCCTGCAGGAGGCTGAGGGGCATCTGATCAGTGCTTCCCACTCCCTCAGGGTGGGTGTCAGGAGGATGGGGCCAGGCTCTTTGCAGTGGTCCTCAGTGACAGGACAAGAGGCAAGGAGCATAAACCTGAGCACAGGCAGCTCCATCTGAACAGGAGGAGGGTGGCAGAGCCCTGCAGCAGCCTGCCCAGAGAGGTGGTGGAGTCTCTGTCTCTGGAGACTTTCAAGGCCCTCCTGGATGTGTTCCTGGGTGCCCCTGCTCTGGCAGGGGGGTTGGACTGGATGAGCCCCAGAGGTCCCTTCCAAGGCCACTGTCCTCCTCTGCACACTGGCCAGAGGTCCAGCAGGACCTGAGCACAGGCAGGAGGAGCCTGCACTGCACAGCAGAGCAGAGCAGCTCTGGTCCTGCTGGATGCCTCCTCTTGTGTGGGCCAGGCACAGGAGAAAGGAAGCAACCCGGAATCAGCCCCCTGAGAAGGTTCTCTGCTCCTCAGCCTCCTCCTGCCAGGGTTTGTGCAGCAGGAGTCACCCCAGGCATCCAGGCTGGGCTGGAGCAGGCTGCAGCTGCCCCCTGCACACTGCTGTCAGGAAGCAAATCACTACCTGCTGATGCCAGCCTTGGTCTCACCCCAGATAAAGGGAGACTCTGGCTCCTCCTGCAGCTCTGCAAGGGAAAGAGAGGTTGTGGGTCAGGGCCAGGAACATCTCTGCCATATTTTGGGACTCTTTGGGGTGGCAAAGCCTTCAGAGAGCCCAACCCACAGCCCCACGGCCACCAAAGCATGGCCCCAAGCCCAGAGTGTCCTGAATCCCTCCAGGGCTGGACTCCCCCCCCCGCCTGGGCAGCCTGCTCCCATTTCTGCATGCTGCAGAGGGAGCAGGAGGTGCTCTGATGAGGACTGTGTCTGCTTCACTGTCATCTAACTGAGGAAGATGAAAGTCAGCAGGTTCCCCTTGCCATCACTCCACAGAAGGTGCAAACCCTCGTGTGGGAAGGAGCAGAGGCTTGGGAATGAATCTCCAAGCTGCTGCCAGCGGGGTGGGCAGGGCTCTGTGCCACGGGAAGGCTGCTGGCTGCAGAGGCTGCAGGAAGGAGCATGAGCAGGGTGTCCTACCAGTGCAAGCCCAGGGAAGAGCCCCTCTGGGCTCACACTGCCCAGGGGAGCTGGAGGACAGGCCCAGGCAGGAGGCAGCAGCTCCTCACCTGCTTCCCAGTCCTCCTCACACGGTGGGGCCTGCCACGTGCTGACAGCCATCCTCTGGGAGCCACAGGACTGGTTCACTGCAGGGAGAGAGGAAGCTCAGGCAGGAGCTGTCAGCCCTGCTGCAGGGGCAGGGAGAGCTTTGCAGCAAGCTGGGCAACATCTCCTGGCTGTAGAGCAAAGGCCAGAGAGAGGCCAGGCACAGGCAGGAGCCAGGCACTGCTCCCAAATCCAGCAGCCTGCAATTCCTCTTTTCCCACAAGCAGGGCAAGACTCTGCCCTGGGCCCCAGCAGCAGCAGCAGCAGCAGCAGCGCTCAGCCTGCAGGGATCTCTGCTGGCCTGAGGGCAGCTCTGGAGCAGAGGCACCTGTGGTTGCACTGTAGTGTGGCAGAGGAGCCCCTGCAGGGGATGGAGAAGACTCTGCACAGCACAGGAGGCCTTCTGAAGTGCTTTGGGGGTGCTGCCTCTGGTCAGGAGTCTGAAATCTCAATTGCACTGCAGGTGAAGTGAGTGCTGCAGCAGAGCAGCCTGGGAGCTCTTGGGGGGAGGCACCTGTTCAGGTTGCCCTGGAGCAGAAGAGCTGAGGGGCTCCAGAGCTCAGGCAGCTGCTCGGCAGAGCTCAGCTTGCACACAGCAGCACCGCTCAGGCCTCTCCGGGGGGAGAGGCTCCACCGGGACAGGAGCCTGTGCCCCTGCTCAGCACAGCAGCCCAGCTGCTGCTGCAGCCAGTTCAGCCTGCACAGGCTGGGGCACCACCTTCTCGTGGCTCAGAGGAAAAGGCTGCCAAGAAAACCTGCAGGGCCCCTCAGGAGCCCCTGCAGCACCCTGCTGAGCCAGCCCCGAAACCCAAGCACAGGAGGCTGGAGTCTGCCCAGGGCTGCTGGCTGCCCCAGCACTCAGGGGACAGCCTGGGCTGCGCCTGGCTCGCTCTGGGAGCCCCCCTGACAAAGAGGTGCCCAAGGTGTGCCAAGCCCTGTGCCCAGGGGGGTCTCTTACCTATGTCTTGCTCCATAAGGCCTCTGTCAGGGCAGCTCAGGATGTGGTCTCGGAGGCCTGGCTGCGGCACCAGGTGGCGAGCGCTGAAGGGGCAGGTGGCCAACTGCTTGGCCACCTCGGGGTGGCTCTGCAGAGAGCAACACAAACCCCTGGCCACGGCTCCACACCTCCCCCTGCCTCCCTGACCCACACCAGACACCCAAGGAGGGTTGTGATGCTGCTTGAGGAGACTGAACAAGGTGGGCAGCAGCTGGGGTCCTGCCCCTCCGCTCTGCTCTGGGGAGACCTCAGCTGCAGGGCTGGGGCCAGCTCTGGGGCCCTCAACACAGGCAGGGCCTGGAGCTGCTGGAGAGGGTCCAGAGGAGGCCACAAAGATGCTCAGAGGGCTGGAGAGCCTCTGCTGTGGGGACAGGCTGGGGGAGCGCAGCCTGGAGAAGGCTGCAGGGAGCCCTCAGAGCAGCCTGCCAGACCTGAAGGAGGCTGGAAGAAGGCTGCAGAAGGACTGTTCCCAAAGGCCTGCAAGGGCAGGAGGAGAGGCAGTGGCTTCAAACCAGAGCAGAGCAGATTGAGACTGGATGTGAGGAACAAGTTCTGCAGCAGGAGGCTGTTCCAGGTGAGGCTGCACAGGGCTCTGAGCAGCCTGAGCCAGTGGAGGATGTCCCTGCTGGGTGCAGGGGGCAGGACTGGAGCAGCTTTGGAGCTCCCTTCCAAGCCAACCCTTTCTATGCCTCCATGCCTGGGCCAGGTGCTGTTCAGACACTTACCAAGAGCCAAGGCAGAACTCAAATGGCTCTCTCTCAATCACAGCCATGGAGAAGCTGAAGCCCCCTTGAGCTGACTGAACTGAAAGCCAGCCTGGGCTGAACTCCAAGCCTGGCAGTGGGGCCCAGGGGGTTAAAGCACACTGAAACCATCCCAAACCCAACGGAGATGTTGGCCTGAATCCAGCCAGGCATTGTCAAAACAGAATCATGAGGCTGGAAAAGGCCTTCAGGATCATCAGGCCCAAATGTCAACCCAGCACTGCCTGGGCACCACCAACCCATGGCCCTCAGCACCACATCTCCATGGCTCTGAAACCCCTCCAGGCTCAGGGACCTTGGGCAGCCTTGGCAAGCCTTTTGGTGAAGAAATTCTTCCTCATGGCCAACCTCAACCTCCCCTGGCACAACCTGAGGCCATTTCTTCTGCTCCTGCCACTTTTGGCTTGGGAGAAGAGCCCAGCCCCCAGCTGGCTCCAGCCTCCTTTGGGGGAGCTGTGGAGAGCAAGGAGGTCTCCCTCAGCCTCCTCCTCCCCACACTGGGGTTGAGAGCCTACAACTAAAAGCTAAGAAGCTCTCCAGAGCAGGAGCCTCCACAGCCTCTCTGGGCAGCCTGCTCCAGGGCTCTGCACCCTCACAGGGACAAAGTTTCCCCTCCTGTTCCCCTGGCAGCTCCTCTGCTGCAGCTTGCCCCCAGCGCCCCTTGTGCTGTCCCTGGACAGCCCTGAGCAGAGCCTGGCTCCTGCCCTGCACAGTGAGGGCAGCCCCCAGGCTCCTCTGCTCCCAGCCCCCAGCTCCCTCAGCCTGGCCCCACAGGAGATGTTGCAGTGCCTGCAGCAGCTCTGTGCCTCTGGGCTGGCCTGCCAGAACCTTACCCCAAGGAGGAGGAGCTGCAGGTCACCCCTCTCAGGATGTCTCCTCTGCACCTTACCTTCCTGCACTTCACCAGGTGGTAGGGGAAGCGGCGGGCTCTGATCTGATGCTGCTTGTTGTAAGGACACTGCAGCAACTGCTCTGGGTCCTGAGCATCTGGCAGGACAGAGAGAAGCCAGCCCTGGTTAGCACCACCAGCACGGGAAGGGGGAGCACAGCACCCCCAGGCAGGGCTGTGCCCTCGGGGAGCTGAGCCAGCTGCCCTTTGCTTGCAAGCATTCATCAGGGCAGGCTCTGTACAGCCAGAGTCCTTGTGAAGTTGGTGGCACTGGGCTGTGAGGCAAGGCAGGGAGCAGGCAGAGGCACCCAGCAGGGCAGCTCCTGGAGCTGCCACGGGGAGGGCACCGCAGGTCTCAAAGGCAGTGGTGACAGCAGCACTTCCCCAGCTCTCTCAGAGCAGAGTCAGGGGGATGCTGACACCCCCACGGCCCTCAGCTGCACCCTCAGCCTGAGCAAAAGCTCCTTCCACCCACAGCTGCTTTGGCTGCAGGCAGATGCCAGGCAATTTACTTTGCTTCCCGAGAAGCAGTGTGCCCAGCACGGTGTCTGGGAGCTCTGAGGGAACAGCTCCTAAGCCAGGGCAGTACTTAGGAGCTGAGGAGTCACCAGGCTGGCTGCAACCCCTGAGAATCCAGGCAGCCACCAGCGAGGCAGCCTCAGGGCAAGCACACAGGATGCACATTGGTTGTGTCTCTAAACAATGAGGATAGAAATAGGAGTAGCTGAGCAGCTTGGTGCAACTGCAGGTCCCTGCTGGCTGCAGGGCCCCGGGTTCGATGACCTTTAAAGGCCCCTTCCCACCCAAACCATTCCATCAATCTCCACCAACCACAATCCCATGTTCTCAGGGAGGAAGAGCAGCAGCCAGGAGACACAGGAGACACAGCCAGGTCTCCCCACATGAGGTTCTGCAGCCCTCTGAGCATGTTCGTGGCCTCCTCTGGACCCTCTCCACCAGCTCCAAGTCCTTCCTGCGTTGAGGGCTCCAGAGCTGGCCCCAGCCCTGCAGCTGAGGTCTCCCCAGAGCAGAGCAGAGGGGCAGGATCCTCTCTCTCCAGCTCGGGCCAAGCTACTTTGGCTGCAGCCCAGGCTGCCCTTGGCCTCCTGTGCTGCCAGTGCCTAGTGCTGGCTCCTGCCCAGCTGCTCCCCCCAGCATCCCCAAGGCCTTCCCTGCAGGGCTGCTCTCAGCCTCACCCCCCCCAGCCTCGCCCCCACAGGCCAGGCCTCGCCCACAGCAGCAGGCCTGGGGCGGGGAGCGTCGGCCCCGTCCAAGGCTCGGCAAGCCCTGGGCTCAGAGAGGCGAGAGCCGGAGCCGCGGCGGGGCCGGCCCTCAGCGGCCTCCTCCCTTCCCTGCCGAGTCCCTCCGAGCCTCACCGAAGTCTTCCTGCAGCTCCATGGCGAGCAGGGCCGAGCCGAGCCGGGCCGTGAGGGGCAGGGCAGGGCAGGGCCGGGCCGTGAGGGGCAGGGCAGGGCAGGGCAGGGCAGGGCCGGAGTGTGAGGCAGGGCAGGGCAGGGCCGGAGTGTGAGGGGCAGGGCAGGGCAGGGCAGGGCCGGGCCGGGCCGGGCCGGGCCGGGCTGTGAGGGGCAGGGCTGTGAGGGGCCGGACCGGGCTGTGAGGGTCGCGCGGGGCAGGGCCGGGCCGGACCGGACCGGGCTGTGAGGGGCAGGGCCGGGCTGTGAGGGTCGCGCGGACGGGGTGGGGCCGGGCTGTGAGGGTCGCGCGGGGCGGGGCGGGGCAGGCCTGGGCGGGGCCTCTCCTCCCGCCGCGCCGCGCGCCAGCCCCCTCCCGCCGGGAGCCGTTGCCGAGGCAACGCCGCGCGCAGGGCTCTCTCTGCCCGGCGCCGTCGCGTGCGGTCGCGGCGCGTGCGGAGCGGAGTCCCTCCGAGAGCCTCTGAGGCCTTTGGGCTGCAGCAGAGCCTCCTGGAGTCCCAGCTGCGACCCAGCGCTGCCAGGGCCCCGCTCAGCCTGGCCCTCGGCGCCACTCTGCTCTGGGGAGACCTCAGCTGCAGGGCTGGGGCCAGCTCTGGGGCCCTCAGCACGGGAAGGACCTGGGCCTTGTGAGAAAGGAGCTCAGTGCTGAATTTGAAATGCAAACAGTTTATGATGGAATAAAGGCAAACAGCGCTGGGCGCAGAGCAGATTGGCTAAGAGCCATAACAACAGAGCTGAGCTTAGATGTCAAGCTCAGACCTATTCACAGCTATCTCCACCAATCCCTCACATTGCCCAAGCAGGCTCCCACCCCCCAGCCCCAGTCCTGCCTGCCAGGGCTGGGGTCCTGCTTGCACTCTGGACCTGGTGGCTCCTGGCCGCCCAGTCTCTGAGGCCTTGCTCCCCCCCTGCACTTCTCTCCCATCACCTCCTGCACAGCACAGACTACAAGCAGCCAATCAGCCTCAGGATCGCACCCCACGGTCCCCAGCCATGCTCAGCACCACCTTCCCCTTGCGAGAGCCAAAGGTGACAATTTCTCACAGCCCTGATGGAGAGGGTCCAGAGGAGGCCACAAAGATGCTCAGAGGCTGGAGAAGCTCTGCTGTGGGCAACCTGCTGCGGCTGCCCTTGCTTTAGCAGGGGGTTGGACTGGATGAGCTCCAGATGTCCCTTCCAGCCCCCACCCTGCTGGGGTTCTGTGACTGCTGGTACAAGGATGGGCTGTGGGCTGTGGTCCCTTCCTAAGGTACCTGGGAGAGCTCTCCGGTCCCCTCCCTGTCACAGGTGACACTTGGCTTCTGCAGAGCCCCCCTGAGCAGCACTGCACCTTGCCTTCTCCTCTCCTGCTTTGGTCTTCAGCTCTTCCTTTTTCCTGAGAAAGGCAAGCAGAAGGGAGAGCAGCTCCTTGCTTGCTGACAATCCATTCTGACAGACCTTGAAGTGCTGAATCCTGTGTGCCGCTCTCAGCCGGCGCTGTGCTGTGCTCCGCGGCCGTGTGCCGCTCTCAGCCGGCCCTGTGCTGTGCTCCGCGGCCGTGTGCCGCTCTCAGCCGGCGCTGTGCTGTGCTCCGCGGCCGTGTGCCGCTCTCAGCCGGCATGTGTGCTGTGCTCCCTGGCCGTGTGCCGCTCTCAGCCGGCGCTGTGCTGTGCTCCGCGGCCGTGTGCCGCTCTCAGCCGGCCCTGTGCTGTGCTCCGCGGCCGTGTGCCGCTCTCAGCCGGCGCTGTGCTGTGCTCCGCGGCCGTGTGCCGCTCTCAGCCGGCGCTGGCTGTGCTCCGCGCCCGTGTGCCGCTCTCAGCCAGCATTGGCTGTGCTCCGCGGCCGTGTGCCGCTCTCAGCCGGCCTGTGCTGTGCTCCCTGGCCGTGTGCCGCTCTCAGCCGGCGCTGTGCTGTGCTCCGCGGCCGTGTGCCGCTCTCAGCCGGCGCTGTGCTGTGCTCCGCGGCCGTGTGCCGCTCTCAGCCGGCATTGGCTGTGCTCCGCGGCCGTGTGCCGCTCTCACAGCCGGCAGTGTGCTGTGCTCCGCGGCCGTGTGCTGCTCTCAGCCGGCACTGTGCTGTGCTCCGCGGCCGTGTGCCGCTCTCAGCCGGCATTGTGCTGTGCTCCGCGGCCGTGTGCCGCTCTCAGCCGGCACTGTGCTGTGCTCCCTGGCCGTGTGCCGCTCTCAGCCGGCGCTGTGCTGTGCTCCGCGGCCGTGTGCCGCTCTCAGCCGGCGCTGTGCTGTGCTCCGCGGCCGTGTGCCGCTCTCAGCCGGCATTGTGCTGTGCTCCGCGGCCGTGTGCCGCTCTCACCGGCATTGTGCTGTGCGCCGCGGCCGTGTGCCGCTCTCAGCCGGCATTGTGCTGTGCTCCGCGGCCGTTGCTGCTCTCAGCCGGCACTGTGCTGTCTCCGCGGCCGTGTGCCGCTCTCTCAGCCGGCATTGTGCTGTGCTCCGCGGCCGTTTGCCGCTCTCACCGGCGCTGTGCTGTGCTCCGCGTCCGTGTGCCGCTCTCAGCCAGCATTGTGCTGTGCTCCGCGGCCGTGGTGCCGCTCTCAGCCGGCCCCCTGTGCTGTGCTCCGCGGCCGTGTGCCGCTCTCAGGCCGGCGCTGTGCTGTGCTCCGCGGCCGGGTGCCGCTCTCAGCCGGCCTGTGCTGTGCTCCGCGGCCGTGTGCCGCTCTCAGCCGCGCTGTGCTGTGCTCCGCGGCCGTGTGCCGCCTCAGCCGGCGCTGTGCTTTGCTCCGCGGCCGTGTGCCGCTCTCAGCCGGCATTGTGCTGTGCTCCGCGGCCGTATGCTGCTCTCAGCCGGCACTGTGCTGTGCTCCGCGCTGTGTGCTGCTCTCCAGCGGCGCTGTGCTGGGCTCCAACCACAGGGGCAGTGAGGAGACCCCAAATTCAGGAGTCAATGATGCGAGTCCAAGGGCCATGGTGAATTTGATCCTCTTTGTCAAGCTGACCTTGTGCCTGTGCCCTCCTTGGACTGCCCAGCAGCTGCCATGGTGGGAAGGTCTCTGGGCTACCTGCTGAAGTTGGTGAGTTCTCCAGCAGCACATTTCCCTGACTTCCATTTAAGCTTTTTGCTTAGCACAGGCTGGGTAAATGTCTGCAGAGAAGGCTGCTACCAAGCCAGCTGCCAGGGAGCTGCAGGGCTCCAGCACCATCCTGCTCAGCAATGTCCAGAAGCAGGTTAGCAGCAACTCTTCCTCAGCTGCAGCCCTCTCTGCAGTCTTTGCTGCTTGTGGACAGCACAGTTTCGGAGAGCTTCCTGAGCCTCTTAATGCCTGCCCATGGCCCATGCCCATGACTCCCTGCCTCTCTCCGTGCCCTCAGTGTCTTTCCCGCCCTCTCCCGCCCCGAGCCGCAGCCGCTCCGCGCAGAGCACCATGGCAGCCGTAGGCCGCCGGGGCCTGGCCGCCCTCTGGGTGCTCCGACACCAGCAGCAGGCACCCATCAGGGCCTGCGAGGGGTCCCCTGCCCCAGCCCTGTTCCCAGGGCTGGCCACACATCCCCAAGGGCTCTGCTCTCTGACCGGGGCTGCCAGCACCTGGGCTCCTCTTGCTGCACTGCCTGCTCAGAGGCCTGAAGGATGCTCTGGGGCTGCCAAAGAGAGGATATGCTGAGGGCCTGGAGCAGCTCTGTCAGGAGCAAGCTGAGAGGCCTGGGGCTGAGAGCCTGCAGAAGAGCAGCCCCAGAGGGGCAGCTGAGCAATGCTCAGCAAGAGCAGGGTATCACGTAGGGGTCCCCAATGTGAGGAACCAGCTCAGTGCCGAATCCTAACCACAAGCAGTTTAGTATCACAGAAAGGCAGCACAGCGCTGGGGCGGAGCAGGCTCCCCTGAGAGGCACCATATACCAACAGGGAGCTGAGCTTCTCCAGACGTCCCAACACACATTCATACAGATCTCCACACATCCCTTTGCATTTTCCCCATCATGCTCCAGCCCAGCCCTCTCCAGCGGGGGTGGGAGAAAACTTGCACTCTTGACCCTGGCCAGTCTTCAGACTCTCCAGCCTAACCTCTCTCTGCCGATACACACCCCACACGGCACAGACTAACAACACTCCCATCAGCTGCAAGATCCAAACCCCACAGGCCCCAGCGAGTCCCTTGCCAAAGCCAAATATTACAATCCCTCTCAATCCCCCCCTTCTTTCCACTACGTTTGGCTGAGCCC
>JAAWVA010000042.1:5100520-5152003 GCA_015227895.2 Colaptes auratus | reverse complement strand
CCCTCTAATCATCTTTGTGGCCCCTCTGCACCCTCTCCACGTCTCTCTTGTGTGGAGGCCCCAGAGCTGGGCACAGCACTGCAGGTGAGGTCTCCCAGGGCAGAGCAGAGAGGCAGAATCCTCTCACTTGACCTGCTGGTCTACTGCGTGAATGCAGCCCAGGCATGGCAATGGCCTTCGGGCTGCCAGTGCCCATTGCTGTCTCACTGCCTCAGCCTGTCTGCAGAGTAGCTGTCCACTCTTGGGAGTATCCTTGTGGCCCTCCTCCAGGCATCTCTGCCATGGTCTGGTGATGGGCAAGAGCAGTGGGGGGTAAACTGCAAAGGCTCTGTCCTGAACGCATCTGGAGGATTCTGGAGTCAGTATCAACTTGTCCAGCAGGGCCTGCTCCAAATCTTGAGGCTACCAAGGGATAAGAGAAAGGTGTCACTGATGCCTCACAGTAGGGCTTACCTCCTCCATGGGGGAGGGAAGTGGCTCTGCCCTGCTGGGGACCTGGGAGTCACTGAGAATTCCAACAGTTTGCAAACTTGGAGTAAAGCTTTCCCACATTTCCTCCTTCCTGCCTGCCTGCCTCCAGCTGAAGAGAGGTGCAAGAACAACACCTGCTCTTCCCGCAAGGCACAAAGGAGAGACATGATCTTTTACCATCTCTTTGGATGGAAGCACTGGATGGCTGTTGCCAGGAACCTAAGCCAAGCACATCTACCATGGTTGGTGGATTTCACCCACAAGATGCTCTGTGACCATCCAGGAGCCTGGACTGACCCTGCGAACGATTCAGGTGACAGGAGGCAAATAGGCATCCCCAGAGCTATTGCCACAGGGCAGCCAAGCCAAGAGAACCTAACCATCCTTTCCTCACTCCAGACAAACCTGGATGGAGCTGCTCACAGCATCACAGAGACATCTGCTTGGAAGAGACCTCCAAGCTCATCCATGCCAGCCCCTAGCCCAGCACTGCAGGGTCAACACCAACCATGTCCCGGAGCACCAGGTCCACAGCTGCTTGAGCACCTCCAGGGATGGTGACTGCAGCCTGCCCTGGCAGCCTGTTCCAGGGTTTTGAGAATGCTCCCAGGGCAGAGACATTTCCCAGCACCCAGCTGGCACCTCCCCAGTTGCAGCTTGAACCATTGCCTCTGCTCCTGCTGCTTTGCCACCAAGGAGAAGAGGCTCCCCCCTCACTCCAGCCTCCCCTCGGATTGCTGCAGAGAGCAATGAGGTCTCCCTGTTCACACTGCCTCCCAATTGGGTCTTATGCTTGAACTGCTGAAAACTTTCACTGGAGCCAGTGGGATGGAAGCTCCTCAGCTGCTTTCCCTGCCTCGAGAGCTCCTCCTGTGCCAGCAGCACGCTCCAAGGGGCACAAGGCCAACTCCTGCAGTGTTGCGAGAGGGGGAAGTTACCCGCTGCACAGCAGGCAGTTGTGGGGAAGCTGTCTGCCAGCATCCCCCTGTTACTGCTATGGCTGAGCCCACTGCAGACAATGGACTTCCCAGACCCTCCTTTCAAGCAGCAGCAAGAGCCTCTGCAGCCTGAGCAAGGGCTAACAGCCTGCGAGACTTTGCCTAAACCATTGGAGTTAACAGCTTTACTTCAGAGCACCTGAGCAGCTCCTCCAGCAAGCCCTGACCAGCTGTGGGCTACTCCCCCACGGCAGTGCCTGTGACAGAGGCACTTCCAAGGGGCTGCTTTGCTCCAGGAACGCTCTCCCCTCAGACCCTGACACCATCTACCAGATCCAGCTCACACACTGGGAGCAACAAAGCCATTCCTGCAGAGCTGCCAAGAGTGCTGTGGCAGACACCAGTCCTTGTGCTCAGGGGGCAAGAGAAAGCTGCTGAGAGCAGCAGCTCTGCCTGCAGCCCCTTCTCAGGGCAGAGCAGAGGGGCTCAGCCCTCATCCGCTCCTCGGAACACCATCGGCCCCCCGTGGCTTGGATCCTGCCCTGCTGCAAGCTGGCAGCTCACAGCTTTGCCCTCTGGCCTGCAGCATCCCAGTGGGTACCCTGACTACACATCACAGCCTGCTGCACTCCCCTTCAGGGTGACTTAGAGAAAGACACAAGAGACTCAGTAAGTTTCTTGTCTTATGCTTCTATTTAGGCGCCTGACACAGGTAGAATCATTTCAAAAGACCTGTGTGTCTTCAGAGGGTTTTGGACAAACCTTGATACAAAAAGTTCTCTGTCTGAAGTCACAGAGGTATGTCAATATTTCACAGAAAGAGTCCAGATGTTTCCTATCTATACAAAGGTCATCTACCTAAAAATAACAGAAACATACATATCCTCCAGATGTCCTTTATCTTACACAAAAGATCATCTTGTCTAAGACTAACAGAAGTAAATTACTGAAGAATCCTGCTATTCCTTATCTATGCAAAAGGCTGTCTGCCAACTCCTCTCCCCCTTCCTGCATTCCAGCATTTCAGCTAACGAGAGGAAGTTTATTAACGCTGTTATTCTGTTCCAAGAAGAATTTTCAGTTTATCACTCTGCAGTGGGGGGTGGCTGTGCATTGCCTGTTGGCTAGCCCTGCAGGCTCCTGCCCTCTGTGCTCACTGCAGACAGCAGGCAGGACAAAGGCACTTCCTGGGGAAGTTAGGAGCATGTAGGACACATGGAGAGCCTTCAGCACTCTCAGAGGAGGAGAGGGTGGCACCCAGTGCAGTGGCCCCCGTCCAGCACCGGCAACTGCAGATGAGAAATGCATCCAGGACTCCTCCAGAGGCCCTGGCTCAGGCCCAGCTGTGCTGAGCCCTTGCCCAGCTGTGCTGTGGCAGGGGGAGGTGTCCACTCCCAAACCTAGCTGAGGAGTCTAGGCCATGAGAAGCCCTGGGCAGGCAGAGCTGCCCCTCAGGGCCTTGAGGAGGGGAGGAAAGGGAATTGCCTTTGCCCTGGCTGCTGCTGTGCTGCAGGGGGAAGGGTGAGGTAGAAAATGTTCCCAGCTGTAAGGGAAAATTCTCTCTGCTTCGAAGTTCCTGTTGCCAAGGGAGAGAGAGGAGTTGAGTAAGGCTTTGTTGGAGTCGAGGGAGAGTCCCCAGGCGATTCCTGCTGCGCTCTCTCCACTTGCTGGGAGAGGCAGCTCCCTTTCAGCCTCATTTCCTGGCCGCCAATTTCCCTCTCCCTTTCCCTCGGCTCAGGGACTCAGGACTGAGTGTCCCGGAGCGCCTCCCGCAGGTCCCCCTCCCATGCAGCCCCCCTGCTCCAGCCATTGGGCGTGCACTGAAATCAGCTTCCTCAGCACGCTGGGCACAGAAGTTGCTCTCTAGAAGTCTCTTCAGCCTGAGCTCTGGCCTGAGAGTTCAGAAGTGTAGGCTGTGGTCAGGGTCTTGGCCTCCTCTGACAGGCTCCCACTGACTGACCTTAAGAGAAAGGTCTTCTGCAGCTGCTGCTTCCTTGCTCTGCACACAGCTAAGGGAAACTGTCTGCTGCCCCTCCCTTCTTCTCCTGCCAGCCCCCTCAGCCAACTCTTCCTTTGTAAAGACACTGCTTCCTTGGAATGCCATCAGCAGGGAGGCTATGGCCAGGCAGGGGCAGGTGGGAAGGGCCCTGTGGAAACCCTCAGGGACTCTGAAGATCCTGGGGTCCCCGCTGCTGCGGGGGGTCTCACACCAAGGCTCAGAAGCACTTGGCCTAGGTGCAGGAGGGTCCAGGTCTCCTCCTCTGGCAGCAAGCGGCAGCACAAGGAGCTGGGAGGGGCATGGCCAGGAGAGCTGAATCCACAGCACAGAGCACCCTGGCCAGGGTGGGATCACTGCTGGGGCAGCTGCTGAGCAACTGCTCTGCGCCTCCCTTGCCTCTGGGCCTTAGTTCCCCCTCCCCTCGGGGTGTTCCTCTCCTTGCTGCGGTCACTGATGGATGGTTCCTGTGCCTCCTTGAGGAAGCTGCTCTCATCCCACCCCACTCCAGCCCCTCAGCTCCCCTCCCCAGCCCTCCAGCAGCCAGGAGCAGTGCAGGAGGTGCTCAGCTGCTGGCTGGGCTCAGGCCATGACGCGCGGCCAAAGCTGCCTCCTGTGCTCCCCCTGTGCCAGACACAGCTCTGCAGAGCTCAGCTCTGCCCTGGGCTCTCTGCTCACACTGCCCCAGGCTGCTGGCTCCGAGCAGGCCCCAGCAGGCAGGGGGCAGCCCCGGGGTCAGAAGAGGCTCTGCTGAGCTGCCACCAGCCTGGGGCTGGGGCAGAGTCACTCCAGCCCCTGCCCCAGTCCCTCCCTGGCTGATGCTTCCCTGCATCCCAGCGGCTGCTCCTGCCAGGGCACACAGCCAGCCCCTGGGGAGGGCTGAAGGCTCCAGCAGCACACAGCCTGGAGGCATGGAAAGGCTTGGGCTGGGCAAGACCTTTCAGGCCACCCAGCCCAACCCTGCTCTAAGTCTCCCAAGCCTGGTGCCAAACCCTGGCCCTCAGCACCACAGCTCTGCCTCCTCAGAAGCCCTCCAGGGATGGGCATTGAGCCAACTCCCTGGGCAGCTGTGCCAGGCTCTGAGAGCCCTTTCAGGGAGGAAGGTCGCTGAGAGGCAACCTCAGCCTCCCCTGGCAGAGTTTCCAGCACCTGAGACGGGGGAGTAGAGCCCAAGCCCCACCTCACTGCAGCCTCCTCTCAGGGAGCTGTAGAGAGCAATGAGCTCTGCCCTCAGCCTCCTCTTCTCCACACTGAACCCCCCAGCTCCCCCAGCTGCTCCTCCCCAGCCCTGCCCCCTGACAGTGCTCAACAGAACCAGAGGGTAACAAATCCCTGCAGAGGTCTCTGGAAACACCAAGGGAGCCAAAGAACTTTTAAAGCCTTTTTATTCTAAACTGCCAGCAAGAACCTGGCCAGAAGCAAACTGCAGCCCCCCCCAGCCTGCACCTGCTGGCCCAGCTGTGGGTGATGCCCACAGCTGGGAGCCAGAGCTGGGCTTCAGGAGCTGACTCACAAAGGCTCCAGGAACATCGAGGAACTTCCTAGGGAGAAGAAGCCTCTGTCAGGGCCAGGTGGCTCCCTGCCACCCAGCTGCAGCTGAGCTCTGGCAGGCCCCCCCTGCCCCCAGGCCTGGCCTGGCAGCAGCTGCCAGCAGAGGGGCACAAAGGGAGGAAATGCTTTGCTTGAAGTCTGGGGACAGGCTGGGAGCGAAAGGTGCAGCAAGCCTGGGAAGGGCTGTGCAGAGACAGGGCCAGGGGGGCTGGGATAGCACAGGGCTGCAGCACTGAAGGAAGAGGCTGCCAGGAGCAGGGCCTGCAGGCCACAGGGCAAGGCCACAGGGGATGGCCTCAGCAGCACCCTCCCTCAGCAGCTGCTGCTGCACCCTACCCCCACTCCCTCCTGCCCAGGCAGCGGCGGTCAGCCAGTGCTGCTGGAGCCAGAGCTGCCAGCAGCTGCCAGCAGTGCAGCAGTGGCAGTGCCAAGGCCACTCCCAGGCCACTTACAGCTTTTCCATGGCGCCTGGGGGAGTGGGGAGCTCCTGGGGGCACGGAGTCTGCTGGGCAGCTGGCTCTTCTCTGCAGAGGGGCCCTGGAAAGGAAAGGTGGGGAGGGCTTGTGACAAGGGCTGGCAGTGCCAGGACAAGGGACAAAGGCTTTGAGCTGGGAGAGGGGAGATGGAGACTGGAGAGGAGGGAGAAACTCTTGGCAGTGAGGCTGGGGAGACTCTGGCACAGGCTGCCAATGGCAGCATCAAGGCTCAGCACCTTCCCAGCCATGGCATCCTGGGCTGCACCAAGAGGAGTGAGGCCAGCAGGGCAAGGGAGGTTCTCCTGCCCCTCTGCTCTGCACTGCCCTGAGCAGGCCTCCCCTGCAGTCCTGTATCCAGCTCTGGGCTCTCCAGCTCTAGGACAAAGAAGCATTGGAGAGAGTCCAGAGCAAGGCCACTGAGGTGCTGAGGGCCCTGGAACAGCTCTCAGCTGAGCAGAGGCTGAGAGAGCTGGGGCTGCTCAGCCTGCAGGAGGCTGAGGGGCATCTGATCAGTGCTTCCCACTCCCTCAGGGTGGGTGTCAGGAGGATGGGGCCAGGCTCTTTGCAGTGGTCCTCAGTGACAGGACAAGAGGCAAGGAGCATAAACCTGAGCACAGGCAGCTCCATCTGAACAGGAGGAGGAACTTCCTGACTGTGAGGGTGGCAGAGCCCTGCAGCAGCCTGCCCAGAGAGGTGGTGGAGTCTCTGTCTCTGGAGACTTTCAAGGCCCTCCTGGATGTGTTCCTGGGTGCCCTGCCCTGGGTGCCCCTGCTCTGGCAGGGGGGTTGGACTGGATGATCCCCAGAGGTCCCTTCCAAGGCCACTGTCCTCCTCTGCACACTGGCCAGAGGTCCAGCAGGACCTGAGCACAGGCAGGAGGAGCCTGCACTGCACAGCAGAGCAGAGCAGCTCTGGTCCTGCTGGATGCCTCCTCTTGTGTGGGCCAGGCACAGGAGAAAGGAAGCAACCCGGAATCAGCCCCCTGAGAAGGTTCTCTGCTCCTCAGCCTCCTCCTGCCAGGGTTTGTGCAGCAGGAGTCACCCCCAGGGCAGCCAGGCTGGGCTGGGAGCAGGCTGCAGCTGCCCCCTGCACACTGCTGTCAGGAAGCAAATCACTACCTGCTGATGCCAGCCTTGGTCTCACCCCAGATAAAGGGAGACTCTGGCTCCTCCTGCAGCTCTGCAAGGGAAAGAGAGGTTGTGGGTCAGGGCCAGGAACATCTCTGCCATATTTGTGGGACTCTATGGGGTGGCAAAGCCTTCAGAGAGCCCAACCCAACAGCCCCACGGCCACCAAAGCATGGCCCCAAGCCCAGAGGTGTCCTGAATCCCTCCAGGGCTGGGGACTCCCCCCCCCTCCCTGGGCAGCCTGCTCCCATTTCTGCATGCTGCAGAGGGAGCAGGAGGTGCTCTGATGAGGACTGTGTCTGCTTCACTGTCATCTAACTGAGGAAGATGAAAGTCAGCAGGTTCCCCTTGCCATCACTCCACAGAAGGTGCAAACCCTCGTGTGGGAAGGAGCAGAGGCTTGGGAATGAATCTCCAAGCTGCTGCCAGCGGGGTGGGCAGGGCTCTCTGCCATGGGAAGGCTGCTGGCTGCAGAGGCTGCAGGAAGGAGCATGAGCAGGGTGTCCTACCAGTGCAAGCCCAGGGAAGAGCCCCTCTGGGCTCACACTGCCCAGGGGAGCTGGAGGACAGGCCCAGGCAGGAGGCAGCAGCTCCTCACCTGCTTCCCAGTCCTCCTCACACGGTGGGGCCTGCCACGTGCTGACAGCCATCCTCTGGGAGCCACAGGACTGGTTCACTGCAGGGAGAGAGGAAGCTCAGGCAGGAGCTGTCAGCCCTGCTGCAGGGGCAGGGAGAGCTTTGCAGCAAGCTGGGCAACATCTCCTGGCTGTAGAGCAAAGGCCAGAGAGAGGCCAGGCACAGGCAGGAGCCAGGCACTGCTCCCAAATCCAGCAGCTTGCAATTCCTCTTTTCCCACAAGCAGGGCAAGACTCTGCCCTGGGCCCCAGCAGCAGCAGCAGCAGCAGCAGCGCTCAGCCTGCAGGGATCTCTGCTGGCCTGAGGGCAGCTCTGGAGCAGAGGCACCTCTGGTTGCACTGTAGTGTGGCAGAGGAGCCACTGCAGGGGATGGAGAAGACTCTGCACAGCACAGGAGGCCTTCTGAAGTGCTTTGGGGGTGCTGCCTCTGGTCAGGAGTCTGAAATCTCAATTGCACTGCAGGTGAAGTGAGTGCTGCAGCAGAGCAGCCTGGGAGCTCTTGGGGGGAGGCACCTGTTCAGGTTGCCCTGGAGCAGAAGAGCTGAGGGGCTCCAGAGCTCAGGCAGCTGCTCGGCAGAGCTCAGCTTGCACACAGCAGCACCGCTCAGGCCTCTCCGGGGGGAGAGGCTCCACCGGGACAGGAGCCTGTGCCCCTGCTCAGCACAGCAGCCCAGCTGCTGCTGCAGCCAGTTCAGCCTGCACAGGCTGGGGCACCACCTTTTCATGGCTCAGAGGAAAAGGCTGCCAAGAAAACCTGCAGGGCCCCTCAGGAGCCCCTGCAGCACCCTGCTGAGCCCAGCCCCGAAACCCAAGCACAGGAGGCTGGAGTCTGCCCAGGGCTGCTGGCTGCCCCAGCACTCAGGGGACAGCCTGGGCTGCGCCTGGCTCGCTCTGGGAGCCCCCCTGACAAAGAGGTGCCCAAGGTGTGCCAACCCCTGTGCCCAGGGGGGTCTCTTACCTATGTCTTGCTCCATAAGGCCTCTGTCAGGGCAGCTCAGGATGTGGTCTCGGAGGCCTGGCTGCGGCACCAGGTGGCGAGCGCTGAAGGGGCAGGTGGCCAACTGCTTGGCTACCTCGGGGTGGCTCTGCAGAGAGCAACACAAACCCCTGGCCACGGCTCCACACCTCCCCCTGCCTCCCTGACCCACACCAGACACCCAAGGAGGGTTGTGATGCTGCTTGAGGAGACTGAACAAGGTGGGCAGCAGCTGGGATCCTGCCCCTCCGCTCTGCTCTGGGGAGACCTCAGCTGCAGGGCTGGGGCCAGTTCTGGGGCCCTCAACACAGGCAGGACCTGGAGCTGCTGGAGAGGGTCCAGAGGAGGCCACAAAGATGCTCAGAGGGCTGGAGAGCCTCTGCTGTGGGGACAGGCTGGGGGAGCGCAGCCTGGAGAAGGCTGCAGGGAGCCCTCAGAGCAGCCTGCCAGGACCTGAAGGAGGCTGGAAGAAGGCTGCAGAAGGACTGTTCCCAAAGGCCTGCAAGGGCGGGAGGAGAGGCAGTGGCTTCAAACCAGAGCAGAGCAGATTGAGATTGGATGTGAGGAACAAGTTCTGCAGCAGGAGGCTGCTGGAACACTGCAGCAGGCTGCCCAGGGAGGGGGCTGAGGCTGCTGCCCAGGGAGGGGGCTGAGGCTGCTGCCCAGGGAGGGGGCTGAGGCTGCTGCCCAGGGAGGGGGCTGAGGCTGCTGCCCTGGAGCTGTTCCAGGTGAGGCTGCACAGGGCTCTGAGCAGCCTGAGCCAGTGGAGGATGTCCCTGCTGGGTGCAGGGGGCAGGACTGGAGCAGCTTTGGAGCTCCCTTCCGAGCCAACCCTTTCTATGCCTCCATGCCTGGGCCATGTGCTGTTCAGACACTTACCAAGAGCCAAGGCAGAACTCAAATGGCTCTCTCTCAATCACAGCCATGGAGAAGCTGAGGCCCCCTTGAGCTGACTGAACTGAAAGCCAGCCTGGGCTGAACTCCAAGCCTGGCAGTGGGGCCCAGGGGGTTAAAGCACACTGAAACCATCCCAGGAGATGTTGCAGTGCCTGCAGCAGCTCTGTGGCTCTGGGCTGGCCTGTCAGAACCTTACCCCAAGGAGGAGGAGCTGCAGGTCACCCCTCTCAGGATGTCTCCTCTGCACCTTACCTTCCTGCACTTCACCAGGTGGTAGGGGAAGCGGCGGGCTCTGATCTGATGCTGCTTGTTGTAAGGACACTGCAGCAACCGCTCTGGGTCCTGAGCATCTGGCAGGACAGAGAGAAGCCAGCCCTGGTTAGCACCACCAGCACGGGAAGGGGGAGCACAGCACCCCCAGGCAGGGCTGTGCCCTCGGGGAGCTGAGCCAGCTGCCCTTTGCTTGCAAGCATTCATCAGGGCAGGCTCTGTACAGCCAGAGTCCTTGTGAAGTTGGTGGCACTGGGCTGTGAGGCAAGGCAGGGAGCAGGCAGAGGCACCCAGCAGGGCAGCTCCTGGAGCTGCCACGGGGGAGGGCACCGCAGGGTCTCAAAGGCAGTGGTGACAGCAGCACTTCCCCAGCTCTCTCAGAGCAGAGTCAGGGGGATGCTGACACCCCCACGGCCCTCAGCTGCACCCTCAGCCTGAGCAAAAGCTCCTTCCACCCACAGCTGCTTTGGCTGCAGGCAGATGCCAGGCAATTTACTTTGCTTCCCGAGGAAGCAGTGTGCCCAGCACGGTGTCTGGGAGCTCTGAGGGAACAGCTCCTAAGCCAGGGCAGTACTTAGGAGCTGAGGAGTCACCAGGCTGGCTGCAACCCCTGAGAATCCAGGCAGCCACCAGCGAGGCAGCCTCAGGGCAAGCACACAGGATGCACATTGGCTGTGTCTCTAAACAATGAGGATAGAAATAGGAGTAGCTGAGCAGCTTGGTGCAACTGCAGGTCCCTGCTGGCTGCAGGGCCCTGGGTTCGATGACCCTTAAAGGCCCCTTCCCACCCAAACCATTCCATCAATCTCCACCAACCACAATCCCATGTTCTCAGGGAGGAAGAGCAGCAGCCAGGAGACAGCCAGGTCTCCCCACATGAGGTTCTCCAGCCCTCTGAGCATGTTCGTGGCCTCCTCTGGACCCTCTCCACCAGCTCCAAGTCCTTCCTGCATTGAGGGCTCCAGAGCTGGCCCCAGCCCTGCAACTGAGGTCTCCCCAGAGCAGAGCAGAGGGGCAGGATCCTCTCTCTCCAGCTCGGGCCAAGCTGCCCTTGGCCTCCTGTGCTGCCAGTGCCCAGTGCTGGATCCTGCCCAGTTGCTCGCTCCTGCCCAGCTGCTCCCCCCAGCATCCCCAAGGCCTTCCCTGCAGGGCTGCTCTCAGCCTCACCCCCCCCCAGCCTCGCCCCCACAGGCCAGGCCTCGCCCACAGCAGCAGGCCTGGGGCGGGGAGCGTCGGCCCCGTCCAAGGCTCGGCAAGCCCGGGGCTCAGAGAGGCGAGAGCCGGAGCCGCGGCGGGGCCGGCCCTCAGCGGCCTCCTCCCTTCCCTGCCGAGTCCCTCCGAGCCTCACCGAAGTCTTCCTGCAGCTCCATGGCGAGCCGGGCCGGGCCGGGCCGGGCCGGGCAGGGCCGGGCCGGGCTGTGAGGGGCAGGGCAGGGCAGGGCCGGGCCGGAGTGTGAGGGGCAGGGCAGGGCAGGGCCGGGCCGGAGTGTGAGGGACAGGGCCGGGCCGGGCCGGGCCGGGCTGTGAGGGTCGCGCGGGGTGGGGCAGGGCCGGGCTGTGAGGGTCGCGCGGGGCGGGGCTGGGCTGGGCTGTGAGGGTCGCGCGGGGCGGGGCCGGGCTGTGAGGGGCCCACGGGGCGGGGCGGGGCCGGGCTGTGAGGGTCGCGCGGGGCGGAGCGGGGCTGGGCGGGGCCTCTCCTCCCGCCGCGCGCCAGCCCCCTCCCGCCGGGAGCCGTTGCCGAGGCAACGCCGCGCGCGGGGCTCTCTCTGCCCGGCACCGTCGCGTGCGGTCGCGGCGCGTGCGGAGCGGAGTCCCTCCGAGAGCCTCTGAGGCCTTTGGGCTGCAGCAGAGCCTCCTGGAGTCCCAGCTGCGACCCAGCGCTGCCAGGGCCCCGCTCAGCCTGGCCCTCGGCGCCACTCTGCTCTGGGGAGACCTCAGCTGCAGGGCTGGGGCCAGCTCTGGGGCCCTCAGCACGGGAAGGACCTGGGCCTTGTGAGAAAGGAGCTCAGTGCTGAATTTGAAATGCAAACAGTTTATGATGGAATAAAGGCAAACAGCGCTGGGCGCAGAGCAGAGTGGCTAAGAGCCATAACAACAGAGCTGAGCTTAGATGTCAAGCTCAGACCTATTCACAGCTATCTCCACCAATCCCTCACATTGCCCAAGCAGGCTCCCACCCCCCAGCCCCAGTCCTGCCTGCCAGGGCTGGGGTCCTGCTTGCACTCTGGACCTGGTGGCTCCCGGCTGCCCAGTCTCTGAGGCCTTGCTCCCCCCCTGCACTTCTCTCCCATCACCTCCTGCACAGCACAGACTACAAGCAGCCAATCAGCCTCAGGATCGCACCCCACGGTCCCCAGCCATGCTCAGCACCACCTTCCCCTTGCGAGAGCCCAAGGTGACAATTTCTCACAGCCCTGATGGAGAGGGTCCAGAGGAGGCCACAAAGATGCTCAGAGGCTGGAGAAGCTCTGCTGTGGGCAACCTGCTGCGGCTGCCCTTGCTTTAGCAGGGGGTTGGACTGGATGAACTCCAGATGTCCCTTCCAGCCCCCACCCTGCTGGGGTTCTGTGACTGCTGGTACAAGGATGGGCTGTGGGCTGTGGTCCCTTCCTAAGGTACCTAGGAGAGCTCTCCGGTCCCCTCACTGTCACAGGTGACACTTGGCTTCTGCAGAGCCCCCCTGAGCAGCACTGCACCTTGCCTTCTCCTCTCCTGGTTTGGTCTTCAGCTCTTCCTTTTTCCTGAGAAAGGCAAGCAGAAGGGAGAGCAGCTCCTTGCTTGCTGACAATCCATTCTGACAGACCTTGAAGTGCTGAATCCTGTGTGCCGCTCTCAGCCGGCGCTGTGCTGTGCTCCGCGGCCGTGTGCCGCTCTCAGCCGGCATTGTGCTGTGCTCCGCGGCCGTGTGCCGCTCTCAGCCGGCGCTGTGCTGTGCTCGGCGGCCGTGTGCCGCTCTCAGCCGGCGCTGTGCTGTGCTCCGCGGCCGTGTGCCGCTCTCAGCCGGCATTGTGCTGTGCTCCGCGGCCGTGTGCCGCTGTCAGCCGGCATTGTGCTGTGCTCCGCGGCCGTGTGCCGCTCTCAGCCGGCATTGTGCTGTGCTCCGCGGCCGTGTGCCGCTCTCAGCCGGCGCTGTGCTGTGCTCCGCGGCCGTGTGCCGCTCTCAGCCGGCATTGTGCTGTGCTCCGCGGCCGTGTGCCGCTGTCAGCCGGCGCTGTGCTGTGCTCCGCGGCCGTGTGCCGCTGTCAGCCGGCGCTGTGCTGTGCTCCGCGGCCGTGTGCCGCTCTCAGCCGGCACTGTGCTGTGCTCCGCGGCTGTGTGCTGCTCTCAGCCGGCATTGTGCTGTGCTCCGCGGCTGTGTGCTGCTCTCAGCCGGCGCTGTGCTGGGCTCCAACCACAGGAGCAGTGAGGAGACTCCCAAATTCAGGAGTCAATGATGCGAGTCCAAGGGCCATGGTGAATTTGATCCTCTTTGTCAAGCTGACCTGTGTGTGCCTGTGCCCTCCTTGGACTGCCCAGCAGCTGGCCATGGTGGGAAGGTCTCTGGGCTACCTGCTGAAGTTGGTGGAGTTCTCCAGCAGCACATTTCCCTGACTTCCATTTAAGCTTTTGCTTAGCACAGGCTGGGAAATGTCTGCAGAGAAGGCTGCTACCAAGCCAGCTGCCAGGGAGCTGCAGGGCTCCAGCACCATCCTGCTCAGCAATGCCCAGAAGCAGGTTAGCAGCAACTCTTCCTCAGCTGCAGCCCTCTCTGCAGTCTTTGCTGCTGGTGACAGCACAGTTTCGGAGAGCTTCCTGATGCCTCTTAATGCCTGCCCCTGCCCATGCCCATGCCCATGACTCCCTGCCTCTCTCCGTGCCCTCAGTGTCTTTCCCGCCCTCTCCCGCCCCGAGCCGCAGCCGCTCCGCGCAGAGCACCACGGCAGCCGTAGGCCGCCGGGGCCTGGCCGCCCTCTGGGCGCTCTGACACCAGCAGCAGGCACCCATCAGGGCCTGCGAGGGGTCCCCTGCCGCAGCCCTGTTCCCAGGGCTGGCCACACATCCCCAAGGGCTCTGCTCTCTGACCCGGGGCTGCCAGCACCTGGGGGCTCCTCTTGCTGCACTGCTGCTCAGAGGGCCTGAAGGATGCTCTGGGGCTGCAAAGAGAGGAGATGCTGAGGGGCCTGGAGCAGCTCTGTCAGGAGCAAAGGCTGAGAGCCCTGGGGCTGAGAGCCTGCAGAAGAGCAGCCCCAGAGGGCAGCTGAGCAATGCTCAGCAAGAGCAGGGTAATCACGTAGGGGTCCCCAGAGTGTGAGAAACCAGCTCAGTGCCGAATCCTAACCACAAGCAGTTTAGTATCACAGAAAGGCAGCACAGCGCTGGGCGCGGAGCAGGCTCCCGAGAGGCACCATACCAACAGGAGCTGAGCTTCTCCAGACGTCCAACACACATTCATACAGATCTCCACACATCCCTTTGCATTTCCCCAGCATGCTTCCAGCCCTCTCCAGCAGGGTGGGAGAAAACTTGCACTCTTGACCCGGCCAGTCTTCAGACATCTCCAGCCTCACCTCTCTCTGCCGATACACATCCCACACGGCACAGACTAACAACACTCCCATCAGCTGCAAGATCCAACCCCACGGGCCCCAGCGAGTCCCCTTGCCAAAGCCAAATATTACAATCCCTCTCAATCCCTCCCCTTCTTTCCACTACGTTTGGCCTGAGCCCTAAGAATCTAAGAGGAGAGAAGGGCAGGAGGCAGCTCTGGGGCACAAGCTGCAAAGGCAGGTCCCCTCCTGAGGCACATCCAGGCACTGGCAGCTCCCTGCTCTCTTGCCCTCCCCCCAGCTGGGGCTGCAGCCACCCCACCCAGCACCACCCATCCCCATGCCAGGCATTTGCCTCTCAGCTGGCACGGGGCTGGCACAGGAGCAGGCTGCAGCCTGCCGTGGGGCAGGGCTCACTCCTGGCAGAGTGGTTCCCAGGGCAGCCTCATCTGGGGTGCAGAGGACTTGGCAGCTCTGACGTTCAGAAACAAACTCCACAACCCTGAGCGGGTTCTCAGGCAGGGAGCTTTGTGTGTGGCACAGGCTGCAAGGAGATTTCTCCACCCAGCTTCCACCCCAGCAGTTAGTGAGGGGTTCATGCAGTGGCACACCACAGCTGCTCACTGTAATTCCACTGCATGCTGGGGTTAGGATCATTAGTTTGCATCATCTATCCCCCAAGTCCCTTCCTTCTGTGCTTGCTCGAAGCCAGCTGGTGGTCGTGAGTGGGGGTCTTAGCATCAGGTGGGACCCTGGGGGCCTTGCCCAGGGCCCTGGGCAGCAGCTCTAGCAGGGCAGGCAGCTCCTGCCCAAGAGAGGCCAGAGAGGCCAAAGCCCCTGGAGCTGATGGGCACCCCCTGAGAGCTGAGGATGCTGCCAACGGCAGCGGAGGTGGAGGAGCCCACGGCGGTGCTCTGTGGGAAGGAGCTGAGGATGGGGCCGGGCAGGGTCACCACCACGGGGGAGGGCTGGATGGCAACGGTGGAGTCCTGGCACCTCACACAGCAGGGCTCATTGCAGCTGTTGGCCAGCGGGGTGGGGCCGCAGGGCTGGCAGGGCTGGCAGGGCCTGTACCAGGACATGGCTGGGGCCGGAGCTGGATCTGGCAGAGCGCAAGGGGGAAGCAGAGTAGAGGGGGTGAGTAACATCCTGATCCCCCTGCTGCAAGGGAGATAAAACAGCTGCTGGCTGGGGAGCTGAATGCTGCTCAGAGAGCAGGGAAGGGAGGAAAAAGGGCTTCAGAGTCACCTTGTCCTCAAGGAGAAGGAGCTGAGAGAAGTGGAGGAAGAGCAGGGCTTTGCCCTGGCTTTTATACTGCTCACACTGCCCCAGGGCTGCAGTCAGGCAGATCCAGACAGCTTCCTTAGAGGTCATTGTGCAGCAGAGCCTCTCACTGAAGGCATCCCAGCCAAGGCAGAGGCACTTTTGGGTTTCCACCTTTCCATGCTTCCATGCTGTGATTTAGGCCATGAGCATTTCCCTGTGAGGCTCCTTGCCAGTGCTGAGATGAGAGACCAAGGGCTGTCAGGTCAGGAATGCTTCACCTTGGGCTGCAGGCCTGAGCTGGTTGCTGTGTGGGGATGCAGTGGAGGCAGCTGACGATGGCCTGAGATGTGGCCATGGGCTCCTTTGTCACCAAGGCAAGGGCTGCAGCTGGCTGCCATGGGTGCTGCTCTGCTCTCCAGCCAGGGAGCTGCACTGCTCACTTTGGATCCCTTCCAACCTCTGCTGTGCTGTGATTCTGTGCTGCTGCTGCTGCTGCTGTGGCACAGGCCTGCCACTGTGTTTTGGCAGTTGCTGTCTCCCAGCCGTCTCCTGGGGGCTCCAGCCAATGCCTTCAGTGTTCTGGGCCATGCCCAGCCAGCATGGATTTAGGAAGGGCAGGTCCTGCCTGACCAACCTGATCTCCTTCTATGCCCAGGTGACTGCTTGGTGGCTGTGGGGCAGGCTGTGGATGTGGTCTGCCTGGACTTCAGCAAGGCCTTTGACACCGTCCCCCACAGCAAACTGCTGGCCAAGCTGTCAGCCCTGGCTTGGGCAGCAGCACTCTGAGCTGGGTTAGGAACTGGCTGGAGGCTGAGCCCAGAGAGTGGTGGTGAATGGTGCCACAGCCAGCTTGGGGCCAGGCACCAGTGGTGTGCCCCAGGGATCAGTGCTGGGCCCCATGCTCTTGAACATGTTCATTGATGATCTGGATGAGGGGATTGAGTCAGTGTGGTGGGTTAACACCCTTTTCTGAGAAACAAAAGAACAAAGCAGGGTGGAGGGCTTGCAGGTACTTTTCACTCCCTGCAGGGCATTTTTCACCTGGGAAGCTGAGTCTGTTCCACTCCCCCCTCCCTGCCCAGCTAGGGTATAGAAAGCAGGACATCGTAGCTGCTGGCCCCCGGCTTTTCTGGCTCCTGCCTCTGCTGGCTGAGAGCTACTGCAGCTGCCCTCCTGCTCCTCTGCCACGTGGTGGGACCTGCTGCCTCCAGGCTTCCTCAGAGACAGGCTGGTTTTGTATTATTCTCTTGGTTTTGTCCCCCTCCCATCCATCCTTGTTCCTTGTCCTTGTGAACCTTTTTCCTGTTACTGTTATATATATATATATATACTGCTTAAAGACAACTCTTTACCTCTCTACTTCCAAGCCGACTCCAAATTATTGTTTGGTGGATTTGCTCCTTCCTTTTCTCCCCTCTCTGTTGGGAGGGAAGAGGGGGGGAGTGGGGGACAGATTCTCAACCTTGCCCCCCACCTGAGCTCTTAACTTCCAGTTAAAGGCTCAAACCACTACAGTCAGTCATCAGCAAATTTGCAGATGACACCAAGTTGGGAGCAGATGTTGGTCAGTTAGAGGGTGGGAGGGCCCTGCAGAGGGACCTCAGCCGAATGGACAGAGGGGAAGAGTCCAGCAGGATGGCATGCAACAAATCCAAGTGCCAGGTGCTGTAGTTTGGCCACAACAACCCCATGCAGAGCTACGGGCTGGGGGCAGAGTGGCTGAGAACTGCCAAACAGAGAGGGACCTGGGGGTGCTGATTGACAGCTGCCTGATCATGAGCCAGCAGTGTGCCCAGGTGGCCAAGAAGGCCAACGGCATCCTGGCCTGCATTAGGAATAGTGTGGCCAGCAGGAGCAGGGAGGTCATTGTGCCCCTGTACTCTGCACTGGTTAGGCCACACCTTGAGTCCTGTGTCCAGTTCTGGGCCCCTCAGTTTAGGAAGGACATTGAGACACTTGAAGGTGTCCAGAGAAGGGCAACAAGGCTGGGGAGAGGCCTTGAGCACAGCCCTGTGAGGAGAGGCTGAGGGAGCTGGGGTTGCTTAGCCTGGAGAAGAGGAGGCTCAGGGGAGACCTCATTGCTCTCTACAACTCCCTGAAGGGTGGTTGTAGCCAGGTAGGGGGTTGGTCTCTTCTGTCTAGCACCCGGCACCAGAACAAGAGGACACAGTCTCAAGCTGTGCCAGGAGAAATTTAGGCTTGAGGTGAAGAGAAAGTTCTTCACTGAAAGAGTTGTTCATCATTGGAATGTGCTGCCCGGGGAGGTGGTGGAGTCACTGTCCCTGGAGGTGTTCAAGAGGGGTTTGGATGTGGCACTTGGTGCCATGGTTTAGTCATGGGGTCTGTGGTGCCAGGTTGGACTCGATGATCTTTGAGGTCTCTTCCAAGCTTGGTGATTCTGTGATTCTGTTTAGAATTATATTTTCCTTCTCACACCCAATAGTGATTTATTTACATTTTACTCCTTGTCTGCACAAGATCTGTGAAAAATTTTCAAGGCATAGCCTAAGCCTACCACAATCCACCCTTCCAGACACTGCCACTGGTTGCTAATGCTCTCCATCTGATCAGAAACAAGATCTGCAACAATGAGTAAATAACATTCATCGTCCATTCTGGCTATCTCAGCTATAGATGATTCAAAAGATCAAAGACCAGGAAGCAAGATAACAGAAAACAGTTTGCCTCTTCGTGGATGAGATGAGGAAAAGGAGCAGGGACTCTCAGGTGACTCAGGGCTCTCAGGGTTCGTGCACCATAGACTCCTCACGGATTCTTCCTTTGGGTGCGATGTATCTGTACCACACTCTGAAGTGAAACTCTCTCAGCGAAAGTCAGATTTCTTGGTGGAACACACTGAATTTCACCATTCCCTTGCATTCCTCAGGAAGTGTGACCAGGACCTTCATCAGAATCCACCCCTTGGGAAGGTTTGGCCTCTCCTGAAGGAGAAAATACCCAAACAGTTTTGCCTGACAGATTCCTCAGTTTAGGAAAGATGTTGTCTTACTGGAGCGTGTCCAGAGAAGGGCAACAAAGTTGGTGAGGGGTTTGGAAGACAAGCCCTATGAGGAGAGGCTGAGGGAGCTGGGGTTGCTTAGCCTGGAGAAGAGGAGGCTCAGGGGAGACCTTACTGCTCTCCACAGCTGCCTGAAGGGAGGTTGTAGCCAGGCAGAGGTTGGTCTCTTCTCCCAGGCAGCCAGGTACCAGAACAAGAGGACACAGACACAGGCTGCACCAGGGCAGGTTTAGACTGGATCTTAGGAAGAAGTTCTATACCGAGAGAGTGATTGCCCACTGGAATCGGCTGCCTGTGGAAGTGGTGGAGTCACCTTCATTGGAGGTGTTCAGGAAGAGGCTTGATGGGGTGCTTGGTGCCACGGTTTAGTTTTTTAGTTGTTTAGGTGGGTTGTATTGTACTGTATTGTACTGTATTGTACTGTATTGTATTGTATTGAGATGGGTTGGATTGGTTGATGGGTTGGACAGGATGATCTTGAAGGTCTCTTCCAACCTGGTGTATTGTATTGTATTGTATTATTTTCTTGAATAATAGCAACTTCATCACCTTGTGCCTTTCATAACAGCTCTGATTCTGCAAGTCCAGCTCAATTTACTGAACCTTTACTCTTTACCAGCCAGGTTGCTTGTGCTAGATGTTTCTCCCAGTTTTTCATAGTTCCCCCCTCCCCCATGGCTTTAAGAGTGGTCTTCAGCAAACTGTTGTAGCGTTCAATCTTCCCTGCAGCTGGTGCATAGTAGGGGATGTGGAATATCCACTCCATGCCTGCTCTTTGGCCCAGCTCTTCACAAGAATGGTGTTGTGTGCAGTAGAACTGGATAAGTTTCCAACCATCCAGTGTTTGCCTCTACCACAGTCAGCACATATTGCATACCAGAACGAGAACGTGGTAGAGTGATGTAGTCAGTCTGCCAAGCTTCACCCTACTTGTACTTGGACCATCTCTCACCATACCACAAGGGCTTAAGTCGCTTTGCCTGCTTAATAGCAGCACAAATGTCACAGTCATGGATGACTTGTGTGATGGCATCCATGGAAATGTCTATGGATCTGTCACGAGCCCACTGGTAGGTTGCATCTCTGCCTTGATGTCCTGACAAATTGTGAGCCCAGTGAGCTCAGAACATCTCACCTCAGTGTTTCCAGTCAAGATCAAGATCAGAGTCCATGTCTGCTTGAGAAACTCTTGCAGCTAAATCTGCCTGATGGTTGTGTTGCTGTTCCTCAGTAGCTTTGCTCTTAGGAATGTGAGCATCAATGTTGAGAAGTTGTTGTTAGTACCAGTCACAACAAAGCAGTGCAGTCAGGGTCAGTAAAGGCAGGAGAAGCACCAGCCAGAGCCGAAGAATCCAAAAGAGAGAGATTGCTTTGTACAACCAGTTGGAGTCCATTATCTCTCCAATGGATTGTTTAGAACTTATCATTGTTTTCCTTTTTACATCCAGGAGTGATTTATTTACATTCTATCACTTTCTGTTCAAGATCTGTGAAAGATTTTTAAAGGTGTAGCCTACAACTACCACCACCCAGCCCTTCGAAACAATTCCATTGGTTGCTAATACTATTCATCTAAACGAAAATAATACCAACAATAAGGAGTAAGTCATGTCCAGACCTTCAGTTTTTCTTCCATTCCAGCTACCTCAGATGTGGACTATTGAGAAGTTCAAAGACAGGAAATAACAAAACAGTTTGTCTCTTTGCAGATGAAACAAAGAAAAGGAACAGGGGCTCTTGGGTGACTCAGGGCTCTCAGGGTCATGCAGCCTAAGCTCCTCTTGGATTCTCCCTTTGGGCACCAAGTTGCCTCTGCAGTATACACTCTGAAATTAAACTCTCTCGGCTACAATTAGATTTCTTTCTGGAACACACTGAATTGCCTCATTCTCTCACACTCCCCAGTGGGGAAACTCTGAACACCAGCACAGGTGTTACGAAACACGCTGTGCAATAGGGAGGAGCTTTGCTCTCCTCAGCTCAGCCTCCTGGGGCGTACCTGGCCCTGCGGCATGGGATGCTGACCCTATGTAAATTGGGGTCTCTGGTGGTGATGGGAGCAGCTGCAACATGAGTGATTATTACCTATTACCGAGTGATAGGACAAAAGGCTCAGGTTGCTCCAGGGGAGGTTAGGGTTGCACATGAGGAACAATTTTTTCCCCAGAAGGGTTGTCAAGGCCTGGAGCAGGATGGAGTCTACATCTCTGGATGGTTTCCAAGAGCTGGAGCTGTGTCAGGTAGGAACAGGGTTCAGTGCTGGAGCCAGCAGGACTCAGGCTGACAGTTGGACACGATGAGCCTGGAGGTCTCTTGCAACCTCAGTGAATTGATGGTTCCAGGATTCTGTTGAAGGCTTTGACCAAGGGAAGCAAGGCCAGCAGAGGGCATCAGGATGGTGAGGGGTCTGGAGCCATTGGTGAGGAGTCTGAGGGCATGGGGCTGCTGAGTGTGGAGCAGAGAATGCCTGGACTAAGTCTGGGCATTGACCTGCCCTAGGGGATCCTGCTCTGGCAGGGGGGTTACACTCCATAGTCTCCAGAGCTCCCACCCAAACATTCTGTGATACTGAGAACTGTGGTGGTGATTCTCCCTAGCCCCAGATGGGAAGAGAGCTTCAGAGCACAGAGAGGTGAGAGAGTTGAGAGAGGCACCTGTGGGCAGAATCAGAGCAGAAGCATCCCCAGCAATCAGCTGCTACATGCTGAACAATTGCTGCCTCCCTGATGTGGTGAAGGCACCACATGCCCAGTATTATGCCCCAAATACAGTAAAACTTGTCCCAGCATGTTTTGCCACGCCCCCACTTCCACTCCTCCTCCAGCTGAGCAATTGCTGCCCCCTGGGAGACTTGGGAGAGCATCTGCAGGGGAAAGGATGACACAGAGACAAGAGCTGGGGATGCAGCAGAACTTTAAGGAGTCAAATGTTGGAAACAATGGCTGAGAGTAGATGCCCCAGAGCATGGAGTAGCAGGGGCCAAAGAAGAGGCTGAGCCCCATGGCTCAGGTGGAGCTCCCAGCAGCTCTCCATCTGCCTGCCCCACAGAGGGAGCAGGGCCAGCAGCTCCTCCCTAGGCTGCCTCTGTGGTACTGCCAGGCCAGGGCAGCAGAAGAGAAGGAGGCCACGGGAGGGCCAGGAGAGAGTGTCAGAGGGCAGAGGCAGGCATGGGCAGTGCTGTGCCAGAGCCCAGGCTGGCCCTGTCCTTTGGCAAGGGCTGCTGGGCTTGCTCAGCCCCTCGGAAAGCAGCAAGAGGATGCTGTGTGCCCAGGGCAGAAGCGTCAGGTGGGGCCCTGGGGGCCTTGCCCAGGGCCCTGGGCAGCAGCTCTAGCAGGGCAGGCAGGAGCCACGGCCCAAGCCGGAGAGGCCAGAGAGGCCAAAGCCCCCGGAGCTGATGGGCACCCCCTGAGAGCTGAGGATGCTGCCAACGGCAGCAGAGGTGGAGGAGCCCACGGCGGTGCTCTGTGGAAGGAGCTGAGGATGGGGCCGGGCAGGGTCACCAGCACAGCAGGAGGCTCAATGACAACAGTGGAGTCCTGGCACTGCCTGACACAGGGCTCATTGCAGCTGTTGGCCAGCGGGGTTGGGCCGCAGGGCTGGCAGGGCTGGCAGGGCCTGAAGCAGGACATGGCTGGGGCTGGAGATGAACCTGCAGAGAAGTGAAGGGAAACAGAGCACAAGGGGTAGGTGAGCAGCAATTTTCACCCCACTGTGATGGAAACAAGTCAGGAGATGAAGACTTTGGGACATTGAAGTCAGTCCCAGAGGTTTATCCTTTCCCTCAGCCCGTGATCCACCAAGCACACTGAGATCCTCACCCAGCTCAGAGCTCAGTTCACCCGAGCCCCTGCCACACCATCTGTTTCCTTCCCTATGCCATATTATGAAACGCAGCTGCCCACCCTAGGTCAGGCTATGCACTTGGGAATCCAGAGGAGAACAAGAAGAAGGTGGAGAAGAAATGGGTCTAAACTCACCTTGTTCCAAGGAGATGGAGGCCAGAGGAGTGGATGAGAGAGTGAGCAGAAGGAGTCTCTTTTATACTGCTGCTGCACCGCCCCAGGCCCACAGGCACTGCACCGGGGCAGTAATTTTCCAGCAGACTCAGCTCCAAAGCCAAACCTCCCAGCCCATGGCACAGCCTGGCCATTGGCTTCTGACAAGGCTATCATTACATTTCCTCATCTCTCAGATGCCCACTGGGCCAGGGAGGGTCCTTTGAATTGCCATGATGGGTTGCCTAAATCATTTGAGTACATGAAAGAGGACTACAGGTAAAAGCCAAAGCCCAGGAGGAGCAACGTGTGCTTAGGAATGTGCTTGTGGATCGGACAACTTCTTGTTCCTCCCACTGTCCTCATTCCAACAGGACTTGGGCACACTATTTGGTTTCAGGTGAGCAGGAGCACACCCAAAAGCTGCTCTCCAAGCCTCCCTGGCAGTGCTGGGTATGTAGGTCATGGCTGCAGGCAGTGGCTGTTGGGTGTCCCTGGAGCTGTGTGCTCAGGCACAGCCCTGTGCTCAGGGTGCCTGTTCCTCAGGCTGGGATGGAGCTGCCCTGGCCACAGGAGATCCAGTCCTGCGTGGGACAGGACCCTGCAGACGGCACATTCCTGGCTGTGCCTCACACCAGAAGGCTGCCACACAGCCAGGCCAAACTGAGAATGGGACTGGCCATGGGCAGGGAGAGGCTGTTCCTGAAGTTTGGCTGCTGAAGGCATTCCCTTAGCCTGCTGGGACTCCTGCCAGCTGCCTCCATGCCTGCAGGGCAGGGAAGTGAATCTCCTCTTTGATGTGCTCTGAGTTGTCTTCTTGTGCCCAGGAACCTTCTGAGCCCCTGCCTATGCTGAGCAGCCTCAGGCATGCAGCACTGCAGGGTCCTGCCAGCCTCCACTCCTTGGGGACCTGGAGGAACTTTCCTTGCTTCCCCATGGTGCTGATTTGTTCTGCAAACTGAGGAGGCCTTTGGGACATGGAATGTGGAGGTGTGCTAGGGTCCTAATACCAGGATGAGGTCTGTCAGATGTGTTCCATCCAGTGGGAAGATGCCTTTGGATCCCTTTCTTTCCTCACTGGAATCCTTACCAGAGCTCCTCTCATTTGCCGAGACCCTCCCCCATGGGCTGACCTCTGCAGAGATGGTCTGTGCGATTTAAGATCATAGCATAGCTCAGTCCCCAGTCCATACTTCTGTAAGAGGTTCTCCCTTGCCAGTTCAGGACTTGCCTTTTTCACCTTCTTGAACGCCACAAGCCTCCTGTGGGTCCATTCTTCAAGCCTGCTTGTACAGCAGCTCTGTCCTGGAGGATATTTTCCTCATTCAGTCTTCAGCTGCTCTTGTTGAGTTCAGTCTTGCTCCTGCTGCCACAGGAGCACCTGAGAACAGCCAGGCAGAAACTGGGACTTACAAAAAGGTGACCAAGGGAAGAACCTGTGCACCAATGACAGCTTGTCTCAGACCACCCAACCAGGATGAAGACACAGATAAAATATTCTTGAGGCATCTGGCAGAAGTCTCACGGTTGCTGGCCCTTGTTCTTGGGGGGACTTCAACTTCCCTGATGCCTGCTGGAAACACAACACAGCAGAGAGGGAGCAGTCCTGGATGTTCCTGGAATGTGTGGAGAAGAACTTCCTGCCACAGCTGATGATGGACTTGGGAAGGCACCTGCTGGACCTATGGACTTATGGGGGATATAACAGCTGGGGGCCATCCAGGGCACTGTGATCAGGAAATGACAGAGTGCTCAGGTGTGGGAGAAGTACAGAGGAGAGCAGCAGAACAGCCGCCTGGGACTGCTGGTGACCAGAGAGGCTCCCCAGAGAGGCTGTGGAGTCGTCTTCTCTGGAGGCTTTCAAGCCCTGTCTGGGCACGTTCTTGTGTGACCTGCACTGGATTCTACGGTCCTGCTCACCTGGGGCTTTTTAGTCTGGAGATGAGAAGACTGAGAAGGGATTTAATAGATGTTAATAAGTATCTGAGGGCTTGGGGTCAAGAGGGAGGGAACAGGGACAGGCTCTGCTCAGTTGCACCCTGGGATAGGACAAGGGGCAATGGATATAAACTGCAGCTCAGGAGGTTCCACCTCAGCATTAGGAGGAACTTCACTGTGAGGGTCCCAGAGGCCTGGAGCAGGCTGCCCAGAGAGGTTGTGGAGTCTCCTTCCCTGGAGCCTCTCCAGCCCTGTCTGGATGTGTTCCTGTGGGACCTGTGCTGGATTCTATGATCCTGGTCTGGCAGGGGGGTTGGGCTGGGTGATCTCCAGAGATCCTTCTGTGACAGGAAGGGGTTAATTTGTGTTTGATCAGAAGTACCCAGCTGGCTGATAAGAGAGGCTAAAGCTATGGAAAACAAGAGGCTGCAAGTTCCTGTTTTCAGAAACAAAGCAGGGATAGGAAGCAGGAAGATGAAGAGGAGGAAGGCAACTGCTGGGCAGGGGCACCACGACCCCCGGCTGGGCCGTGTGCATGAGCAACAGGGGATGTAGGTTATGTAACAGGATTGTGTAGTGGGGATTGTGCAACGCCCCCCAGAGCCCAGCCTCGGGGGACGGGAGGCCTGGCTTCACGGGGCGCTGGCTCCGCGTAACCCAGGGCTCCTCTGAGGGCAGGGCTGCTGCAGCGGCACCGATTCTCCGCTGAGCGGCAGGGACACTGCTGGCCCTGGGGCGCTGGCTGCCCCCTGCCCGTTTGAGATCTCTGGAGCCGTGGCGACGTGGCTCTGGCTCTGTTTTGTGCCCGGTTCCTGTCTGTGTCTCGCACAGCCGTGGGTAACGTGGGTCTGGCCTTCTGTGTGGTGTTTTGCTACAAGGTACCACGACCTCGCCTGCCTTTCAATGAGAGGAGTCTGCCAGGATGCCCCGGCGGTGTGTGCGCTAATTCCTGGCCCAAAGAACCCTCCCAGCCCCTAACTGTGACTCTGGCCTGTTTTGAAGACTGGTGCACAAAGTCCCCTGGCAGGCAGCTCTGAGGGGCCAAGGAGTCCTGGAAGGCTGCACACTGCTTAAGGAGGAAGCTGTAGTGGCACAGGAGAAGGCTGTCCCTGTGTGCCCAGCTGTGAGCCAGTGGGGAAGGAGCCTGGCTGAGCAGAGAGGTTTGGCTGCTACTTAGGGAGAAAAGGAGTCTGTGGATTTGGAAGAAGGGCCAGGCCACTTGGGAGGACTGCAAGGTTGTCATGAGACTGTGCAGGGAGCAAATCAGAAGGGCCAGGCTCAACTGGAAATTGATTTGGCTTCAGCTGCTAAAGAGAACAGGAAATGCTTCTACAAATACATCAGCAGCTGAGGAGGGCTGAGGAGAATCTCTGTCCTTTGTTGGATACAGGGGGAACAGAGTGGTCAGGGATGAGGAAAAGGGTGGGGGCCTCAAGACCTTCTATGACTCAGACTTGAGCAGTCAGATCAGTTGTTCACTGTGTACCCAGCCCCCTGAGCTAGGGATGGGGAGCAGAATGAAGCCCTCATAGCCTAAGAGTAGAGAAGGAGGAACCAGGGAACTCCAGGCCAGGCAGTCTCACCTCTGTGCCCGGAAAGATCATGGAGCAGATCCTCCTGGAGGCACTACTGACTCAGAAGAGTAGTGAAGAGGTGATTGGGAGCAGTCAGCATGGCTTTGCCAAGGGCAAATCCTGCCTGACAAACCTGGGTGGCCTTCCATGAACAGGTGACAGCATTAATAGATGAGGGGTGAGCAACTGATGTCGTTTACCTGGACCTGAGCAGAGCCTTTGACACTGTCCCACACCACATCCTGGTCTCCAAGCTGGTGACACATGGGTTTGATGGGTGACCACTAGATGGATAAAGAACTGGCTTGATGGCTGCACCCAGAGAGTGGCTGTCAATGGGTCCATGTCCCAGGGGAGGCCAGGGACAAGCAGAGTCCCTCAGGGATCAGTCCTGGGCCCAGGCTTGTTCCACATCTCTGTGGGTGCCATGGGCAGTGGCATTGAGTGCACCCTCAGCAGGTTTGCTGATGACACCAAGCTGTGTGGTGCAGCAAACAGCTGGAGGGGAAGGATCCATCCAGAGGGACCTGGACAGGCTGGAGAGGTGGGCACAGGCCAACCTCAGGAGCTTCAACAAGGCCAAGGGCAGGGTCCTGCATCTGGGTCGAGGCAATCCCAGGCACAAATCCAGGCTGGGCAGGGACTGGCTGGAGAGCAGCCCTGAGGAGAGAGACTTGGTGGTGCTGGGGGAGGAGAAGCTCACCAGGAGCTCTCAGGGTGCACTTGCAGCCCGGAAAGCCAATCAGAGCCTGGGCTGCAGCAGGAGAAGTGTGGCCAGCAGGTCAAGGGAGGGGATTCTCCCCCTCTACTCAGCTCTGGTGAGACCCCACCTGGAGTACTGCCTCCAGTTCTGGAGCCCCTATGACAAGAGGGATCTGGAGGTGCTGGAAGGGGTCCAGAGCAGGGCCACGAGGATGAGCAGAGGGCTGGAGCACCTCTCCTGTGAGCACAGACTGAAGGAGTTGGGGCTGTTCAGGCTGGAGAAGAGAAGGCTCCGAGGTGACCTCATTGTGGCCTTCCAGGATCTGAAGGGGGCTACCAGAAGTCTGGGGAGGGACTGCTCAGGATCTCAGGTAGTGATAGGACTAGGGGGAATGGAATGAAGCTGGAGGTGGGGAGATTGAGGCTGGAGGTGAGGAGGAAGTTCTTCCCCAGGAGAGTGGTGAGGCCCTGGAATGCGTTGTGCAGGGAGGTGGTTGAGGCCCCGTCCCTTGAGGTGTTCAAGGCCAGGCTGGATGAGGCTCTGGGCAGCCTGATCTAGTGTGGGTGTCCCTGCCCATGGCAGGGGGGTTGGAACTGGATGATCCTTGTGGTCCCTTCCAACCCTGACTGATACTGTGATACCATGATTTCAACATTTACAGGCATGTACAATTAATAAACAGCACAAGAACTCCCCT
Source organism: Colaptes auratus (assembly GCA_015227895.2). Taxonomy (NCBI): domain Eukaryota; kingdom Metazoa; phylum Chordata; class Aves; order Piciformes; family Picidae; genus Colaptes; species Colaptes auratus. Next base: position 5,124,947 of record JAAWVA010000042.1, on the reverse strand, counting down.
GGCCAAAACCAGGGGAGCTTCAACAGCTTCTCCTCCACCCCTGCTTCCCTCCTTAACCTTTGGACACAAAATGGACAAGAGAAAGAGCAGAGAAGTTGTTGTTAGTACCAGTCACAACAAAGCAGTGCAGTCAGGGTCAGTAAAGGCAGGAGAAGCACCAGCCAGAGCCGAAGAATCCAAAAGAGAGAGATTGCTTTGTACAACCAGTTGGAGTCCATTATCTCTCCAATGGATTGTTTAGAACTTATCATTGTTTTCCTTTTTACATCCAGGAGTGATTTATTTACATTCTATCACTTTCTGTTCAAGATCTGTGAAAGATTTTTAAAGGTGTAGCCTACAACTAACACAGGGGTGGGGGTTGGGCTCTGCTCCCCAGTCTCAGGTGATAGAAGGAGAGGAAATGGCTGAAATTGTGCCAGGGGAGGCTGAGGTTGGAGATGAGGAAACATTTCTTTGCTGCAAGAGTGGTCAGTGATTGGAACAGGCTGCCCAGGGTGGTGGTGGAGTCCCCATCCCTGGAGGTGCTCAAGCCAGGTGTGGAAGGTGTAGCAGGTATTAAGATGCTTTGCTGGTGCTGGTGTCTGTGTGAGAGCAGCTGGGGGGCTGCCTGTGGGCACTGACTGGGTGGTTGTGACCGGTTGATGCTATGCCTTTAAGAAAGAGACAGTTGCTGAACACTCTGGCTGAATGTTTTTGATATTTGAACAAAAACAAGATAGTCTAAACTAATTTCATTGGTAGATTCATTGGGTTCTGTTGGTTCAGTCTGTGTCTGGTCTGGGTTCAGGCTGGGTGCAGTCTGTGCTTCTCTGTCCTGTGGGCTGGACGGCTTCTCTTTTTCTGAAGCAGGAACGGCCTTGAGTTAACAGCTAACCAGATAAGAACACTAATTCTTGCCTGTGCTTTTTAGCTAACAGAGTTTTTCTTCCTTAATTGCCTTTCTCTCTCTCTCTAACCCTTTTTGGGAAAAAAAGGGGAGGTGGGGAGGGAGAGAGGGGGGTTCAGGGAAACCCCCTGGCCGGCTGGAGGGAAAAGGTTTTCTGCATTGTGTTCATTGTTGTGTATTTCTGTATATATTGTAACTATTGTATATTGTGTACATATTCATTGCATTCCATTGATGCCTGTCAATAGAGCTTTCATCAGCTTTTCCGACTGAGCTAGCTGTGGTTTCTTTCCCTGTGTGTGGGGAGGGAACGTTCTCACCCCACCACAGTGGTAAACACCAAGAGGCCTTTCAGGGCATTGGATCTGTGTGAGAATGGATGGGAACATGGTGACAAGGGAATGCTGTATGGCTGGGAGTGGATGGGAAAGCAAGGTGCTGAAAGCCTCCTGTGAGAGTGAGAGTGTAAACTGTGGAGTGCAGGATCAGTAGGCTGTGGGAAGGGAAGTGAAGCATGCAGGGATCTGCCAAGGAACAGCCACTGCTCCCTCACTGCAGGGCTGTTCTGCCTGCCTGTGCCTGCCAGGATCAGGCCCAAGGTACTTCAGGACATTCACAAACATTAACAGCAGACATGGCCCTCAGGGCCATGGTGTAGTGGCCATGGTGGGGTGAGGGTTGATGGTTGGAGTGGATGATCTTGGAGGGTTTTTCCCACACAAACCCTTCTGTGATTCTGTGATTCTCAGTGCATGGCCTCCAGCTGGACTTTGTGGCTCTCATCACTCCCCTTGCAGGGCAGCAGATTTCAGTGCCCTGCATTTCCTCTTCCCCAGCATGTGTCTCGTCCCTTGGGCTCTAAGCGTTCTTGCAGCAGACAGCACCAAAAGCTTTGCTTACATGAGAGGCACAACATTTGCTGAGCTTCCCTCCCCCACCGGACTCGGGCAGGCAGCACAAAGGCCATGAGGTTGCTCCCGCTCTCCCCTCCATAGATCCATGCTGACCTCTCACACTCACCTTCTTGTCCCTTCATGTTGGGAAATGGCTTCCAGGTTATTTGTTCCATCACCATTGCAGGGATCAAGGTGAGGCTGATGTGGCACTTTCCTCAGCTCCCCATCTGTACCTGCTTGAAATCAGGAGGTCCACTGGCTTTCTTTGAGGCCTCAGATGTGTTCCCTGATGGCGTGACATTCAAAGGGGGTTGAGAGTGGCCATGTAGTGACACCATGGCAGTCCAGTCTGTTTAAGTGTTCCCCACACCTGATCCTCCTTCACTGTAGGCCTTCCTTGCTCCAGATCACAGTATCATAGAATGTTAGAGACTGGAAGGGACCTCAAGGGATCATCTAGTCCAAACCTCTTGGCAAAGCAGGATCACTTAAGGTAGCCTGCACAGGAATGCATCCAGGTGGGGTTTTGAAAAATCCTCAGGGAAGGAGACTCCACAAACTCTGGGCAGCCTGCTCCAGGGCTCTGTCACCCTCACTGTAAAGAGGTTTCTCCTCATATTGTGATGAAACCTTCCATGTTCAAGCTTGAACCTGCTGTTCCTTGTCTTATAATTGTGCACCACCCAAAAGAGCTTGCCCCCCTCCACTTGACACCCACCCTTCAGATATTGATAGACATTGATCAGATCCCCTCTCAGTTTTCTCCAGACTAAACAGACCCAGGGCTCTCAGTCTCTCTTCATAGGGGAGATGCTCAAGTCGCCTAATCATCCTCGTGGCTCTCCATTGCATTCTCTCCAGCAGGTCATATGTGCTAAGGAACGACAGGAGCTTGACTGACTGGCCTCAAATGCTGCCAGGCAAGAGCAATAAGAAGGAAGCAGCCCAGCATATGGTTTGCCTGATCCTATGCCAGGAAGGCTTTGAATTTCCTAAACCCCGACCCTATATACTCAGACAGCCTTAGTCTTCTCATCTTGGGACTTCAAAGGACCATCTGAGATCCAGAGGTCACCTCAGCAATGAGGAAGTGAAATGGCAGAGTGGATGAACCAAAAAGCCATGGGCTGGGAGGTTTGGCTTTGGAGCTGAGTCTGCTGGAAAATTACTGCCCAGGTGCAGTGCCTGTGGGCCTGGGGAGGTGCAGGAGCAGTATAAAAGAGACTCCTTCTGCTCACTCTCTCATCCACTCCTCTGGCCTCCCTCTCCTTGGAACAAGGTGAGTTTAGAATCCCTGGGACTGACTTAAATGTCCCAAAGTCTTCATCTTCTGACTTGTTTCCATCACAGTGGGGTGAAAATTGCTGCTCAGCTACCCCTTGTGCTCTGTTTCCCTTCACTTCTCTGCAGGTTCATCTCCAGCCCCAGCCATGTCCTGCTACAGGCCCTGCCAGCCCTGCCAGCCCTGCGGCCCAACCCCGCTGGCCAACAGCTGCAATGAGCCCTGTGTCAGGCAGTGCCAGGACTCCACTGTTGTCATTGAGCCTCCTGCTGTGCTGGTGACCCTGCCCGGCCCCATCCTCAGCTCCTTCCCACAGAGCACCGCCGTGGGCTCCTCCACCTCCGCTGCCGTTGGCAGCATCCTCAGCTCTCAGGGGGTGCCCATCAGCTCCGGGGGCTTTGGCCTCTCTGGCCTCTCCGGCTTGGGCCGTGGCTCCTGCCTGCCCTGCTAGAGCTGCTGCCCAGGGCCCTGGGCAAGGCCCCCACCTGACGCTTCTGCCCTGGGCACACAGCATCCTCTTGCTGCTTTCCGAGGGGCTGAGCAAGCCCAGCAGCCCTTGCCAAAGGACAGGGCCAGCCTTGGGCTCTGGCACAGCACTGCCCATGCCTGCCTCTGCCCTCTGACACTCTCTCCTGGCCCTCCCGTGGCCTCCTTCTCTTCTGCTGCCCTGGCCTGGCAGTACCACAGAGGCAGCCTAGGGAGGAGCTGCTGGCCCTGCTCCCTCTGTGGGGCAGGCAGATGGAGAGCTGCTGGGAGCTCCACCTGAGCCATGGGGCTCAGCCTCTTCTTTGGCCCCTGCTACTCCATGCTCTGGGGCATCTACTCTCAGCCATTGTTTCCAACATTTGACTCCTTAAAGTTCTGCTGCATCCCAGCTCTTGTCTCTGTGTCATCCTTTCCTCTGCAGATGCTCTCCCAAGTTTCCCATGTGTGGTGAAGAGGTTATTAATTTATTAATTTTGAAATTGAAATATGAAAAATAATTTTTAATTATTAGAAAATATTAATCACTATTATATATACAGATTGTAGTGCAAGATTGTGAGATATATCTCATAATTGGTTTATTCTCTACAATTAGAACCCAATTAGAATATTTACAGAATTAATTTCTGTTAAAGGAATGAAGGGGCAATTCCACTACTTGTCCAGCAGATGGCGACTACTCAGGACGCTGAGGCTTAACTCTGTCCGGGGAAGAGTTGCAGTGTATGTCAGAGATCTAAGCTAGGAATGCAACACGAGCTGGATGCACTGAGTAGTGGTGGTTTGAGCTTTAACTGGAGTTTAAAAGCTCAAATAATAATAGATTGAGATTCCTCCCGTTTGCCTAGCAAGAAATAAAAAAAGGGAAAAGGGGTAGGGGAAAGGGGAGGAGGTAAATTTATGGAAGAAATAGTCTGGAATTGGTTTGGAAGTAGGAGGGGTAAATTTTTTAACAAAATGTTTATATAGCAATAACAGGGAGGGTCACAAAGGTAGGGGTAAGGATAAATAGGAAAATATAGAGAACCAAGCCTGGATGCCTTTGGATTCCCCTGGATGCAAGTGGATTCTCTCCTGTAGAAAGCATGGATGCACCTGTGGAGAACAGGCCCCAACCACGTGGTCAGTGCAGGAAGCAGCAGCAGCTGACCTCTCTTGACTTGGGGAGGCAGGAAAGAGGGAAACAGCAGCAGATGTCCTCCTTTTTATAGGCTTGCTGGACAGGAAGGGGGAGTAGAATAGACCACATTTGACCCAGGGGACCCCTCCTCCTGGGAGGGGGAAAACCACATCTTCCTCTGCCCACCTGGATCAAGTTTCGTTCGTCCACCTGGGGGGCTGGGTTCTTTCAACCCCCATGCAGGATGGGTGTAACCCAGCACATGAGTGTTAGTGGGTGCTGCACACATGAAAAGATACACTGTTCTTTTGGGTGGGAGCTCTGGAGACCATGGAGTGCAACACCCCTGCCACAGCAGGATCCCCTAGGGCAGGTCAATGCCCAGACTTAATCCAGGCATGAGTGAGGTCTCCCATCAAAACATTCTCTGCTCCACACTCAGAAGCCCCATGCCCTCAGACTCCACCACTGGCTCCAGGTCCTTCATCTTCCTGGATACCCTCTGCTGGTCTTGCTTCCCTTGGTCAAAGCCTTCAACAGAATCCTGGAACCATCAGTTCACTGAGGTTGCAAGAGACCTCCAGGGTCATCGTGTCCAACTGTCAGCCTGAGTCCTGCTGGCTCCAGCACTGAACCCTGTTCCTACCTGACACAGCTCCAGCTCATGGAAACATCCAGGGATGGTGACTCTACCAATGCCTTGGCCCCCAGCCTGGAGTCTTCCTGGGGTTGTTGTGACCCAAGTGCAGGACCCAGCACTTGGCCTTGTTGAACCTCATCCCATTGTCCTTGGCCCTTTGATCTAGAGTAGTGAGGTCCCTATGGGGATCAAGGAGATTGGCTCAGGCAAACAGGACCTTCCTTTCATAAACCCATGCAGGACACAGGTTCTGCAACCCTCATCCTGCAGGACAGCATTTAGTGCCATCTGTTGTGGGGGTCCAGACCCAGGTTCTGCCTCCCCTCCTACCTGGAACCCTGTGTGTTTGTCCTGGAGGCACAGACAGGTCTGTACAAGCCCAAACTCAACCCCCCTTTTACCTCCCCCCTGTGGAGCTGGGTTTTTTTGCAAGAAACAAGAAAAAAGGCAAGACCCCTGCAAAGTCTGCAAAACCTACACATGCCCAGGCTTGGCTAGACCTGTCCTGTGGGTGGAGCTAAACAACGTGCACATGTTGCATTTATTGCATGTGTTGCTCCTGTTGCTTATGAGGAGGCTCAAAAGAGACCTTATTGCTGTCTACAACTACCTGAAGGGAGGTTGTAGCCAGGTGGTTATTGGTCTCTTCTCCCAGGTAACTACCTCCAGAACAAGAGGACAGAGTCTCAAGCTGTGCCAGGGGAGGTTTATGCTGGATGTTAGGAAGAAATTCTTAACAGAAAGCGAGATTGGCCATTGGAATGTGCTGCCCAGGGAGGTGGTGGAGTCACCATCACTGGAATTGTATAAGAAGAGACTGGATGAAACACTTGGTGCCATGGCTTAGTTGATCAGATGGTGTTTGGCGATAGATTGGACTTGATGATCTCTGAGGTCTTTTCTAACCTGGTTAATTCTATTCTATTCTATTCTATTCTATTCTATTCTATTCTATTCTATTCTATTCCATATTCAACAGCGCAACACATAACAAGCGCTGCTGAGAAGCAGCTTTCTCCTAATGATCAACTTAAGTTCCCAACGAATTGGAAAAGTCCCAAAGACTTTGCATAAATGCCACTGGCTTATCAATCCAGCTGAAAGGACATGTGAAAAAAGGAGGAATGTAATCAGCATAACAATCTACAGACTTCACCCCAGCAATTGCCTTTACAACAGCAGTTACCCCCTCTGCCAGCTGGCAGCGAGGATGAGAGTGAAGGGGAAGCAGTAAATCATAGTGTGACTGTGGCTGCGCCAAAGTCTGCTGAGAACAGAGAGGGGGGTGGGCGTCAGTCTGCACCTTGGACCTTGCCTCCCTGCAGTGTGAGTGTTACTCTGCGTTCGGCAGCGCGATTTTGGCAGCAAGTTCACCAGAAAGCTGCTGCTGTGGGTGACTGGGGTTTGGTGGAAACCTTGGATGCGCCACATATGTCTGTTAAAACAGAGGAGAAGTCTTCTCCTATGGGTGTTTCAGATGATCCTATGGCTGTCCCTGAGGAAAAAGCAGCTCTGGGATCGGGGCAGCAGGATAATCATCAGGTTTTGGGATGGATAGTTGTACAGGACTTGAGATCCACAGTAGCAAAGTATGGCAATTTAATGACTTGGGGATGAGGGTATGCTTGTGCCTCAACAGATTCTGGACCATGCTGGGTTCCAGCAAGATGGGTTCCACCAGTGATTTCATCACCTTCTGGACACTGACTGCTGCAACAGTCATGCAGATTCCAAAGGAACCACAGAAGAATGTGTGGGTCACACTTGCTAACACCCTGAAACAAGACACGCTGTGCCTCTCTGTATCAACACCAGCGAATCCTTTCAGCACCTGCCTGGGGGCATTCTGGTGAATGGATGGAAGGACATCACTGAGAAGATGGAGCCTCTGAACTTAAAAAGATTATTTTATAGGCAGCTTTTATGGAACTTTAAAAAAAGCACTTGAAGGACTTAAAAGCTTTCATGGTTTCAGTTGGGAAGGATTTGAAAAGACTAATTTAACATTAGAATATATGCCTAGGGGTTGGAAAAACTGGACCCAGTGCCTTTCAAGGGCTGCATTAGAGCCTCAAGAAATGGATATGTTAGGATTGGTAAAAATGGATTATTGTGTTATGTTCAATGTTAGGTCGGACGAAGTCATGAATGTTCAGGATGTTACCCCAGCAGGGAGGGAGTATAGAAACTATAGTGTAGTGTAATCACACTACCTTTATAACAATGTCACTGCATTCTTATCCTTGTCATTTGCCTGCAGGTGTTTTTCCTTACTTGTGGGAATGGGGTCTGGCCAGCCTTGCCCTCACAGATGAGGGGAGGACCTTGCAGTCTTGCTCAATTGTCCATGTTAACACCAAATGCATCTGATATTTTCAATCAATTCAGAAAGAGGCAGAAACACAGCATTCATGCCTTTGAGAAGGATTGTGATGGCAGCATTGATTTCTGGGGGAAGGCAAAAGTCATAATAGCCTCTCTCCTTGTGTGGCAGCAGCTAAGGCACTAGGCACATGAAATAGAATGGGATGTTGGTTAGCAAAACAGTAATGCTTCCTCTCTAGCTTTGAAAGAACTACTGCTTGATATGGATTCTGTTCCACACGCTTCTTTGCAAAATAGGGCTGCAATAGGTTTCTTGCTGTTACCTCAGAGGCATGGCTGTCAAGAATGTGAAGGATTGTTTAAAGGATGGGGGATGCTCTGGTTGGTTTCTTTTGATTGTTAAAACCAGGTTGTTAATTTTGGTAATTGCGATTGTAGTGTTACTGACGTTCCCATGCAGCAGATGATCAAAGCAACATTTGTAGCAGAAAAACAAAAAGGGGCAATTGTGGGGGACTGTGATGAACCTGTGGACCTTCTGAAGAGCTCTGGTGAGGAGTTCAGTATTGAAAACATCACTGTGTTCCCATGAGAAGCTAGAAACTCCCCAGACTGGATGTTGGAGGATGAGAAACCGCAAGGTAAGACAGGAGGCCACCTGGACTAGCTTAACAAGTAACTACAGCAATGCTATCACTAACCCATAAGAATCCTGAGAAAAGTTTGTTAACCAATCACATACAGCCACACTAACAACACAGATACAAATATGTGTTGCTGGCTGGAGTAAACAGAGTCTTTTGTCTTTCTCTATACATTGCTTTGGCCGTTCCCCTATCCCTATACAGCGACAGCAGATGCCACTTTGCTTTGCTCACTGCTGCAGACCTCACCCCACTGCTTGGGTTACAATTGCAGCATCTGCAAAGGTCCTGGCAGCAGCAGTGAGTAAAGTCACTCATTCCTATAAAGCCTCTTCTACAGTTCTAATGCCTACAGCTCCTTAAGCAGACCTAGAGCACTCCTGGGGGGCAAGCCTGTGCTTTGCCTGTGTCTGCTTCCTGCTTGGAGTCACTGTTTAAAGGTTTCCAGTTTGCTTAAATCGTTTACACTGTCACATGCTCCTCTTTGTCAAACACTTTAACCACAACCGACTCTCCCTGCCCAGTAATTTACACTGGGAGTAAGTTTCAGCAGCACTTTGATATTAACAAAGAATCACAATATTTTTATAACATCTCTCAACTAAAGCTCTCCACTTTCCATATTTTTCTCTTCTGACAGTAGGCAGAAGGGGAGAGGGGGTGGGGGAGAAAAGGGAGGGGGAAAAAACAGTGGGGTGAAGCCCTGAAAAAGGGGATGATCAGAAAGCTGGGAACAGACTTTGAGCAGGGCCTGTTGTGACAGTACAAGGGCTGATGGTTTAAAACTGAAAGGGAGATTGAGAGTGAAGGGAGAAATGTTTAGCACTGAGGGTGGTGAGAGCCTGGCCCAGGCTGCCCAGAGAGCTGGGAGCTGCCCCATGCCTGGCACCATTGCAGGTGAGGTTGTCTGGGGCTGTGAACAGCCTGCTCTGGTTGGGGATGTCCCTGCTGGCTGAAGGGACTTGGACTAATTGAGCTTTAGAGGTCCTTTCCACCTCAAATCTTTCTCTCATTCCATGATTCTAACATTCTCTCTTGGAAGCCATCCCCAGGGGCCACCAAGCCCAGCACCCATGCCAGTGACTGTGCCATCAGTCCCAGGCCCAAGGGCACCACGGCAAGGTGAGTACTGTGGGGCATCTGCTGGCTGTGGCTCTGGTGATAATGAGCTTTTGTTTCTTGCAGCTGACCCCTAGCAATAGCAATGGGGACGCTGCTCCCTCTGCTTGTGCTGCTGGCCCTGAGCTGGCCTGCATTTAGCTGCTGGCACTACTGAGGGGACAAAGCTGTGAGGGGGAGTGGGGGCAGCCCTGATGGCCTTCACTGGAGGCTGCCTGCTTGTCCTGTCACAGCTCCCCCAAACCCATGTGGAGCTTGATTCTTGAGCTTGGACAATAGAAGGCTCTGGGGTGATGTTAGTGCATCCTCTCAGTCTTTCAAGAAGACTTTAAAGGGAGTCAGAGTGAGACATTTAATGAAGGCCTGCAGTGACAGGACAAGATAAGAATTTGTTTAGAATGAAGGTGGTGAGACACTGGGAGAGGTTGCCCAGGGGATGCTGGGGTGCCCCAGCACTGAGCTGGTCAAGGCCAGCTTTGATGGAATATTGAGTAATGAGATGGAGGGACAGAGATCCCTGCCTGTGGCAGGAGGCTTGGTCACAGAGGTTCTTCCAAGCAAAGCCACTCTAGGAGTCTATGAGGATGTGGTTCTCTCCTGAGGCAGCCCAGAGCACCGTGGCATTCCCTTGGGGAGTGCTGTGGCCAGGATGGGTTGTCCTGGCCTCTCATGGGCAGCTGGTGCCACTCTCTTGCCAATGCCACCTTCTGTCGTGACTCCTTGCATCCAGCACTGAGCTTACCCAGGATAAGGACAAGGTGTGCAGCACAGAGGGCATGGTCCTCACTGAACTGCCTGGGGCCATTCCACCCAGAGCCAAAGAGGCAGAGAAGCTGAGAAGCTGGAGACTCCCCTGGTGCATGAGTGAGTGTGGCCAGTGCTGGCCTCTGCTGAGCAGCAGCACAAAACCAGCCCCAGCAGCCCCTGCCAGAAGCAGCCCTGGCCAAGAGCTGCGTGCCTGAACATCCTGGGAGAGCATCAGCAGGGGAAAGGATGACACAGAGGAAGGGTCTTGGATGCAGCAAAAGTTTAATGAGTGAAAAGAAGGCCACGAGAGTGATGCAGGTGGAGGAGCTCTAGCAGGGCAGGCAGCTCCTGCCCAAGGCAGAGAGGCCAGAGAGGCCAAAGCCCCCGGAGCTGATGGGCACCCCCTGAGAGCTGAGGATGCTGCCAACGGCAGCGGAGGTGGAGGAGCCCACGGCGGTGCTCTGTGGGAAGGAGCTGAGGATGGGGCCGGGCAGGGTCACCACCACGGGGGAGGGCTGGATGGCAACGGTGGAGTCCTGGCACCTCACACAGCAGGGCTCATTGCAGCTGTTGGCCAGCGGGGTGGGGCCGCAGGGCTGGCAGGGCCTGTAGCAGGACATGGCTGGGGCTGGAGATGAACCTGGTGGAGAGCAAGGGGAAGAGGAAGGTGAGCGGGAGGTGAGGAGCAGCCTCTCACTACTTTGTGAGCAAGGCAATGAAAGAGCCAGAGACAAAAGCTGAGGACTGTGCAAGAAGGCACATTAGGGCTGCTCTTTGGTCACGGGGCAACTTTCACTGCACCTGACCTGCTGGGGCCTGATGGGGTGACATTATCTAGAAAAGGTAAGAGAGTCCTAGCACTGGAGCTGGCAGGGCTCAGTAAAAGGGCTTTAAACTAGGTCTGAAGGGGGTGGGTGAGGAAATCAGTCCCTCTGTAGACGAAGGAGTGGGGCCCAGATTAGGGTCAATAGAGAAGTTGAGAGCCCAGCTGCAGTGCTGTACACCAATGCAGGCAGCATGGGCAATAAGCAAGAGGAGCTGGAAGTGCTGCTCCACCAGGGTGACTATGATACAGTCACCATCTCAGGAACACATGGTGGGATGACACGCACGACTGGAGTGCTGCACTGGGGGGTCACAGGCTCTTCAGGAGAGACAGGCAAGGGAGAAGAGGAGGAGGGGTGGCTCTGTACATTAGGGAGTCACTCTCTGCCACAGAACTTGAGGTGGAAAATGAAGGGATTAAGCCTGTGGGTTAAAATCAGGGGGCAGCCTAACAAATCTGACATCCTGGTTGCAGTCTGTTATAGACCACCCAACCAGGATGAGGAGGCGGACGAATTATTCTATGAGCAACTGGAGGCTGTCTCAAGAGCATCAGATCTTGTCCTTGTGGGTGACTTTAACCTGCCAGATATCTGCTGGGAACTTAACTCAGCAGAGAGGAGGCAGTCCAGAAGATTCCCTGATGCAGCTGTTAAGTGAGCCTACCAGGGGTCAGGCTCTGCTTGACCTGCTGCTCTCCAGTAGAGAAGGGCTGGTGGGAGCCCCTCAGAAAGCAGCAAGAGGATGCTGTGTGCCCAGGCCAGAAGCATCAGGTGGGGCCTTAGGGGCCTTGCCCGGGGCCATGGGCAGCAGCTCTAGCAGGGCAGGCAGCTCCTGCCCAAGGCAGAGAGGTCAGAGAGGCCAAAGCCCCCAGAGCTGGTGGGCACACATTCTAGTTCTACTGAAAGGTGGATTGGACGTAAATGGAGCATGCTTGACCTGCTGCTCTCCAATAGAGAAGGGCTGGTGGGAGATGGGACCGTGGGAGGCTGCCTGGGGTGCAGCGACCATGAGATGGTGAAGTGTTCAATATGCAGGGAGATAGGGAGGAGCACCGACAGAACCTTCACCTGGGACTGCCGGAGGGTGAACTGCAGCCTGTTTAAGAAAATTATTCGCAAAGTTCCCTGGGCAGCAGCCCTCAAGAACCGAGGGGTCCAGGCTGGTTGGAGCTACTTCAAACAGGAGCTCTTGAAGGCACAGGAGCTGGCAGTTCCCATCTGCCAAAAGATGAGCCGGTGGGGAAGGCTCTGGGCCTGGATGAGCAAGCAGCTCCTGGAGGAACTAAGGGGAAAAAAGAGGCTGTATCACCTCTGGAAGGAGGGGAAGGCTTCTCGAGGTGTGTTTAAGGAAGTTGTTGGATTATGTAGGAAAAAGGTTAGAGAGGCAAAGGCCCAGTTGGAACTGAGGCTGAACACCTCTGTGAAAGGTAATACAAAGCATTTTTACAAATATATTAACACTAAAAAGAGGGGCAAGGAGAACCTGCACTCCCTATTGGACCTGGAGGGGAACAGAGTGACTGAAGATGAGGAAAAGGCTGAGGTCCTGAACACCTTCTTTGCCTCAATCTTTAACAGCAAGGCAGGAGGAGTTCAGGATGAGTGGTCTCCTGAGCTGGGTGATGGGGTCAGGGAGCAGTGTAATGCCCTGCATATCCCTGAGGAATTAGTTCAGGACCTGCTGAGCCACTTGGACACTCACAGGCCCATGGTGCCGGATGGGATCCACCCTAGGGTGCTGAGAGAGCTGGCAGAGGAGCTGCCAAGCCACTCTCCATCATTTTCCTCCAGTCCTGGCTCACTGGAGAGGTCCCAGATGACTGGAAACTGGCCAGTGTGGTCCCCAGCCACAAGCAGGGTCGGATGGAGGAGCCTGGAAGCTCCAGGCCTGGCAGCCTGACCTCAGTGCCAGGGAAAACGATGGAGCAGATTATCCTGGCAGCAATAACTGCACACCTGCAGGATGGCCAAGGGCTCAGGTCCAGCCAACATGGATTTAGGAAGGGCAGGTCCTGCCTCTCCAACCTGATCTCCTTCTATGATCAGGTGACTGCCTGGTGGATTTGGGGCAGGCTGTGGATGTGGATTGGTTGATGGGTTGGACACGATGATCTTGAAGGTCTCTTCCAACCTGGATTTATTGTATTGTATTGTATTGTATGTGGTCTACCTGGACTTCAGCAAGGCCTTTGACACCGTCCTCCACAGCAAACTGCTGGCCAAGCTGTCAGCCCCTGGCTTGGCCAGCAGCACTCTGAGCTGGGTTAGGAACTGGCTGGAGGCTGAGCCCAGAGAGTGGTGGTGAATGGTGCCACAGCCAGCTGGAGGCCAGTCACCAGTAGCATCCCCCAGGGATCAGTGCTGGGCCCCATCCTCTTCAATATCTTCACTGACAATCTGGATCAGGGAATTGAGACAGTCATCAGCAAATTTGCAGATGACACCAAGTTGGGAGCAGATGTTGGTCAGTTAGAGGGTGGGAGGGTCCTGCAGAGGGACCTCAACCAACTGGACAGATGGGCGGAGTCCAATGGGATGGCATTCAACAAGTCCAAGTGCCAGGGGCTGCACTTTGGCCACAGCAACCCCATGCAGAGCTACAGGCTGGGGTCAGAGTGGCTGAGAGCTGCCAAACAGAGAGGGACCTGGGGGTGCTGATCGACTGCCACCTGAACATGAGCCAGCAGTGTGCCCAGAGGGCCAAGAAGGCCAAGGGCATCCTGGCCTGCATTAGGAATAGTGTGGCCAGCAGGAGCAGGGAGGTCATTGTGCCCCTGTACTCTGCACTGGTTAGGCCATACCTTGAGTCCTGTGTCCAGTTCTGGGCCCCTCAGTTTAGGAAGGACATTGAGACACTTGAAGGTGTCCAGAGAAGGGCAACAAGGCTGGGGAGAGGCCTTGAGCACAGCCCTGTGAGGAGAGGCTGAGGGAGCTGGGGTTGCTTAGCCTGGAGAAGAGGAGGCTCAGGGGAGACCTCATTACTCTCTACAACTCCCTGAAGGGTGGTTGTAGCCAGGAAGGGGTTGGCCTCTTCTGTCTAGCACCCGGCACCAGAACAAGGGGACACAGTCTCAAGCTGTGCCAGGGGAAGTTTAGGCTTGAGGTGAAGAGAAAGTTCTTCACCGAGAGAGTCATTTGCCATTGGGATGTGCTGCCCAGGGAGGTGGTGGAGTCAACGTCCCTGGAGGTGTTCAAGAGGGACTGGACGTGACTTGGTGCCATGGTCTAGTCATGGGGTCTGCGGTGCCAGGTTGGACTCAATGATCTTCGAGGTCTCTTCCAACCTTAGTGATACTGTGAGACTGTGATAGAACCATAGAAGTGTGTTGACCATGGCTTGATTTTTGCAGCTGCTGTTCTGGGGGCGGCTACTGAACATGTGCAGAGTGCTAGATTCCTTAGCTGACCAATTGCATGCTGAGAAGACCAAAGCAATAGCCTTCCACATTTGCCAAGAACAACATCCTGACATGCTGGCACCTTTCACTGGAGAATGAGTTCAGTTTATATACCTGGCTGGATTCTATTGATTAAGTGATTGATAACAAGAGTATATAAACTCTGAGCTATGAGACACTCTGGGGGGTTAGGGCTTCTCTAGGGACTTCTACTTCTGTTAGCTGCTTGTTCTGTTAAGGGCTTCTGGGACTTCTTCTGTAAGTATTCTAAGACTTTGAAATGCTGAGGGTTCTAGAACACAGTAATAGAGGACTACTGAGAGGACTTCTGAGAGTCTCTGCTCTGCATTTCTGCAATCTCATTATGCAGCAAAGGGGTTTGTGCCTCATTCGTCACCCAATGGCATCCCAGTCCCAGGGGCTGCTAGGACTACAACAGCAGCCCAAAAAGAGGGTGAGATACTTGATGTCAGGCGCTCCTCTGTCAGGCCTGAGTTGAATCTGCTGCTGGTATTCAATACTCTGCTGGGTCATGGCAGCTTCAAAATGAAAATGCTGGCTGGAGCAAAGCACTGTGGGGATTGAAGTTTAGATTGTAACATGAGAGCCTTCCTTTCTTGGAGTCTGTTTCCAGCTTCTTCTTTGGCTGTTGGGACCTTTATGCTGGGCTTGCTGTGGGCTGGGGTTTGGGGGAGTAATTTTGTTGCTGCTTCTGCAGCTTCTGCAAACAGGCTAAGGCCATTGTGCACCGGATTAGCTCAGTGAACTCCTTAGCTCAGCACAGGGGAGGTTTGTGCTACTTTCCAACCCATCTCAGAATGAGGGGAGCTTGTTTGTGAGAGGAGACTGTGTGAACTTAGGACAATCTATTTTGTTGCCCAACATGGGGCACAGAAACGGTTGAGATAAAGAGAAGCAAGATAAGGAGAGGATTCTGTTAAGGCTTGCTAAGAGAATTCTGCACACCTTGCTATGGTGATGCATTTGCTTTCCAGGGACAGCTGGGGCCCAGCCCTGGTTACATCACATAAAACCTCATGCACTCTGTGTGCTCTGTGTGCTCTAGAATCTGGTGGTGGTCAGCACATCAGGGGCATGGATTAGTGCTATCCTGTGGCTGTACTGGATACTGTCACATTGTGATCACTCCACTGGCCACTTGGTGCAGATGTAATCTCACCCCATTGATGGGCCAGGCTCTGTCCAGAGCAGTGCAGGTCTCTCCCCAGAATACCATCTGGAAATCTGCATGAGGGTTAGATGATTGGGGGGTGGGGTGGTGTAGTATGGGCAGTGCCTAGGATAGTGGTCACCTCCAAGCTCCTGGAATTTCACCTCTGAACAACTGCAAAATCTTGACAAGCTGGAGAAACATTGGAAGAAGTCTTCTGTCAGCCTGGAAGTTCCCAAGAGAGAGAAACCACTGCCATGTGTGATCACCACAGACACTGGCCCTCAGGCCCAGCCTCACTGAGGATCTGCCAGATGTCACTTTATGGCTCAGCAGACATCTGATGAGATGAGAAGGCCTGGGCTTTGGAAGGCCCTGGGAGAGCAGGAGCCCCAATTGTCCTGGGAAGTGGACAGGAGGAGAGAGGAAGAGGGGAGAGGAGAGGTGGCAATTCCTTTGGCCCTGGCTAAGCCTGTGTCAGAGGAGAAGGCTCAAGCAGAGAACGAGTGTTTAGTGCTTACAGTGTTTAGTACTTACAGTGATTGGGGTGTTGGGTAGCCTGCAGGGCGTGCCTTGCTCTCGGGTTTGGTGCCCTACAACGCTCCGGTGCAGCCTTGTCCGCCTTTATAGTAACTAAAGCTGTACCTATCAGCACCTGTGGCACCTGTAATTGGTTAATTCCCCATCAAAAAGAACTCACTGAGACAGAGTGGCACAGGGCAGGAAGAGGCAGTGAGTGTGAGCTGAGTGTCTTGTCCAGGACACTCTCCAGGGCAAAGGGCTGTCCAGGACCTCTCCAGAGCAGCAGGCTGACCAGCAGCAAAGGCTACAGAGGCAATTGCAGTTGAGGCTGTGGAGCCACTGAGCTGCTGCTCGTCATAGTTGGGCAAGATGAGACTTAGCCACTCAGAGCCCCAAATGTAAACTGTCTTGGTACCAACTGCCATTGTCTCTCTGCACAGTTCCACAGCAGGCAAGGAATAGCCCAAGACCAGGTGCAGAGAAGGGAGCTTCTGCACTATCATCAGAAGAGGTGAGTCCCAGCACTGTTCCTCCACATGAAGGCCTCAGCACAGTCCTGGGTTGTATGAACAGACAGGTCACCAGGAGATCAATCCTGCTCTCCTCAGCATGTACCTGTCCTCAGCGTGTACCTGCTGGCACCTGGAATGTTGTGCTGACTGTAGACTCCCAGGCAGTAAACAACTTGACCAAGTGCAAGGCTTCAGTGGAAAGTTGTTGCAACCCCTCTGACTCAGGGGCCATTGGGTAACAAATGTATGACCCATTACTGCTCTAGCAATGGAAATCCAGAAATGCAGAGAGCAGAGAGTCTCAGGAGTCCTCTCGGAAGTCCTTTATTACTGTGTTGTAGAATCCCCAGCAGTACAGAGTCTTAGAGCATCCAGAAGCCCTAAGCAGATGATGTAGCTAACTAAGAGAAGCAGAAGTCCCTAGCAGCCCTGACCCCACATCTGCTCTATTGCTCAAAGTGGCTGCTTTTTATACTCTTTGTTAGCAATCACTGAACCAATAACATACAACCACATGTATGAGCTAAAATCTTTTCCCAGTGAGAGGTGCCAGAGTGTCAAGGAGGTGGCTTCTGCAGCATGTTCCCATCAAAGGTGCCAATATGTCAGGAGGTTGTTTTTGGCACTCAAGGAATATTACTGCTTTGCTCTTCACAGCGTGCACTTGCTCATCTAGAAAGTATTTCCCAGCACTCTGCACGAATTCCAGCTCCTGTTTACAGAACAGTGGCTGCAACACAAAGTGGCAAGCGTGGTGGGAAGGCTTCACCATTGGGTTGGGATGGAGAGATGGAGGGCACAGGAATTGCTGAGCATGGACAAAAGAAAGCTTTGGTGGGGAGACCAAAAATCATCGCTAGAGCACTCTAGTTGTTGAACAACCTGGAGGCATTCGACCCAGCCACAGATAGGTAGAAAAGTTTAGAAAGCAAAGGATCACCCAACATGTCCTGACAAACCCCTGTGTTAGCAGTCAGTGCAAACCGTACCTAACAAAATCCTCCAAGAAACCTCAGGCAATAGCTCTGCATCCTGGCAGAGCATCTGCAGGGGAAAGGATGAGACAGAAATCTGGGGTGGGATGCAGTAGAACTTTAATGAGTCAAAAAAAGGGAAATGAAGCTGCTCTGAGTGGAGGCCATGGTGCAGGGGCAGCAGGGACAGAATGGAGTCTGCAGCTCATGGCTGTGGTGGAGATCCCAGCAGGGGTCTATCTGCCTGCCCCACAGAGGGCCAGCAGGTCCTCCCTAGGCTGCCTCTGTGGTACTGCAGGCCAGGGCAGCAGAAGAGAAGGAGGCCACGGGAGGGCCAGGAGAGAGTGTCAGAGGCAGAGGCAGGCATGGGCAGTGCTGTGCCAGAGCCAGGCTGGCCCTGTCCTTTGGCAAGGGCTGCTGGGCTTGCTCAGCCCCTCGGAAAGCAGCAAGAGGATGCTGTGTGCCCAGGGCAGAAGCGTCAGGTGGGGCCCTGGGGGCCTTGCCCAGGGCCCTGGGCAGCAGCTCTAGCAGGGCAGGCAGGAGCCACGGCCCAAGCCGGAGAGGCCAGAGAGGCCAAAGCCCCGGAGCTGATGGGCACCCCCTGAGAGCTGAGGATGCTGCCAACGGCAGCGGAGGTGGAGGAGCCCACGGCGGTGCTCTGTGGGAAGGAGCTGAGGATGGGGCCGGGCAGGGTCACCACCACGGGGGAGGGCTGGATGGCAACGGTGGAGTCCTGGCACCTCACACAGCAGGGCTCATTGCAGCTGTTGGCCAGCGGGGTGGGGCGCAGGGCTGGCAGGGCCTGTACAGGACATGGCTGGGGCTGGAGATGAACCTGGTGGAGAGCAAGGGGAAGAGGAAGGTGAGCGGAGGTGAGGAGCAGCCTCTCACTACTTTGTGAGCAAGGCAAGGAAAGAGCCAGAGACAAAAGCTGAGGACTGTGCAGGAAGGCACATTAGGGCTGCTCCTTCCACTCAGAAGAGTCCTACTGGGAGTGACCAAGCCCGGGAGATCCTGCCTAGCCCACAGCGCAGGAGACAGCCCAGCACAGACCCAGGCATCTTCTGCCACCTGCCCTCTCCCATGGGAAGCAACTCAAAGAGCCTATGTGGGATGGTGGGGAGGAGTGGGCTTAGAAGTATGGAAGGAGGAAGATGTGAAGGAGGAGGGGGAGAAAGGGTTCCAAACTCACCTTGTTCCAAGGAGAGGGAGGCCAGAGGAGTGGATGAGGGAGTGAGCAGAAGGAGTCTCTTTTATACTGCTGCTGCACCGCCCCAGGCCCACAGGCACTGCACCAGGGCAGTAATTTTCCAGCAGACTCAGCCCTAAGCCAAACCTCCCAGCCCATGGCTAGCTGGCCTCTGGCTTCCTCCACGCTGCCATTTCACTTCCTCAGTCCCAGATGACTGCTTGGCCAGGCCAGCTCCTTTCATGTGCTGTGGTGAGAGGCCAAAGTGATGCCAGGATGAGTTGTGTCATGGAGAGCAGAAGACATGTCCCATGTACAGGAGGGGTTCTGTGCAGGCAGGGGATGTTGGCTTATTCATAGATTCATAGATTCATAGAATGGTTTGGTTGGAAGGGACCTTGAAGATCATCTAGTTCCAACCCACCCTGCCAGGCAGGGCACACCTTCATTAGACCATGTTGCTCAGGGCCTTATCCAACCTGGCCTTGAATACCACCAGGAAGGGGGATCCACAACCTTGCCGGGCAACCTGTTCCAGTATCTCTCCACCCTCCCTATAAAGAGCCTGTCACTGATATCCACTAGACATGGGGACACCAGACCTGGACATGGAATTCAAGGTGGGGTCTCACAAGAGCAAAAGGGAAGAATCACCTCTCTTGACCTGCTGGCCAGGCTACTCTTGATGCAGTCCAGGATATGGTTTGCCTCTGGCCTGCATGAGCACACTGCTGGTCATGTTGACCTTCTCATCAATCAAACCCCCAAATCTTTTTCTTCAGGGCTACTTTCAACTCTGCACCCAGCCTGGATTTGTGCCTGGGCTTGGAGCAGGGAAGGGTGAGGCTTTGGAACTGCCTTCACTGGGGCTGCTGCAGGGCAGGGCTGCAGTGAACACCAGTGACAGAAGCGAGTCTGTGGCCCACAGCAGGGCAGAGATCCCACGAGTGTCCATCTCCTCCAGTAGGCAATGTCCCCATGAGCCTGGTGCAATGAGCAGTCCTACACCTGGACAGGAAGGGCCTCCTGCATTAGCATGGCCTGGGGACGGAGCTATGCTGTCCCTTCCATGACCCCAGGCCCTGCAGTGCTGCATGCCTGAGCTGCTCAGCACAAGCTGAGCTCCAAAGCAGGGGCTCAGAAGGTCCCTGGCACAAGAATAGAACTCAGAGCACATCAAGGAGGAGATTCACTTCCCTGTGCTGCAGACATGGAGGCAGCTGGCAGGAGTCCCATCAGGCCAAGGGAATGCCTTCAGCAGCCAAGCTTCAGGGACAGCCTCTCCCTGCCCGGCCAGTCCCACGCTCAGCTTGGCCTGGCCGTGGTGCAGCTTTTGCTTGAGGCACAGCCAGCAGTGAGCTGCCTGCAGGTCTGGCTTGGCTTGAGCTGAAAGAGCTCCAGACTGAGGAGAAGATGAATTTACCCAAGGGAGTAAATAAACTCTGGCACAGAATTGGAGGCTAAACAGAAATACTCTTTGACAAAAGGAATCCAAACACAAAAGGTACCAAAGCCAAAGGAGCTATTTACAGACTCTGAATCGACCCTAGGTTACCCCCAAAGCTAAGCCCCAAACCAGGCCTCAGCTAAGCCTCTACCAGGCCTCAAAGACACATCAGACCTCCCCACACTAGGCCTCAAGGTAGGCCCAGAGCAGGCTTTAGCTACGCAGCAAGAAACATATTCCTGCCTGCCAGGCCTCAGAGCCACAAAGCCCACGCCCAGCAGCAGTGCATGGCCAGAGCAGAGCTGAGAGCGAGCTGCAGTCTGCTGCTTCTGCAGGGAGAGGGACAAAGAGGGGGTAGAGTAACAAGGTACCACAGCCTGAGCTGTCTGCAGGCTCCTGTCCCACGCAGGGCTGCATCCCTTGTGGCCAGGGCAGCTCCATCCCAGCCTGAGGAAAAGGAGCCCTGGAGCACAGGGCTGTGCCTGAGCACACAGCTCCAGGGACACCCAACAGCCACTGCCTGCAGCATGGACCTCCTTGTCAGCACTGCCACAGCCTGGTCAGCAGGACTGGAAAGGTGGTGTAATGTGGTGTGCTGAGATTACCTCCCAACAGATTGGAGGTCTACCCCCAGAATAAATGCCCAGCCTAGCTCAGAAGGTTTGGAAGCAGAATGAAGCTGTATTTACAAAGCAAGCAAAATCTAGAATACAAAATGCAATGAAAATGGACAAAAAATATACACAGATATTACAATTTAGAAACAACACAAGGCCCCTCTTGAACTGTTGCCAGACCCCTCTGGACAGCCCAGGGGACCGCTTGCAACCTCCCCTCTTCCTCTCCCTCCCTTTCCTGGTACCTCACAGACACAATCTAAGCTGGCAGAAGGTCAGGAAAGAGCTAAGGGACCAGGCAAAAGCAGAGATCACAGAGAAGAAGCAGCAAAAAGAGAGAGAAATGTTTCTGCAGCTAACTTTTATCCTCAGTAGCAAACCAATGGCGTTAGCTGCCCAGGAGGTGGTGGAGTCACCATCACTGGAGGTGTTTAAGAAGAGCCTGGATGAGGCTCTTGGTGCTACGGTTAGTTGATCAGATGGTGTGGGGTGATAGGTTGGACTTGGTGATCTTGAGGTCTTTTCCAACTTGGTCAATTCTATTCTATTCTAAAAGAGAGACCTTATCATTGTTTTTTTTTGTATCCAATGTCCATTTTATTTACTTTTGATTCAAAGATGTCCAGAACATTCCTATTCTTGTTCACAGTTAGTGCACTAAGCTAAGGCACTTCCATTTAAGCTGTAACAGGTGGCCAGGCTCTTCAATCTCTTGCTAGTCAGTGTCCAAAGCCACTGTCCTGAGCCCTAGAATGCCCCTCTGGTAGGGGAGAGGAATCCTTCCCCATGGAGCTCAACTTGAGTTTTGGTCACTGCTGCTATGGCTGTGTTCTTGAAGGAGAGTGCTTTGGGCTTCACATTCTGGTACTTCAAAGGACTTGCATGGCCCAGTGGTTACCTCAGAACAGAGGAGGTGAGAAGGCAGCGTGGAGGAAGCCAGAGGCCAGCTGTGCCATGGGCTGGGGAGGTTTGGCTTTGGAGCTGAGTCTGCTGAAAATGCTGCCCAGGTGCAGTGCCTGTGGGCCTGGGGCGGTGCAGGAGCAGTATAAAGAGACTCCTTCTGCTCACTCTCTCATCCTCATCTCTCTGGCCTCCCTCTCCTTGGAACAAGGTGAGTTTGGAACCCTTTCTCCCCCTCCTCCTTCACATCTTCCTCCTTCCATACTTCTAAGCCCACTCCTCCCCACCATCCCACGTAGGCTCTTTGAGTTGCTTCCCATGGGAGAGGCAGGTGGCAGAAGATGGCTGGGTCTGTGCTGGGCTGTCTCCTGCGCGTGGGCTAGGCCAGGATCTCCCTGGGCTTGGTCACTCCCAGAAGGACTCTCCTGAGTGAAGGAGCAGCCCTAATGTGCCTTCCTGCACAGTCCTCAGCTTTTGTCTCTGGCTCTTTCCTTGCCTTGCTCACAAAGTAGTGAGAGGCTGCTCCTCACCTCCCGCTCACCTTCCTCTTCCCCTTGCTCTCCACCAGGTTCATCTCCAGCCCCAGCCATGTCCTGCTACAGCCCTGCCAGCCCTGCGGCCCACCCCGCTGGCCAACAGCTGCAATGAGCCCTGCTGTGTGAGGTGCCAGGACTCCACCGTTGCCATCCAGCCCTCCCCCGTGGTGGTGACCCTGCCCGGCCCATCCTCAGCTCCTTCCCACAGAGCACCGCCGTGGGCTCCTCCACCTCCGCTGCCGTTGGCAGCATCCTCAGCTCTCAGGGGGTGCCATCAGCTCCGGGGGCTTTGGCCTCTCTGGCCTCTCCGGCTTGGGCCGTGGCTCCTGCCTGCCCTGCTAGAGCTGCTGCCCAGGGCCCTGGGCAAGGCCCCCAGGGCCCCACCTGATGCTTCTGCCCTGGCACACAGCATCCTCTTGCTGCTTTCCGAGGGGCTGAGCAAGCCCAGCAGCCCTTGCAAAGGACAGGCCAGCCTGGGCTCTGGCACAGCACTGCCCATGCCTGCCTCTGCCCTCTGACACTCTCTTCCCTCTTTTGGTGCCTCCTTCCCTTCTGCTGCCCTGGCCCGCCAGCATCAGCAGAAACCAGCCTAGGGAGGAGCTGCTGGCCCTGCTCCCTCTGTGGGGCAGGCAGATGGACAGCTCCTGGAGCTTCCCCTACAGCCATGGACATACAGTCCCCTGCTGCCCCTGCTTTGGAACTCCCACCCTTCTCCACCCTGGTTCCCCACATTTGACTCATTAAAGTTCTACTGCACTCCCATCCCAGATTTCTGTCTCTCCATTCTCCTGCAAATGCTCTCCAGGAGTTGCAGGAGGAGCAACCTTACTCAGGGCTGTGAGTCAGGAAGATCTTCAGCCTGGCTGTGCAGTGTCACAAGGTTGCATTAAGTATTTGCAGCCATGCATCAGATCTCCCTGCTCTGCCTAGGTTGTGCTGAAGCCTCTTCTTGTCTCCCACTCACTGCCAGCTTCTCCAGGCAACAAAACTCCTCCCTGTTGCTGCTGCAGTGTCTGCAGAGGGAAGGACCATGCAGGGGTGCTTCATGGTGGGGTAACACTGTTCTGCTGCCACACTGGGGAGGAACAGTCCTTGGTACCTTATTGATCCTATCCACAGGGATCTGGCAATGTCTACTCTGTCTTTTTCTTTCCAAGAAATGCTTCTCCTGTGCAGGTCCTTTGACCTTGCTCCATTACGTCCAATCCACCTTTCGTAGAACTAGAATGTGTGCCCACCAGCTCTGGGGGCTTTGGCCTCTCTGACCTCTCTGCCTTGGGCAGGAGCTGCCTGCCCTGCTAGAGCTGCTGCCCATGGCCCTGGGCAAGGCCCCTAAGGCCCCACCTGATGCTTCTGCGCCTGGGGCAACAGCATCCTCTTGCTGCTTTCTGAGGGGCTCCCACAGCCCTTCTCTGCTGGAGAGCAGCAGGTCAAGCAGAGCCTGACCCTGGTAGGCTCACTTAACAGCTGCATCAGGAAGTTGTCCTCCATGTGGTCCAGGATCTTCTGGACTGCCTCCTCTCTGCTGAGTAAGTTCCCAGCAGATATCTGGCAGGTTAAAGTCACCCACAAGGACAAGATCTGAGGCTCTTGAGACAGCCTCCAGTTGCTCATAGAATAATTCGTCCGCCTCCCATCCTGGTTGGTTGTCTATAACAGACTGCAACCAGGATGTCAGATTTGTTAGGCTGCCCCCTGATTTTAACCCACAGGCTTAATCCCTTCATTTTCCACCTCAAGTTCTGTGGCAGAGAGTGACTCCCTAAGGTACAGAGCCACCCCTCCTCCTCTTCTCCCTTGCCTGTCTCTCCTGAAGAGCCTGTGACCCCCCAGTGCAGCACTCCAGTCGTGCGTGTCATCCCCCCATGTTCCTGAGATGGTGACTGTATCATAGTCACCCTGGTGGAGCAGCACTTCCAGCTCATCCTGCTTATTGCCCATGCTGCCTGCATTGGTGTACAGCACTGCAGCTGGGCTCTCAACTTCTCTATTGACCCTAATCTGGGCCCCACTCCTTCGTCTACAGAGGGACTGATTTCCTCACCCACCCCCTTCAGACCTAGTTTAAAGCCCTTTTACTGAGCCCTGCCAGCTCCAGTGCTAGGACTCTCTTACCTTTCTAGATAATGTCACCCCATCAGGCCAGCAGGTCAGGTGCAGTAAAGTTGCCCCGTGATTGAAGAACC
>JAAWVA010000042.1:5002527-5100510 GCA_015227895.2 Colaptes auratus | reverse complement strand
CATCTGGTAGGTATTCTCCTGGCATTAGGGCTTCATCATGCCAAGGCCACAAAGCCTCCTCAGCCTGCAGCACAAAGCAGAAGCATAGGGAAGCAAGGAACTCCCCAGTAAATGAGAGAGGTCAGGATCTGGGGTTGCACATGCCTGGGGCTGCTGAGGGAGGTGACGTGCTCAGGAGCACCATGGAAAAAGAAGTCTCAGAGCACATCAAGGAGGAGATTCACTTCCCTGCCCTGCAGGCATGGAGGCAGCTGGCAGGAGTCCCAGGAGGCCAAGGGAATGCCTCCAGCAGCCAAGCTTCAGGGACAGCCTCTCCCTCTCCGTGGCCACTCCCACTCTCAGTGAGCGTCTGCAGGTCCCTGTCCTATGAAGGGCTGGATCCCCTCTGGCCAGGGCAGCTCCATCCATAACCCAGGAAAAGTGCTCCAGGCTCTGGGCTGTACCTGAGTACACAACTTGAGGCAGCCCAGATGGCTTTTGCCCTTGGCACGACCTCCTTGTAAGAGCTCCCACAACCCAGTGGCCTTGCAGGCTGGTTCTCACGTGTTGAAAAAGCCTCTGCTCCTGGCCAGGGGCCAAAGCGCATGGGGGTGTGAGGAGGTGAGCTGAGCCCCAGCACCGCTCTCGTGTGTGGGGAGGAGGGACCTGACTCCACCAGGCTGCTTGAGGAATGAGATGTGCTCCCTGTTCAGCCTCCTGAAGGCAGCCATTGGAGACACCCAGAGACTGCCACCAGAGGGGATGACTTTGTCCGCTCAAGCAGGAAAGGACAAAGGGGCAGGATGCACGGTGCCATCAGGCCTGGGAGCAGTTGTGTGCCCAGGATGATCCTCCCTGACAGGGGATCTCTGCGGCCTTAACAGTGATGGCAAACAAGCTCCCCAGATTTGCCCACACCCATGTCCCCTGCCTGCACACAGCCCTCCAGCACTTGGAGCACAGCTTCTGCCTGCAGCGATGCATTCCTGCAGGCCAAATCCTTGGCTGTCTCATGCTGGCACTTCAAAGCATCCTCTGTGGCGCAGTGGTCCCCTCAGCAATGAGGAAGTGAAATGGCAGCCTGGAGGAAGCCAACGGCCAGGCTGTGCCATGGGCTGGGAGGGTTGGCTTAGGAGCTGAGTCTGCTGGAAAATTACTGCCCAGGTGCAGTGCCTGTGGGCCTGGGGCGGTGCAGCAGCAGTATAAAAGAGACTCCTTCTGCTCACTCTCTCATCCACTCCTCTGGCCTCCCTCTCCTTGGAACAAGGTGAGCCTGCAGGCCTTTCTGCTCTCCTCCTCCTGCTGCTTGTTTTCCTTCACCTTGTTCCCCAAGCTGTGACAACTAGTGCTTGTCGAGGGAGAGGGAAGGGAGTAGAAGTGATGCATGGAAGGAAGTTGGGGATTTGACTGAGGTGTCTGCGGGGCTGGGGCCAGGCAAGGATTTCTTGGGCTCAGTTGCTTTTGGCAGAGCTCTTTTGGGCTGGGGAAACAGGAAGCCTGTGGACCTCCTGACACCATCACTACTCTTGACTCCAGCTCCCTCCTTGACCCTCTCACCGTGGTGTAACAAATTGCTGCTCACCCTTCCCAAATTCTCTTTCCCCCTCTCCTCCCTCCTAGGTTCATCTGCGGCCCCAGCCATGTCCTGCTACAGGCCCTGCCAGCCCTGCGGCCCCACCCCGCTGGCCAACAGCTGCAATGAGCCCTGCTGTGTGAGGTGCCAGGACTCCACCGTTGCCATCCAGCCCTCCCCCGTGGTGGTGACCCTGCCCGGCCCCATCCTCAGCTCCTTCCCACAGAGCACCGCCGTGGGCTCCTCCACCTCCGCTGCCGTTGGCAGCATCCTCAGCTCTCAGGGGGTGCCCATCAGCTCCGGGGGCTTTGGCCTCTCTGGCCTCTCCGGCTTGGGCCGTGGCTCCTGCCTGCCCTGCTAGAGCTGCTGCCCGGGCCATGGGCAAGGCCCCAGGCCCCATCCTCTTGCTGCTTTCCGAGGGGCTGAGCAAGCCCAGCAGCCCTTGCCAAAGGACAGGGCCAGCTGGGCTCTGGCACAGCACTGCCCATGCCTGCCTCTGCCCTCTGACACTCTCTCCTGGCCCTCCCGTGGCCTCCTTCTCTTCTGCTGCCCTGGCCCGCCAGCAGCAGCAGAAAACCAGCCTAGGGAGGACCTGCTGGCCCTACTCCTCTGTGGGGTAAGCAGGTGAGCACTGTTGCCAGCTTCAACACCTCTGTGGAGCACCGCTTACCCTCTCTCCTTGCTGCTCCCCACTGCACACTCGGATGGATCCTCTCTCTTTTTGCTCATTAAAATTCCTCTGCATCTTACCCATCCTCTGTGTGATCTTTTTTTCCTTGCTCCTTTCCCAAGATGATTTGAGAGAAAGGTTTTGCTCAGAGTTGAATCTTGGAGGGCATTGTTGGTCTTGAATGTGCAGTGACTGAGAACAGCACTGGGCAGGGTCTTTCCAGATGGAGCTGAGCTTCACCACCTCAACCCTCTTACTGTTTTTTCCTTCTTGTAGCTAGAATGGCTTTGAGAACACAGCAGTGCTCTGGGGTTTGTGGGCAGTGCTTGCAGAGCAGCCAGGCTGTGTCTCCCGCTCCATCTCCAAAAGGCCAGATGTCTGGCCATGGGGGAGTGTTGGAGAGAGAGCACAGCAAGGATAGTTGCCCAATCGGCAACAAGTAGCACAAAGCCAGCCTAGGAGGACCTGGCCCTGCTCCCTTCTGTTGGGGGGCAGGCAGATGGACACCTCCTGGAGCTCCACCACAGTCATGGGACAGAGCCCCCTGCCCCTGCTTGTGACCCTCACCCATATCCAGCCTGTTTCCAACACCTGACTCAGTAAAGCTCCGCTGCATCCATCCCCTAGTTGTTTGTCATCCTTTCTCCTGGAGGTGCTCTTCAAGATCTGCAAGAGGAGCAACCTCCTCTCCTCAGTGTGAGTCAGGAGCTGACAACATCCACTCTGTCTTTTTTGTTCCAAAAAACGTATCTCACGTGAAATCCTTGGACCTTGGTCTGCTTGGGTCCAATCCACCTTTCAGAGGTCTGCAATCGTTGCTCAGCAGCACTCTGGTGCAATCTCTGGAGCAAGCCAGGAGACCTCCCAAACCTCTTTGACTCACAAGTCTTTGTAGCTGGTTGCCCAGACAGCTCTGCTCCCAAATTGAAAGTACAAAAAGACGACTACACAGTGCCAGCTGCCATGGCCTGCCCTCCCTGGCCACACCCCCTCCTCTCTGCCACGCCCTCCTCTCTGCCACGCCCTCCTCTCTGCCACGCCCTGTTTCCCATTCACTGTGCTCCCTGGCTGCTGCTCTTGTATGCGAGGGTCTTGGCCACTCTCACCCTTGTCCCAGCCATGCTGAGGCACAGCTGCCTCTTGCCAGGAGCTCACACTCTTCTGCTCTGAGGGCTGGGGACAGCCTCTCTTCTCCTGATGTTTTAGCTTCACTCTTTGGCTGTGCTTTGCTGCTTTGGGAAGGTTCCTCTGCCATGCTGCTCTGCTCTGAACCCTTCACTTTGGTGACCTCCCTGAAATGGAGCCTACAGCAGCTTTTCAGCTGCTGCCATCGCTCCTGTGCCTTGCAAGTCAGAGCTGTCTCTGCCTCCTGGCCCTTATTTATTTTTCACTTCTGAGGCCATTACTCTCAGTGGTCTTTAGGAGCCCAGCTGAACCAGGGTGCTCTCAGATGGGTTTGTGTCTCTGCCTCAACTGCATGCTCTCCACAATTGTGTGAATCCCTGGATCAATCATGGCATTCAGAGGGGTGTGTTAGGTCCCTGTTTTACAGAGATTCCTCTGACAGCTTGCAGGGCAAAGGAGTGATGCAGCAGCTGAAAATCTGCTGTAGCCTCCATTTTAGGTGACCCAAGGGCTACAGAGCAGAGCAGAGGATCCTTCCCAAAGCAGCAAATCCACAGCCAAAGAGAGAAGCCAAAGCTCAGGAGGGACAGAGGCCGTCCCCAGCCCTCACTCAGAGCAGGAGGAGTGTGAGCTCCTGTCAAGAGGCAGCTCTGGCTCAGTGGTGTGTGGTGACAAAAGTGTGACTGTGGCAAACAGCCTCTAGTGGAAGAGCAGCAGCCAGGGAGCACACTGAATGGGAAACAGGGGGTGGCACATAGAAGGGCAGGACATGGCAGTTGCTGCTGTAGAAGGCCCGTTGGGTTTCCCTTTTTGCACCAGAGCTGTCTGGGCAACCAGCCTAGCTGCAACAAGATTTATGTGTTTGTGTTTATGTGAGTGATTTAGAGGTTTCCTGGTTTGCTCCAGAGACTGCACCAGAGCGCTTGTAATGGTTTAGCGCAAGGGCTGAACTCCCCCACTCCCCCACTCCCTTTCTCTCGCCTCTCTCCCCTTTCCAGGAGATAGGAAAGCAAGGGGAATAAAAGGCAGGGGGGAGAGTTTTCAGTCCTTTACACAGAATAATTACTCCTCTGCTTCAACGATATCAGATTACATCAGTATATATAGAGGGCAGAAGGAAAAGCGAAGTGAATACCTGTTCCAATCCTGTAACAAGCAAAAGGCAGTTGCCTGCTCAAGCACCAGAAAGGCAAGAGCCAGGCTGAGACTCTCTTTCGTTTTGTTCATAACTCTGCACAGCTATAAATGCTGTGGTCATAAATTCATGGTCCTGATAGTGGAGAATATTATGTGGTTTCATCACTACATTCTCCACCCTTATCCCACACTATTCCGTACCATGCTCAACAGCAGTTAACATCATAGCTACATGCAATTTACTGTGCATTCTCACCTAGAGTGAGATTGTTCTGTGGCACACAATAAACTTTTCCATCTTCCTGCACTACCCACCAGGTAGATCCTGGGCCATGTGGGACAGTTCTCCCCAGCTGCAGCATAGAGCACATTTGTAACCTCTTGTCCTGTCTGAACTGGTCCAAGGGCTCCTGCATGCACAATCTCCTGTTTGATCTGTTTGAAAGCTTGTTCCTGCTTAGGGCTTTGTTGGAAATCATCCTTCTTCCAATTTGCTTGGTAGAGAGCGCTTACAATCAAACTGTACTTTGGGATGTGCATTCTCCACAAACCCACAACACCTAAGGAAGCCTGGCTTTGCTTTTATTCGGGGTGGAGACATCGCTGTGATCTTGTGGATGACATACACTGGGATGTGGTGATGCCTGTCCTGCCATTTTATCCTTAAAAATGGATCTTTCTTGCAGGTCCCTTGACCTTACTTTGGTTTATGGTGAACCTGGCCTTCAGAAGAATCTGGATTATTTTCTTCCCTTTCTCACAAACTTCCTCTGCTGTGTCACCCCGCACAATGATGTCATCAATGCACTGCAAGGGTTCCGGAGCTCCACGCCATTCCAGAGCAGTTTGGATCAGCCCATGACAAACGGTGGGGCTGTGTTTTCAACCCTGGGACAGTCGATTCCAGGTATATTGGCCACCTCTCCATGCAAAGGCAAACTGTGGCCTGCATTCTGGTGCTGTGGGAACGGAGAAGAATGCATTAGCAATGTCAGCTGTGGCATACAATTTGGCTGCCTAAGACTGCAGCTGGTACTGGAGCACGAGCATGTCTGGCACAGCAGCACTCACCACTGGTGTGACCTCATTCAGAGCAGGGTATTTCACTGTCAGTCTCCATTCACCATTAGACTTCCTTACTGGCCATATAGGGCTGCTGAAGGCTGAGTAAGTCTTAGAGATCACCTTTCATCTCTGCAGTTGTCAAATTAGTCTATAGATGAGGATCACAGAGTCCTGGCTGGTGCAATACTGTCTCTGGTGCACTGTTGCAGTGGCATTTGGTAGTTGTTGGTGTTTTGATTGGGAACAAATTACTGAGGAGGGAATTGTAAAAATATAGCTATCTTTATTTTCCCAAAAACCCCGCCCCAAAATTAGGCACAAAACAGATTAAATTTATTGACAGGTTCTATTCGGTTGCAAATTCTACAAGGATGTTTATGAGCAACTTAATACCGTTTGGAGACTTCAGAAATTGGAAAAGGCTAAGCCACAAAATAGCTTTCCCCTCTGGTAAAATCAGAGGCAAGCCAGGACCCTAGGGAAAAGCCAAGAGTGCAGGTTGTATTGAGGGCAGAGTAGGAATTTGGAGATGGCCTTGGATCTCTCCTTGATGACAGCCTCCAGAACTGCAAGCTTTATAATGCAATTTGTGGATCACATGGCATAAATCCAAAGGGAGAAGGACCTGCCAAAGAT
Source organism: Colaptes auratus (assembly GCA_015227895.2). NCBI lineage: Eukaryota > Metazoa > Chordata > Aves > Piciformes > Picidae > Colaptes > Colaptes auratus. The sequence goes on along the minus strand of JAAWVA010000042.1, from coordinate 5,094,325 downwards.
AAAGTGTCCTTAGACACAGGTCCACGAGGCAAATCTCATAGAGCAGTGCTGTCAAAGCAAGGCAAGAGAAGCTGCACTACCAGCCTGTTCCATCCAGCGACTGCAGTTTACAGCAGGCAGGGTTCTCCAGCACAGGGCAGGTAGCAGGACCCCAGGGTACACAGGTGCAGGGACGACAGCAGGAAGAAAGGTTCCATTTTAACATTTCCCTGCTTAAGCCCCAAGGGGAGTGGAAAGGAATTTTGTGCCTTTGTCTTCCACCATTCAAACATCCAAAGATGGAGATGGGGGAAGTGGGTTTGGAGCACCCTGCAACAGTTGGTATTAACATCTGACAACCACACCACAAAGCAGTCTTTCCAAGGACCACACAAGGCAGTTAAATGTTCCACTCCCTCTAAGGCAGCTCTACCAAAAGGCCACCAGTATCCTTTTGGATCTCTCTCAGGCCTTGTCCCCAAAGCCCAGCTCCTCAGCTGTGAGGAGCACCCCATGGAGTCAGTCCCATCCTGCTGTGGTCACCATGAAAGGAAGACCCAGGAGCATCCTATGTGGCCCTCTCGTACTTACTTCTGACCATGGTCAGTGCAATGGTGAGCCCAGCCTGAAACTGGGAGCCTGTGTAGGAGATTGGAGGGGGAAGGAAGCTGCTGAAAAGGGACTTTTTGAACTGAGTTCCCCCATTCTGTGAGATGAACAATCAGGAGCATCAGTATTTAAGGAGGAGAGCAAAATACTTCTAGTTCTACTGAAAGGTGGATTGGACATAAATGGAGCAAGGTCAAAGGACCTGCACAGGAGAAGCATTTCTGGAAAGAAAAAGACAGAGTAGACATTGCCAGATCCCTGTGGATAGGATCAATAAGGTACCAAGGACTGTCCTCCCAGTGTGGCAGCAGAACAGTGTTACCCCACCATGAAGCACCCCTGCATGGTCCTTCCCTCTGCAGACACTGCAGCAGCAACAGGGAGGAGTTTGTTGCCCTGGAGAAGCTGGCAGTGAGTGGGAGACAAGAAGAGGCTTCAGCACAACCTAAGGCAGAGCAGGGAGATCTGATGCATGGCTGCAAACACTTAATGCAACCTTGTGTCACTGCACAGCCAGGCTGAAGATCTTCCTGACTCACAGCCCTGAGTAAGGTTGCTCCTCCTGCAACTCCTGGAGAGCATTTGCAGGAGAATGGATGAGACAGAAATCTGGGATGGGATGCAGCAGAACTTTAATGAGTCAAATGTGGGAACCAGGGTGGAGAAGGGTGGGAGTTCCAAAGCAGGGGCAGCAGGGACTGTATGTCCATGGCTGTAGGGGAAGCTCCCAGGAGCTGTCCATCTGCCCGCCCCACAGAGGGAGTAGGGCCAGCAGGTCCTCCCTAGGCTGGTTTTCTGCTGCTGCTGGCGGGCCAGGGCAGCAGAAGGGAAGGAGGCCACGGGAGGGCCAGGAGAGAGTGTCAGAGGGCAGAGGCAGTGGGCAGTGCTGTGCCAGAGCCCAGGCTGGCCCTGTCCTTTGGCAAGGGCTGCTGGGCTTGCTCAGCCCCTCGGAAAGCAGCAAGAGGATGCTGTGTGCCCAGGGCAGAAGCGTCAGGTGGGGCCCTGGGGGCCTTGCCCAGGGCCCTGGGCAGCAGCTCTAGCAGGGCAGGCAGGAGCCACGGCCCAAGCCGGAGAGGCCAGAGAGGCCAAAGCCCCCGGAGCTGATGGGCAACCCCTGAGAGCTGAGGATGCTGCCAACGGCAGCGGAGGTGGAGGAGCCCACGGCGGTGCTCTGTGGGAAGGAGCTGAGGATGGGGCGGGCAGGGTCACCAGCACAGCAGGAGGCTCAATGACAACAGTGGAGTCCTGGCACTGCCTGACACAGGGCTCATTGCAGCTGTTGGCCAGCGGGGTTGGGCCGCAGGGCTGGCAGGGCTGGCAGGGCCTGAAGCAGGACATGGCTGGGCCGGAGATGAACCTGGTGGAGAGGACAGGGGGAAAGCAGAGAGTGAGAGCTCAGCAGAGGACAAGCCTGAATGCTCACTGAAGGGAAGGAAAGTCGTGAGCTGGAGGAGAGTGCTGGAGGCTGAGTAGGGAGTCCCACCTGTCTCACCTTCCCTCAGCCTAAACGAGCCCTGCTGAGAGTGACCAAACCAAGGGTGTGCTCAGCCCTGGCACAACTTTTGCACCTTCCCCCCTCCACTCAAATCAGCTGCAAGAACTCAGATAGGACCTAGGAGCAGGTATGGGCTGAGCTGTCCCAAAGGAAGACTACAAGAAGAGTGCAGTGGAGGTAGGCCTGTACTCACCTTGTTCCAAGGAGAGGGAGGCCAGAGGAGTGGATGAGAGAGTGAGCAGAAGGAGTCTCTTTTATACTGCTGCTGCACCGCCCCAGGCCCACAGGCACTGCACCTGGGCAGCAGTTTTCCAGCAGACTCAGCTCCTAAGCCAAACCTCCCAGCCCATGGCACAGCCTGGCCTCTGGCTTCCTCCAGGCTGCCATTTCACTTCCTCATTTCTCAGATGCCTACTCAGCCAGGCCAGCTCCTTTCATGTGCTTGCTTGAGAGGCCAAGGGATTGGCTGTGCCAATGGTTTCTGGTCTCTTCCCCTTTGCTCTGTGGACAATGTTTGCCAGGCTGAGGGTGCAGGGCTGGGATTAGGAAAGGGAAAGCACACCGGGTCTGTGAGTGCCCTGCTGGCAGGGGGGGCTCAGACCTTCTTCTTCCATGCATGTTGACAACAAAAGCTGAAGGAGGAAGCTGTACTGGGGAGAGGAGATGCAGGAAAGGTGGAGATACTCCAAGGGGTTTTGGCCTTGGTCTGTACCGGCACAAAGGGAAGTGAAGGGATCAGGATATGGACATTCTCTGGGAAGTTCAGCATAGGAGAAGCCTTCCTGGAGCAGAGGACAGGCAGGTGTGGGATCCTTGATACAGATGGTAGAGACAGGAGTATGTGAGATCTAATACACTCCTGTCAGCAAATGTTGTGCCTCTCATGTAAGCAAAGCTTTTGGTGCTGTCTGCTGCAAGAATGCTTAGAGCTAAGGGACTGTCCCCCAGGAGGATTCTGGTGTGACAAAGGAGAGTGGATGAGGGTTTGACTCGGAAAGGAAGAACCTTTTGTATCAGGGAGGCCTGGAGACTGCATTAATCTGCAGTCTTAGAGGCCTCAGCTCTCCTCTGTGATGAGAGGGGGTGAGCCTTGGGGAGAACCTTGGGCAGTGGGAGGGTTGAGATCCACAGGCCTCATCTTCCTAGCCAGAGAGCCCAGGCGGTGCTGAGGAGCTCTCCTGGATGCTCCATGGAGTGATGGAAAAGGTTGGAAAGCCACTGGCTGGGACCCATCCCTGGGTCTCATCTGGTAGGTATTCTCCTGGCATTAGGGCTTCATCATGCCAAGGCCACAAAGCCCTCCTCAGCCTGCAGCACAAAGCAGAAGCGTTAGGGAAGCAAGGAACTCCCCAGTAAATGAGAGAGGTCAGGATCTTGGGGTTGCACATGCCTGGGGATGCTGAGGGAGGTGACGTGCTCAGGAGCACCATGGAACAAGAAGAAGTCTCAGAGCACATCAAGGAGGAGATTCACTTCCCTGCCCTGCAGGCATGGAGGCAGCTGGCAGGAGTCCCAGGAGGCAAGGGAATGCCTCCAGCAGCCAAGCTTCAGGGACAGCCTCTCCCTCTCCGTGGCCACTCCACTCTCAGTGAGCTGTTGCAGGTCCCTGTCCTACGCAGGGCTGGATCCCCTCTGGCCAGGGCAGCTCCATCCACAACCCAGGAAAACTGCTCCAGGCTCTGGGCTGTACCTGAGTACACAACTTGAGGCAGCCCAGATGGCTTTTGCCCTTGGCACGACCTCCTTGTAAGAGCTCCCACAACCCAGTGGCCTTGCAGGCTGGTTCTCACGTGTTGAAAAAGCCTCTGCTCCTGGCCAGGGGCCAAAGCGCATGGGGGGTGAGGAGGGTGAGCTGAGCCCCAGCACCGCTCTCGTGTGGGGAGGAGGGACCTGACTCCACCAGGCTGCTTGAGGAATTGAGATGTGCTCCCTGTTCAGCCTCCTGAAGGCAGCCATTGGAGACCCCCAGAGACTGCCACCAGAGGGGATGACTTTGTCCGCTCAAGCAGGAAAGGACAAAGGGGGCAGGATGCACGGTGCCATCAGGCCTGGGAGCAGTTGTGTGCCCAGGATGATCCTCCCTGACAGGGGATCTCTGCGGCCTTAACAGTGATGGCAAACAAGCTCCCCAGATTTGCCCACACCCATGTCCCCTGCCTGCACACAGCCCTCCAGCACTTGGAGCACAGCTTCTGCCTGCAGCGATGCATTCCTGCAGGCCAAATCCTTGGCTGTCTCATGCTGGCACTTCAAAGCATCCTCTGTGGCGCAGTGGTCCCCTCAGCAATGAGGAAGTGAAATGGCAGCGTGGAGGAAGCCAACGGCCAGGCTGTGCCATGGGCTGGGAGGTTTGGCTTAGGAGCTGAGTCTGCTGGAAAATTACTACCCAGGTGCAGTGCCTGTGGGCCTGGGGCGGTGCAGCAGCAGTATAAAAGAGACTCCTTCTGCTCACTCCTCATCCACTCCTCTGGCCTCCCTCTCCTTGGAACAAGGTGAGCCTGCAGGCCTTTCTGCTCCTCCTCCTCCTGCTGCTTGTTTTCCTTCACCTTGTTCCCCAAGCTGTGACAACTAGCTGCTTGTCGAGGGAGAGGGAAGGGAGTAGAAGTGATGCATGGAAGGAAGTTGGGGATTTGACTGAGGTGTCTGCGGGGCTGGGGCCAGGCAAGGATTTCTTTGGGCTCAGTTGCTTTTGGCAGAGCTCTTTTGGGCTGAGGGAAACAGGAAGCCTGTGGACCTCCTGACACCATCACTACCTCTTGACTCCAGCTCCCTCCTTGACCCTCTCACCGTGGTGTAACAAATTGCTGCTCACCCTTCCCTCAAATTCTCTTTCCCCCTCTCCTCCCTTAGGTTCATCTGCGGCCCCAGCCATGTCCTGCTACAGGCCCTGCCAGCCTGCGGCCCCACCCCCGCTGGCCAACAGCTGCAATGAGCCCTGCTGTGTGAGGTGCCAGGACTCCACCGTTGCCATCCAGCCCTCCCCCGTGGTGGTGACCCTGCCCGGCCCCATCCTCAGCTCCTTCCCACAGAACACCGCCGTGGGCTCCTCCACCTCCGCTGCCGTTGGCAGCATCCTCAGCTCTCAGGGGGTGCCCATCAGCTCCGGGGGCTTTGGCCTCTCTGGCCTCTCTGGCTTGGGCCGTGGCTCCTGCCTGCCCTGCTAGAGCTGCTGCCCAGGGCCCTGGGCAAGGCCCCCAGGGCCCCACCTGACGCTTCTGCCTGGGCCTCTTGCTGCTTTCGAGGGGCTGAGCAAGCCCAGCAGCCCTTGCCAAAGGACAGGGCCAGCCTGGGCTCTGGCACAGCACTGCCCATGCCTGCCTCTGCCCTCTGACACTCTCTCCTGGCCCTCCCGTGGCCTCCTTCTCTTCTGCTGCCCTGGCCCGCCAGCAGCAGCAGAAAACCAGCCTAGGGAGGACCTGCTGGCCCTACTCCCTCTGTGGGGTAAGCAGGTGAGCACTGTTGCCAGCTTCAACACCTCTGTGGAGCACCGCTTACCCTCTCTCCTTGCTGCTCCCTGCACTGATATCCACACTCGGATTGACCTAATCTCTCTTTTTGCTCATTAAAATTCCTCTGCATTCTTACCCATGCCTCTGTGTGATCCTTTTTTCCTTGCTGATCCTTTCCCAAGATGATTTGAGAGAAAGGTTTTGCTCAGAGTTGAATCTTGGAGGGCATTGTTGGTCTTGAATGTGCAGTGACTGAGAACAGCACTGGGCAGGGTCTTTCCCAGATGGAGCTGAGCTTCACCACCTCAACCCTCTTACTGTTTTTTCCTTCTTGTAGCTAGAATGGCTTTGAGAACACAGCAGTGCTCTGGGGTTTGCTGGGCAGTGCTTGCAGAGCAGCCAGGCTGTGTCTCCTTGCTCCATCTCCAAAAGGCCAGATGTCTGGCCATGGGGGAGTGTTTGGGAGAGAGCACAGCAAGGATAGTTGGCCCAGGCTCATCAAATGGCAACAGTAGCACAAAGCCAGCCTAGGAGGACCTGCTGGCCCTGCTCCTTCTGTGGGGCAGGCAGATGGACACCTCCTGGGAGCTTCAGCACAGATGTGGAATGAATGGCTCCCTTTGTTCTCTGGAGGCAAGATGGATTATCTTGAAATGCAGTCCTTAGGAGTCTGGAGAGCATGGAACTGGCCCCACCACGTGGTTACATCAGCAGGAGCAGCAGGAGCAGCAGGGTGTCGGGCAGGTGAGGGTAGGGAGAGAGAGAGAGAGAAAATGGCTCCCCTTAAAAAGGCTTTGTGGACATGAAGTGGGAGTGGAATAGACTTTGACCCGAGGATCCCTCCCACTGGGAGGGGGGACCAAGTGTTCTGCACACCTGGGTCTGGTTCTTGTCTACCTGGAGCTAGGTCTTTCCAGCCCACCCCCTCTTGGGCTAGGTATAGCGTGAGGCACTGTGCAGAGTAGGCAGAGCAGAGCGGTGCTGGGAGCAGAGCAGTGTGTCTTCCTCCAGCCCCCTGCTCCTGCGTGCTTCTCTGGAAGCCCTTCTTTTCCATTCACATGGCAACGGCCTCAGAGCTGTGCTGAGTGCCATGTGCACATCTGCTCTTCAGTGGTGCTGTTGGAGACACCCAAAACCCTCAGGGGCTCACAATGTAAAACGTCATATGCCAGCAATGGTCCCTGTGGCCAAAGAGCAAATGATGTCCTGGGTTTCATTAAGAAGAGTGTGGGCAGCAGGTTGAGTGAAGTCCTCCTGTCACTCTCTTTTGCCCTGGTGAGACCACATCTGTCCAGTTCTGGGCTTCCCAGATCAAGAGAGACAGGGAAGTGCTGGAGAGAGTCCAAAGGAGGGCCGTGATGGTGCTGAGGGGACTGGACATCCATCTCATGAGAAAAGACTGAGACTCTTGGGGCTTTTAGACTCAAAAAGAGAAGGCTGAGATGGGATTCTAGAAATGTATGTGAATATCTAAAGGGGAAAGGTCATGAGGTCATGAGACTACTTTCAGTGGTGGACAGGGATAGGAAAAGGGGCAATGGGTACAAACAAGAACATGTGATACCACTTGAACTTAAGGAGGACGACAGGGCCAGCCCAGCTGAAGTGGTGCATGCAAATGCACGCAGCTTGGGCAACAAACAGGATGAATTAATGGCCACCGTGCTGCTGGGAGGCCATGGCACAGTGGGCATTACTGACACTTGGTGGGATCATTCCCATGATTGGAATGTAGGGATGGATGGGTACAATCTTTTTAGGAAGGATAGGCAGGGAGGAGGGAGGAGGTGTTGTGCCCTCTATGTCAAGAACCAGCTGGAATCAGCAGAACTCCACCTGGGGAGGGATGATGAGCTGGTTGAGAGTATATGGGTTAGAATTAAAGGCAAGAAGGGGAGGAGATATTACTGTGGGGGTCTCCTACAGGCCACCTGACCAGCAGAACCAAGCAGATGAGCCCTCCACAGGCAAATAGAAGCAGCTTCCAGGTCACAAGCCCGGTCCTCGTGGGTGATTTCAACCACCCTGACATCTGCTGGAGGGACAGCACAGCAAGGCACCAGCAATCCAGGATGTTCCTGGGACTGCATAGAAGACAACTTCCTCCTCCAAATGGTAGAGGAACCAACAAGAAAAGGTGCTCTGCTGGACCTTGTTCTCACCAACAGGGAAGGGCTGGTAACCAATGTGAGGCTCAGAGACTGCCTTGGCTGCAGTGACCATGAAGCAGTTGAATTTAATCTCCTCAGGGCTATCAGGAGGACCTATTCTAAGCTTATGACCCCAGACTTTAGGCGTGCAGACTGCGATCGCTTCAGGAGTCTGCTAGCCACAGTCTCATGGGACAAAGCCCTGGAGGGAAGAGGGACCCAGGACAGCTGGTCAGTATTCAAGGACCACCTCCTCTGTGTCCAGGAGCTATGTATACCAACAAAGACAAAAGCAGGGAAGAACGCTAGGAGGCCTGCCTGGATGAGCAAGGAGCTCCTGGACACACTATCACTTAAAAAGAAACTCTACAGGCAGTGGAGGGAAGGACAGATAGAACAGGGGGGAGATAAGGAAGCTGCCCGAGCAGCAAGAGGCCTGGTCAGGAAAGCCAAAGCAGAGTTTGAATTTAATCTAGCCAGGGAGGTTAAAGGGAGCACTAAGAACTTCTACAGATATATGAATGGCAAGAAGAAGAGTAGGGAAGGTGTGGGCCCCCTCAGAAAGGAAACTGGTGACATGGTCACAAGTGATGTGGAGAAGGCTGAGGTACTCAATAACTTCTTTACCTCAGTCTTCACTGCAAGGGCCTCCAGCCACACTCCTGGAGTCATGGCAGACGATGCCAGGGACGGGGAGGAAGAACTGCCCATGGTAAGTGAAGCTCAGGTTGGTGATCACCTGAAGAACCTGAAAGTGTTCAAGTCCATGGGACCCGACGGGATACACCCACGGGTGCTGAGAGAACTGGCAGAGGAGGTTGCTAAGCCCCTCTCTAGTCTATTCCACAAGCCATGGCAGCCTGGGGCAGTCCCCACAGGCTGGAAAAGGGCAAACATTGCTCCCATCTGCAAAAAGGGTAAGAAGGAGGAACCAGGGAACTACAGACCGGTCAGTCTCACCTCTGTGCCCGGAAAGATCATGGAGCAGATCCTCCTGGAGGCACTACTGACTCAGAAGAGTAGTGAAGAGGTGATTGGGAGCAGTCAGCATGGCTTTGCCAAGGGCAAATCCTGCCTGACAAACTGGTGGCCTTCTCTGAACAGGTGACAGCATTATAGAGGGGGTGAGCAACTGATGTCGTTTACCTGGACCTGAGCAAAGCCTTTGACACTGTCCCACACCACATCCTGGTCTCCAAGCTGGTGACACACGGGTTTGATGGATGGACCACCAGATGGATAAAGAACTGGCTTGATGGCTGCACCCAAAGAGTGGCTGTCAATGGTCCATGTCCCAGTGGAGGCCAGTGACAAGGGGAGTCCCTCAGGGATCAGTCCTGGGACCAGTCTTGTTCCACATCTCTGTGGGTGCCATGGGCAGTGGCACTGAGTGCACCCTCAGCAGGTTTGCTGATGACACCAAGCTGTGTGGTGCAGCAGACAGCTGGAGGGAAGGATCCATCCAGAGGGAGCTGGGCAGGCTGGAGAGGTGGGCACAAGCCAACCTCAGGAGCTTCAACAAGACCAAGTGCAGGGTCCTGCAGCTGGGTCGAGGCAATCCCAGGCACAAATCCAGGCTGGGCAGGGACTGGCTGGGGAGCAGCCCAGAGGAGAGAGCCTTGGGGGTGCTGGGGGGAGAGAAGCTCCCCAGGAGCTCTCAGGGTGCACTTGCAGCCCGGAAAGCCAATCAGATCCTGGGCTGCAGCAGGAGAAGTGTGGCCAGCAGGGCAAGGGAGGGGATTCTCCCCCTCTACTCAGCTCTGGTGAGACCCCACCTGGAGTACTGCCTCCAGTTCTGGAGCCCCTATGACAAGAGGGATATGGAGGGGCTGGAGCGTGTCCAGAGCAGGGCCAGGAGGAGGAGCAGAGGGCTGGAGCACCTCTCCTGTGAGCACAGACTGAAGGAGTTGGGGCTGTTCAGTCTGGAGAAGAGAAGGCTCTGAGGTGACCTCATTGTGGCCTTCCAGGATCTGAAGGGGGCTACAAGAAGGCTGGGGAGGGACTTTTCAGGCTATCAGGGAGTGATAGGACTAGGGGGAATGGACTGAAGCTGGAGGTGGGGAGATTCAGGCTGGACATGAGGAGGAAGTTCTTCACCGTGAAGGCCTGGAATGGGTTGTCCAGGGAGGTGGTTGAGGCCCTGTCCCTTGAGGTGTTTAAGACCAGGCTGGACGAGGCTCTGTCCAGCCTGATCTAGTGTGGGGTGTCCCTGCCCATGGCAGGGGGGTTGGAACTAGATGATCCTTGTGGTCCCTTCCAACCCTAACTGAAACTATGAAACTATAAGAACTTTGAGGGTGCCAGAGCAGTGGACTAGGCTGCACAGAAATGCTGTGGAATCTCCTCTGGAGACTTTCAAAACCCACCTGGATGAGTTCTGCTGCAGCTGATCTCGGTGTAGCTGCATTAGTAGTGGGCTTGGACTCAACGATCTCCAGAGGTCCCTTCCAAGCTCTACCATTCTGTTATCCTGTGATGGGGAGAGAGAGGAGAGGAGTTGGGGAGTGGGGGGGTTGTTAGCTCAGATGGTAACTCAACATCCTCCTCTTTCTGACATTTGGAAGAAAATCTCTCTCTGCCCTTGTCCCCACATCCCAGCTCCTCAGCTGCGAGGAACACCCATGCAGCCAGTTCAATTCTGCTGTCGAAAGGAAGAGCCAGGAGCATCCTGCATGGCCTTCTCTGGTTCTTCCTTCTGATCACAGGCACTGGGATGGTGAACCCAGCTTGAAACTGGAAGCCTGTATAGAGGATGAAGGGGGGGAGGCAGCTGCTGAAAAGGGCTCTGCAAGAGGGTTTAGGGTTCAGTTGCCCAATCCTGTGAGACAAGCAAGCAGGAGAAGTAGTTGAGGAGGGCAACAGAATAATCCCAGTTCTTCTGAAAGGTGGATTGGACATAAATGGAGCAAGGTCAAAGGACCTGCACCGGAGATGCATTCTGTGAAAGCAAAAAGACAGAGTGGATGCTGCCAAAACTTGACTCACAGCCCTGAGTAAGGTTGCTCCTCCTGCAATTCCTGGAGAGCATTTGCAGGAGAAAGGATGAGACAGAAATCTGGGATGGGATGCAGCAGAACTTTAATGAGTCAAATGTTGGAAACAGGGTGGATAAGGGTGGCTGCCACAAAGCAGGGGCAGGAGGGACTCTGTGTTCCATGGCTGTAGGGGAACTCCCAGCAGCTGTCCATCTGCCTGCTCCACAGAGGGAGCAGGGCAGGCAGCTCCTCCCTAGGCTGGTTTTCTGCTGATGCTGCCAAGCCAGGGCAGCAGAAGGAGGTCACGGGAGGGCCAGGAGAGAGTGTCAGAGGGCAGAGGCAGGCATGGGCAGTGCTGTGCCAGAGCCCAGGCTGGCCCTGTCCTTTGGCAAGGGCTGCTGGCTTGCTCAGCCCCTCGGAAACAGCAAGAGGATGCTGTGTGCCCAGGGCAGAAGCGTCAGGTGGGGCCCTGGGGGCCTTGCCCAGGGCCCTGGGCAGCAGCTCTAGCAGGGCAGGCAGGAGCCACGGCCCAAGCCGGAGAGGCCAGAGAGGCCAAAGCCCCCGGAGCTGATGGGCACCCCCTGAGAGCTGAGGATGCTGCCAACGGCAGCGGAGGTGGAGGAGCCCACGGCGGTGCTCTGTGGGAAGGAGCTGAGGATGGGGCCGGGCAGGGTCACCACCACGGGGGAGGGCTGGATGGCAACGGTGGAGTCCTGGCACCTCACACAGCAGGGCTCATTGCAGCTGTTGGCCAGCGGGGTGGGGCCGCAGGGCTGGCAGGGCTGGCAGGGCCTGAAGCAGGACATGGCTGGGGCTGGAGATGAACCTAGGAGAGAGGACAGGGGGAAACAGAACACAGGATGCAACCAAGCCACAAAACAGAGAAAAGATTTAGAGTCGTCGTAAAGAGATGCAGAATTTTCTCCTTTGCTTCAGCCCCTAAAGAGCTCTGTCAATCCTAAAGAGCCCTAAAGTGCTCCCTGCAATCCCAGGGAGTTTCCTACCTAGCCCTGAGCTCTGCTCAGCCAAAATTCTGAGTCTCCACACCTTTTGCCTTTTTCCTTCTCCCTTACCAGCTATGCCAACAACCCAGTCTAAAACAGGCTATGCACTTCAAAATTCTGGAAGAGGGCAAGAAAGAGAAGAAAGGTTTCCAAACTCACCTTGTTCCAAGGAGATGGAGGCCGAGAGGAGTGGATGAGAGAGTGAGCAGAAGGAGTCTCTTTTATACTGCTCCTGCACCGCCCCAGGCCCACAGGCACTGCACCTGGGCAGTAATTTTCCAGCAGACTCGGCTCCAAAGCCAAACCTCCCAGCCCATGGCACAGCCTGGCCGTTGGGCTCCTCGAAGCTTCCACAGCTTCCATTTCACTTCCTCATGTCCCAGATACCTGCTCAGCTAGGCCACTCCTTTGATGTGCTGGGGCAAGAGGGCAAAAGAGATGCCAGGCAGCATGTGTTGGCGTGGCCTATTTTGAAGGCCATGCCACTGCCTCTGCCTCATCTCTGTCTCTCATCTCATCCCAACAGTCCCTGGCTGTTATAAATGGGCCCCACAAGAAAATTTCCAAGTTTCTTGTGAGAGTTGGTTATTAAAAAAGAAGCGAGCAAGCAGCAGGGAAAAAATAAGAGAGAGAAACAGAGTGCCGGGCCGCAGAGACTTCGCCCCACAGATACCTCCAGTCTCTGCCAAAAAGCAACTTACAAATCCTAACTTTTCTTTCCATAGCTACACCATCTCCATATGCATGCACGGATATGATAATGAGTTCTAGCAACTTCTTGGGCTTCTTGAGCACGCGTCTTCTCTGTGGTAGGGGTCGCAGATGAGGCAGAGGGGAGGTCTTTCTCCTGTGCTCTTTGCAGAACCGCATCTTCTCACACAAGTACAGCTGCAGCACAGGACTTATCTCAGGTAAACATTCTATGTTTCCTGAGAAAGTTGGCATGAGGTTCCTGTCTGAAGCCAAAACAATCTGAGCATTTACCCTCTGTTCTCAAAACAAACCAACTGCCACTACCGCCCCAAACACAGCATTCTGCAACACAAATCACAAACCACTACGGCATTTATAACACTGGCCATTGCATCCCTGGGCATTCAGGCTCTGGAAAGGAGACAGAGGAAAGGTGGAGTTGTTGCGGTGTTCTGGGCTGTGGCCTTTACTAGCAGGATTTGATATTGGAAGATCAAGCTACAAACATCCATTGGATAGTGCAGAGAAGAACAGAGATCTGCAGATCAGGTTTGAGCCTTTAACCTTGCAGGACAGCAATGATGCCTGTGAACTGATGCCATGCCCCCAGGGAGTTGGTTGGTGCTAACAATACAATACAATACAATACAATACAATACAATACAATACACCAGGTTGGAAGAGACCTTCAAGATCATCGCGTCCAACCTATCAACCAATCCAACCCACCTCAATACAATACAATACAATACAATACAATAAACACAAGGCTGCCCTCAGCTTCCTTTGAAATTTACCACAGTCATGGGATGTGGGGGACTGGAAGAGATCCAATAGGTGTCCTGACTTCAGGAATGGCACAAATAAGAGTGTGGGGAATGAGAGGCCTGTGAGTCTCACATCGATTCCTGCAAAGGTGATGGTGGAAATCATCCTGGAACCATTCCCAACAGGTCACAGAGCACTGGAACCATGTCTCCCAGGAGGTTATGGAGTCTCCTTCTCTGGAGACTTTCAAAACCCCTCTGGATGTGTTCCTGTGTGACCTGCGCTGGATTCTATGGTCTTTGTTATGGGTTTAAGAAACTGGGATGTCTCAACCGTAGGTCCAGTGTAATTCTTTTGTTATTTCATTCCCAGAACGCCTGCATGTCCTCTTTTAAACAAACAGCACAGGCTGTTCAGCACAGGCTGTTCAGCACAGGCTCTCCTTCCTCTATTCCTGACACAGGCTCCCTTACCTTTGCAATGGAGGGGAGTGGGGCCTGGTGCTGGCAAGCCTGGTTTTCTTACTACTTCATTTGGGCTTGGATAGGGAGGTATAGCAAGGTATGGTGGGGGGTCATTAGAGGCCTGAGGCATTTGAGGCCAGGGTTTTGTCCTGGTTTGGGGGAAGGTTTTGGGAAGGTGATGGCCTAGTGAGGTTTTGGGGAAGCCCAGATTGGAGAACTGGGCTGAATATGAACTCTTAGGTATTTTTGCATGGCTTTGTATTGTTATATTAGTTGTGAACAGTACTTCCATTTGAAATCTGAATTCTTTCCAATCCTGTGTGGAGTGTTTTCCTTTGGGAAGGTGTAAGAGCATCTGTCTCACTCCTTAAATCGAAGGCACTCTTGCACCAGCACAGCCTGGGGCCAGACATATCTTACAAATTTAAAGGATCACAGATCCCAGGATATTAGAAGTTGGAAGAGACCTCGGGAGATCAAGTCCAACCCCCTGCCAGAGCAGAACCATAGAATCCATCACAGGTCACACAGGAACACATCCAGACAGGCCTGGAAAGGCACCAGAGAAGGAGACTCCACAACCTCTCTGGGCAGCCTGTTCCAGCACTCTGTGACCCTCACAGCGAAGAAGTTCCTCCTCATGTTGAGGTGGAACCTCCTGTGCTGGAGTTTATATCTGTTGCCCCAGGGTGCAACTGAGAAAAGCCCTCAGACCCTGCAGTGCTGCATGCCTGAGAATGCTATGGACAGGCAGGGGCTCAGAAGATCCCTGGGCACAAGAAGACAACTCAGAGCACATCAAGGAGGAGATTCACTTCCCTGCCCTGCAGACATGGAGGCAGATGGCAGGAGTCCCAGCAGACTAAGGGAATGGCTTCGGTAGCCAAGCTTCAGGGACAGCCTCTCCCTGCCCATGGCCAGTCCCATTCTCAGTTTGGCCTGGCTGTGTGGCAGCCTTCTGGTGTGAGGCACAGCCAGCAGCGAGCTGTCTGCAGGCTCCTGTCCCACGCAGGACTGGATCTCTTGTGGCCAGGGCCACTCCATCCCAGCCTGAGGAAAAGAAGCCCTGGCACAGGGCTGTGCCTGAGCACACAGCTCCAGGGACACCCAACAGCCACTGTCTGCAGCAAGGACCTCCTTTTCCCCACACCAACTGTGCCAGGGGCTGCTCACAGTCAGTATGTTTTGGAAAAGTGTCTCCTGCTGGCCAGTGGCCAAAGTGTGTGCCCAAAGTCCATGGTGAGGTGAGAAGAGTGGGAGGAACACATGACCATCCCAAAGCCCTACACACCCCACAAGCATGAAGAGGGACCTGGCTCCACAGGGCTGTTCAGGAGTCCCAGGGTCTGGGAGGGCAGCATTCTCCCGCCATAAGGCTGCTGGTGGCATTGACTCAGAACCACTGTAAACTGCCAAAGAAAGGGAACAGGCAGGAAGGGATGGCATTGGTGGGAGGATGTGAACATCCTTCTGCAAAAAGGGTGGGAAACAACCTGCTCAGATTGGCCCACACCCATATTCCCTGGCTGCACAGAGCCCTCCAGCACTTGGAGTGAATTCCTGTCTGTAGTGATGTGTCCCTGGCTGGGAAATCCCAGGCTCTTTCATGTTGACACTTGAAAGGATCTTCTGAGACCTGATGCTCACGTCAGGAGTGAGGAAATGTAATGGTAGCCTTGATGGAACCAAAGGCCAAACTGTGCCATGGGCTGGGAGGTTTGGCTTAGGAGCTGAGTCTGCTGGAAAACTGCTGCCCAGGTGCAGTGCCTGTGGGGCTGGGGCGGTGCAGCAGCAGTATAAAAGAGACTCCTTCTGCTCACTCTCTCATCCACTCCTCTGGCCTCCCTCTCCTTGGAACAAGGTGAGTCGAAGCCCTTTCTCTTACTGCTCCTTCTCCTGGTAGGCATACAGGCTTCTCACCAAGCCCTCATGCTCTGCTTTACCCTGTACTCTCTCCTAGGTGCTCTTCCACTCTTGAGAGATGTCCTGCTACAGGCCCTGCCAGCCCTGCCAGCCCTGCGGCCCCACCCCGCTGGCCAACAGCTGCAATGAGCCCTGCTGTGTGAGGTGCCAGGACTCCACCGTTGCCATCCAGCCCTCCCCCGTGGTGGTGACCCTGCCCGGCCCCATCCTCAGCTCCTTCCCACAGAGCACCGCCGTGGGCTCCTCCACCTCCGCTGCCGTTGGCAGCATCCTCAGCTCTCAGGGGGTGCCCATCAGCTCCGGGGGCTTTGGCCTCTCTGGCCTCTCTGCCTTGGGCAGGAGCTGCCTGCCCTGCTAGAGCTCCTCCACCTGCATCACTCTCGTGGCCTTCTTTTCACTCATTAAACTTTTGCTGCATCCACGACCCTTCCTCTGTGTCATCCTTTCCCCTGCTGATGCTCTCCAGGATGTTCAGGCACGCAGCTCTTGGCCAGGGCTGCTTCTGGCAGGGGCTGCTGGGGCTGGTTTTGTGCTGCTGCTCAGCAGAGGCCAGCACTGGCCACACTCACTCATGCACCAGGGGAGTCTCCAGCTTCTCAGCTTCTCTGCCTCTTTGGCTCTGGGTGGAATGGCCCCAGGCAGTTCAGTGAGGACCATGCCCTCTGTGCTGCACACCTTGTCCTTATCCTGGGTAAGCTCAGTGCTGGATGCAAGGAGTCACGACAGAAGGTGGCATTGGCAAGAGAGTGGCACCAGCTGCCCATGAGAGGCCAGGACAACCCATCCTGGCCACAGCACTCCCCAAGGGAATGCCACGGTGCTCTGGGCTGCCTGATACTGGCTGCCATTTTGGCTCGATAACCGTCCGGAGCCGGTGTCCGGGACCGCCCCGCTCGGACCGTGAGCTTCCTGCTTGGTTTCGCTTTCCTTTCGGGGCTTTGCGGGTCGGGAGAGCTCGGGGTTAGCAGGCAGGTCCGGCGGGACCGTGCTCTCGTCAGCCTGCTCGGGAATGGGAGCGTGGCGCCGGCCGCGGGAGGCTCCAATCCCGCCCGGGCTGTGCGCCGCCGGTGTGGCTGCAGAGCCTCCTGCTGATCGCAACAAAAAAATCACTTTTTTTTCTTTTTTCAATGGAACAGTCACCCATGGCTGTCACTCAGACAAAGGGTAGGAAAACAGCATCTACCCAGACAGACTTGCTATATCAGCATGCAGGAGTCCAGGCTGCCAGCTGCAGTGCGTGCTTGAGCCTGGCCCTTGGAATAGAGGGGCAAGGAGAGAACACCTGTGTCAGGTGTGACCAGGTGAACTTTCTCCTCAGCCTGGTGGCCGAGCTGAAAGATGAAGTGGCCGAGCTGAAGGAGGAGGTTTCTAGGCTTAGGTCAATAAGGGATAGCGAGAAGGAATTAGATATGTGGGAGAAGGCTCTGCAGATCTCCCCTGATGAGGGAAGGGTCCCTGGAAACAGGGAAGGATGGATGCAGGTCCCTGTCAGGGGTGGCAAGGGAAATGCTTCCCGGCCCTCTCCTCCTCCTCTGCTGCCCTTGCATAATAAGTACAAGGCCCTGCAGGCCGAGGGCAGTGGGGATCAGAGGGCTGAGGAGCAGCCATCTGGGCGGGAGCCTAAGGCTAAGGCCAAGCAGTCCCCACCAACTATAATGACCAGCTCCAGAAAGAAAAAGAGAAGGGTTATAGTTGTTGGGGACTCTCTCCCGGGGGGTACTGAGGGACCCATATGTTGTCCTGACCCATCCCACAGGGAGGTCTGCTCCCTACCCAGAGCGCGGGTCAGGGACATTGCAAGGAGACTCCCCAAGTTAATCCAGCCCTCTGATTATTACCCTCTGCTGGTAATACAAGCTGGGAGTGATGAAATTGACAAGAAGGGCACCAGGGCAATTAAAAAGGACTTCAAGGCCCTTGGACAATTGATGGATGGGGCAGGAGCTCAAGTGGTGTTCTGCTCAGTTCCCTCAGTGACAGGGGAGCACACTGAGAGGAACAGGAGAACCCACACCATCAGCTCAGGGGATGGTGCCAGCAGCGGAACTTTGGGTTCTTCAGGGCCCTGAGCTGGCCTGCATTTAGCTGCTGGCACTACTGAGGGGACAAAGCTGTGAGGGGGGAGTGGGGGCAGCCCTGATGGCCTTCACTGGAGGCTGCCTGCTTGTCCTGTCACAGCTCCCCCAAACCCATGTGGAGCTTGATTCTTGAGCTTGGACAATAGAAGGCTCTGGGGTGATGTTAGTGCATCCTCTCAGTCTTTCAAGAAGACTTTAAAGGGAGAGTCAGAGTGAGACATTTAATGAAGGCCTGCAGTGACAGGACAAGATAAGAATTTGTTTAGAATGAAGGTGGTGAGACACTGGGAGAGGTTGCCCAGGGGATGTTGGGGTGCCCCAGCACTGAGCTGGTCAAGGCCAGCTTTGATGGAATATTGAGTAATGAGATGGAGGGACAGAGATCCCTGCCTGTGGCAGGAGGCTTGGTCACAGAGGTCTCTTCCAAGCAAAGCCACTCTAGGAGTCTATGAGGATGTGGTTCTCTCCTGAGGCAGCCCAGAGCACCGTGGCATTCCCTTGGGGAGTGCTGTGGCCAGGATGGGTTGTCCTGGCCTCTCATGGGCAGCTGGTGCCACTCTCTTGCCAATGCCACCTTCTGTCGTGACTCCTTGCATCCAGCACTGAGCTTACCCAGGATAAGGACAAGGTGTGCAGCACAGAGGGCATGGTCCTCACTGAACTGCCTGGGGCCATTCCACCCAGAGCCAAAGAGGCAGAGAAGCTGAGAAGCTGGAGACTCCCCTGGTGCATGAGTGAGTGTGGCCAGTGCTGGCCTCTGCTGAGCAGCAGCACAAAACCAGCCCCAGCAGCCCCTGCCAAAAGCAGCCCTGGCCAAGAGCTGCGTGCCTGAACATCCTGGGAGAGCATCAGCAGGGGAAAGGATGACACAGAGGAAGGGTCTTGGATGCAGCAAAAGTTTAATGAGTGAAAAGAAGGCCACGAGAGTGATGCAGGTGGAGGAGCTCTAGCAGGGCAGGCAGCTCCTGCCCAAGGCAGAGAGGCCAGAGAGGCCAAAGCCCCCGGAGCTGATGGGCACCCCCTGAGAGCTGAGGATGCTGCCAACGGCAGCGGAGGTGGAGGAGCCCACGGCGGTGCTCTGTGGGAAGGAGCTGAGGATGGGGCCGGGCAGGGTCACCACCACGGGGGAGGGCTGGATGGCAACGGTGGAGTCCTGGCACCTCACACAGCAGGGCTCATTGCAGCTGTTGGCCAGCGGGGTTGGGCTGCAGGGCTGGCAGGGCAGGCAGGGCCTGTAGCAGGACATGGCTGGGGCTGGAGATGAACCTGGTGGAGAGCAAGGGGAAGAGGAAGGTGAGCAGGAGGTGAGGAGCAGCCTCTCACTACTTTGTGAGCAAGGCAAGGAAAGAGCCAGAGACAAAAGCTGAGGACTGTGCAAGAAGGCACATTAGGGCTGCTCTTTGGTCACGGGGCAACTTTCACTGCACCTCACCTGCTGGGGCCTGATGGGGTGACATTATCTAGAAAAGGTAAGAGAGTCCTAGCACTGGAGCTGGCAGGGCTCAGTAAAAGGGCTTTAAACTAGGTCTGAAGGGGGTGGGTGAGGAAATCAGTCCCTCTGTAGACGAAGGAGTGGGGCCCAGATTAGGGTCAATAGAGAAGTCGAGAGCCCAGCTGCAGTGCTGTACACCAATGCAGGCAGCATGGGCAATAAGCAAGAGGAGCTGGAAGTGCTGCTCCACCAGGGTGACTATGATACAGTCACCATCTCAGGAACATGGTGGGATGACACGCACGACTGGAGTGCTGCACTGGGGGGTCACAGGCTCTTCAGGAGAGACAGGCAAGGGAGAAGAGGAGGAGGGGTGGCTCTGTACATTAGGGAGTCACTCTCTGCCACAGAACTTGAGGTGGAAAATGAAGGGATTAAGCCTGTGGGTTAAAATCAGGGGGCAGCCTAACAAATCTGACATCCTGGTTGCAGTCTGTTATAGACCACCCAACCAGGATGAGGAGGCGGACGAATTATTCTATGAGCAACTGGAGGCTGTCTCAAGAGCATCAGATCTTGTCCTTGTGGGTGACTTTAACCTGCCAGATATCTGCTGGGAACTTAACTCAGCAGAGAGGAGGCAGTCCAGAAGATTCCTGGACCACATGGAGGACAACTTCCTGATGCAGCTGTTAAGTGAGCCTACCAGGGGTCAGGCTCTGCTTGACCTGCTGCTCTCCAATAGAGAAGGGCTGGTGGGAGATGGGACCGTGGGAGGCTGCCTGGGGTGCAGCGACCATGAGATGGTGAAGTGTTCAATATGCAGGGAGATAGGGAGGAGCACCGACAGAACCTTCACCTGGGACTGCCGGAGGGTGAACTGCAGCCTGTTTAAGAAAATTATTCGCAAAGTTCCCTGGGCAGCAGCCCTCAAGAACCGAGGGGTCCAGGCTGGTTGGAGCTACTTCAAACAGGAGCTCTTGAAGGCACAGGAGCTGGCAGTTCCCATCTGCCAAAAGATGAGCCGGTGGGGAAGGCTCTGGGCCTGGATGAGCAAGCAGCTCCTGGAGGAACTAAGGGAAAAAAAGAGGCTGTGTCACCTCTGGAAGGAGGGGAAGGCTTCTCGAGGTGTGTTTAAGGAAGTTGTTGGATTATGTAGGAAAAAGGTTAGAGAGGCAAAGGCCCAGTTGGAACTGAGGCTGAACACCTCTGTGAAAGGTAATAAAAAGCATTTTTACAAATATATTAACACTAAAAAGAGGGACAAGAAGAACCTGCACTCCCTATTGGACCTGGAGGGGAACAGAGTGACTGAAGATGAGGAAAAGGCTGAGGTCCTGAACACCTTCTTTGCCTCAATCTTTAACAGCAAGGCAGGAGGAGTTCAGGACGAGTGGCCTCCTGAGCTGGGTGATGGGGTCAGGGAGCAGTGTAATGCCCTGGATATCCATGAGGAATTAGTTCAGGACCTGCTGAGCCACTTGGACACTCACAGGCCCATGGTGCCGGATGGGATCCACCCTAGGGTGCTGAGAGAGCTGGCAGATGAGCTGCCAAGCCACTCTCCATCATTTTCCTCCAGTCCTGGCTCACCGGTGAGGTCCCAGATGACTGGAAACTGGCCAGTGTGGTCCCCAGCCACAAGCAGGGTCGGATGGAGGAGCCTGGAAGCTCCAGGCCTGGCAGCCTGACCTCAGTGCCAGGGAAAACGATGGAGCAGATTATCCTGGTGGCAATAACTGCACACCTGCAGGATGGCCAAGGGCTCAGGTCCAGCCAACATGGATTTAGGAAGGGCAGGTCCTGCCTCTCCAACCTGATCTCCTTCTATGATCAGGTGACTGCCTGGTGGATGTGGGGCAGGCTGTGGATGTGGATTGGTTGATAGGTTGGACACGATGATCTTGAAGGTCTCTTCCAACCTGGATTTATTGTATTGTATTGTATTGTATGTGGTCTACCTGGACTTCAGCAAGGCCTTTGACACCGTCCTCCACAGCAAACTGCTGGCCAAGCTGTCAGCCCCTGGCTTGGGCAGCAGCACTCTGAGCTGGGTTAGGAACTGGCTGGAGGCTGAGCCCAGAGAGTGGTGGTGAATGGTGCCACCTCCAGCTGGAGGCCAGTCACCAGTAGCATCCCCCAGGGATCAGTGCTGGGCCCCAGCCTCTTCAATATCTTCACTGACGATCTGGATGAGGGGATTGAGACAGTCATCAGCAAATTTGCAGATGACACCAAGTTGGGAGCAGATGTTGGTCAGTTAGAGGGTGGGAGGGTCCTGCAGAGGGACCTCAACCAACTGGACAGATGGGCGGAGTCCAATGGGATGGCATTCAACAAGTCCAAGTGCCAGGTGCTGCACTTTGGCCACAGCAACCCCAGGCAGAGCTACAGGCTGGGGTCAGAGTGGCTGAGAGCTGCCAAACAGAGAGGGACCTGGGGGTGCTGATCGACTGCCGCCTGAACATGAGCCAGCAGTGTGCCCAGAGGGCCAAGAAGGCCAAGGGCATCCTGGCCTGCATTAGGAATAGTGTGGCCAGCAGGAGCAGGGAGGTCATTGTGCCCCTGTACTCTGCACTGGTTAGGTCATACCTTGAGTCCTGTGTCCGGTTCTGGGCCCCTCAGTTTAAGAAGGACATTGAGACACTTGAAGGTGTCCAGAGAAGGGCAACAAGGCTGGGGAGAGGCCTTGAGCACAGCCCTGTGAGGAGAGGCTGAGGGAGCTGGGGATGTTTAGCCTGGAGAAGAGGAGGCTCAGGGGAGACCTCATTGCTCTCTACAACTCCCTGAAGGGTGGTTGTAGCCAGGTAGGGGTTGGCCTCTTCTGTCTAGCACCCGGCACCAGAACAAGGGGACACAGTCTCAAGCTGTGCCAGGGGAAGTTTAGGCTGGAGGTGAGGAGAAAGTTCTTCACCGAGAGAGTCATTTGCCATTGGGATGTGCTGCCCAGGGAGGTGGTGGAGTCAACGTCCCTGGAGGTGTTCAAGAGGGGACTGGACGTGGCACTTGGTGCCATGGTCTAGTCATGGGGTCTGCGGTGCCAGGTTGGACTCAATGATCTTCGAGGTCTCTTCCAACCTTAGTGATACTGTGAGACTGTGATAGAACCATAGAAGTGTGTTGACCATGGCTTGATTTTTGCAGCTGCTGTTCTGGGGGCGGCTACTGAACATGTGCAGAGTGCTAGATTCCTTAGCTGACCAATTGCATGCTGAGAAGACCAAAGCAATAGCCTTCCACATTTGCCAAGAACAACATCCTGACATGCTGGCACCTTTCACTGGAGAATGAGTTCAGTTTATATACCTGGCTGGATTCTATTGATTAAGTGATTGATAACAAAGAGTATATAAACTCTGAGCTATGAGACACTCTGGGGGGTTAGGGCTTCTCTAGGGACTTCTACTTCTGTTAGCTGCTTGTTCTGTTAAGGGCTTCTGGGACTTCTTCTGTAAGTATTCTAAGACTTTGAAATGCTGAGGGTTCTAGAACACAGTAATAGAGGACTACTGAGAGGACTTCTGAGAGTCTCTGCTCTGCATTTCTGCAATCTCATTATGCAGCAAAGGGGTTTGTGCCTCATTCGTCACCCAATGGCATCCCAGTCCCAGGGGCTGCTAGGACTACAACAGCAGCCCAAAAAGAGGGTGAGATACTTGATGTCAGGCGCTCCTCTGTCAGGCCTGAGTTGAATCTGCTGCTGGTATTCAATACTCTGCTGGGTCATGGCAGCTTCAAAATGAAAATGCTGGCTGGAGCAAAGCACTGTGGGGCTTGAAGTTTAGATTGTAACATGAGAGCCTTCCTTTCTTGGAGTCTGTTTCCAGCTTCTTCTTTGGGCTGTTGGGACCTTTATGCTGGGCTTGCTGTGGGCTGGGGTTTGGGGGAGTCATTTTGTTGCTGCTTCTGCAGCTTCTGCAAACAGGCTAAGGCCATTGTGCACCGGATTAGCTCAGTGAACTCCTTAGCTCAGCACAGGGGAGGTTTGTGCTACTTTCCAACCCATCTCAGAATGAGGGGAGCTTGTTTGTGAGAGGAGACTGTGTGAACTTAGGACAATCTATTTTGTTGCCCAACATGGGGCACAGAAAGGGTTGAGATAAAGAGAAGCAAGATAAGGAGAGGATTCTGTTAAGGCTTGCTAAGAGAATTCTGCACACCTTGCCATGGTGATGCATTTGCTTTCCAGGGGCAGCTGGGGCCCAGCCCTGGTTACATCACATAAAACCTCATGCACTCTGTGTGCTCTGTGTGCTCTAGAATCTGGTGGTGGTCAGCACATCAGGGGCATGGATTAGTGCTATCCTGTGGCTGTACTGGATACTGTCACATTGTGATCACTCCACTGGCCACTTGGTGCAGATGTAATCTCACCCCATTGATGGGCCAGGCTCTGTCCAGAGCAGTGCAGGTCTCTCCCCAGAATACCATCTGGAAATCTGCATGAGGGTTAGATGATTGGGGGGTGGGGTGGTGTAGTATGGGCAGTGCCTAGGATAGTGGTCACCTCCAAGCTCCTGGAATTTCACCTCTGAACAACTGCAAAATCTTGACAAGCTGGAGAAACATTTGGAAGAAGTCTTCTGTCAGCCTGGAAGTTCCCAAGAGAGAGAAACCACTGCCATGTGTGATCACCACAGACACTGGCCCTCAGGCCCAGCCTCACTGAGGATCTGCCAGATGTCACTTTATGGCCTCAGCAGACATCTGATGAGATGAGAAGGCCTGGGCTTTGGAAGGCCCTGGGAGAGCAGGAGCCCCAATTGTCCTGGGAAGTGGACAGGAGGAGAGAGGAAGAGGGGAGAGGAGAGGTGGCAATTCCTTTGGCCCTGGCTAAGCCTGTGTCAGAGGAGAAGGCTCAAGCAGAGAACGAGTGTTTAGTGCTTACAGTGTTTAGTACTTACAGTGATTGGGGCTGTTGGGTAGCCTGCAGGGCTGTGCCTTGCTCTCGGGTTTGGTGCCCTACAACGCTCCGGTGCAGCCTTGTCCGCCTTTATAGTAACTAAAGCTGTACCTATCAGCACCTGTGGCACCTGTAATTGGTTAATTCCCCATCAAAAAGAACTCACTGAGACAGAGTGGCACAGGGCAGGAAGAGGCAGTGAGTGTGAGCTGAGTGTCTTGTCCAGGACACTCTCCAGGGCAAAGGGCTGTCCAGGACCTCTCCAGAGCAGCAGGCTGATCAGCAGCAAAGGCTACAGAGGCAATTGCAGTTGAGGCTGTGGAGCCACTGAGCTGCTGCTCGTCATAGTTGGGCAAGATGAGACTTAGCCACTCAGAGCCCCAAATGTAAACTGTCTTGGTACCAACTGCCATTGTCTCTCTGCACAGTTCCACAGCAGGCAAGGAATAGCCCAAGAGCAGGTGCAGAGAAGGGAGCTTCTGCACTATCATCAGAAGAGGTGTGAGTCCCAGCACTGCTCCTCCACATGAAGGCCTCAGCACAGTCCTGGGTTGTATGAACAGACAGGTCACCAGGAGATCAATCCTGCTCTCCTCAGCATGTACCTGTCCTCAGCGTGTACCTGCTGGCACCTGGAATGTTGTGCTGACTGTAGACTCCCAGGCAGTAAACAACTTGACCAAGTGCAAGGCTTCAGTGGAAAGTTGTTGCAACCCCTCTGACTCAGGGGCCATTGGGTAACAAATGTATGACCCCATTACTGCTCTAGCAATGGAAATCCAGAAATGCAGAGAGCAGAGAGTCTCAGGAGTCCTCTCGGAAGTCCTTTATTACTGTGTTGTAGAATCCCCAGCAGTACAGAGTCTTAGAGCATCCAGAAGCCCTAAGCAGATGATGTAGCTAACTAAGAGAAGCAGAAGTCCCTAGCAGCCCTGACCCCCACATCTGCTCTATTGCTCAAAGTGGCTGCTTTTTATACTCTTTGTTAGCAATCACTGAACCAATAACATACAACCACATGTATGAGCTAAAATCTTTTCCCAGTGAGAGGTGCCAGAGTGTCAAGGAGGTGGCTTCTGCAGCATGTTCCCATCAAAGGTGCCAATATGTCAGGAGGTTGTTTTTGGCACTCAAGGAATATTACTGCTTTGCTCCTCACAGCGTGCACTTGCTCATCTAGAAAGTATTTCCCAAGCACTCTGCACGAATTCCAGCTCCTGTTTACAGAACAGTGGCTGCAACACAAAGTGGCAAGCGTGGTGGGAAGGCTTCACCATTGGGTTGGGATGGAGAGATGGAGGGCACAGGAATTGCTGAGCATGGACAAAAGAAAGCTTTGGTGGGAGACCAAAAATCATCGCTAGAGCACCTCTAGTTG
Source organism: Colaptes auratus (assembly GCA_015227895.2). Lineage (NCBI taxonomy): Eukaryota > Metazoa > Chordata > Aves > Piciformes > Picidae > Colaptes > Colaptes auratus. The sequence continues at coordinate 5,069,025 of JAAWVA010000042.1, read as the reverse complement.
TTGAACAACCTGGAGGCATTCGACCCAGCCACAGATAGGTAGAAAAGTTTAGAAAGCAAAGGATCACCCAACATGTCCTGACAACACCCCTGTGTTAGCAGTCAGTGCAAACCGTACCTAACAAAATCCTCCAAGAAACCTCAGGCAATAGCTCTGCATCCTGGCAGAGCATCTGCAGGGGAAAGGATGAGACAGAAATCTGGGGTGGGATGCAGTAGAACTTTAATGAGTCAAAAAAAGGGAAATGAAGCTGCTCTGAGTGGAGGCCATGGTGCAGGGGCAGCAGGGACAGAATGGAGTCTGCAGCTCATGGCTGTGGTGGAGATCCCAGCAGGGGTCTATCTGCCTGCCCCACAGAGGGCCAGCAGGTCCTCCCTAGGCTGCCTCTGTGGTACTGCCAGGCCAGGGCAGCAGAAGAGAAGGAGGCCACGGGAGGGCCAGGAGAGAGTGTCAGAGGGCAGAGGCAGGCATGGGCAGTGCTGTGCCAGAGCTCAGGCTGGCCCTGTCCTTTGGCAAGGGCTGCTGGGCTTGCTCAGCCCCTCGGAAAGCAGCAAGAGGATGCTGTGTGCCCAGGGCAGAAGCGTCAGGTGGGGCCCTGGGGGCCTTGCCCAGGGCCCTGGGCAGCAGCTCTAGCAGGGCAGGCAGGAGCCACGGCCCAAGCCGGAGAGGCCAGAGAGGCCAAAGCCCCCGGAGCTGATGGGCACCCCCTGAGAGCTGAGGATGCTGCCAACGGCAGCGGAGGTGGAGGAGCCCACGGCGGTGCTCTGTGGGAAGGAGCTGAGGATGGGGCCGGGCAGGGTCACCACCACGGGGGAGGGCTGGATGGCAACGGTGGAGTCCTGGCACCTCACACAGCAGGGCTCATTGCAGCTGTTGGCCAGCGGGGTTGGGCCGCAGGGCTGGCAGGGCTGGCAGGGCCTGAAGCAGGACATGGCTGGGGCTGGAGATGAACCTGGTGGAGAGCAAGGGGAAGAGGAAGGTGAGCGGGAGGTGAGGAGCAGCCTCTCACTACTTTGTGAGCAAGGCAAGGAAAGAGCCAGAGACAAAAGCTGAGGACTGTGCAGGAAGGCACATTAGGGCTGCTCCTTCCACTCAGAAGAGTCCTACTGGGAGTGACCAAGCCCAGGGAGATCCTGGCCTAGCCCACAGCGCAGGAGACAGCCCAGCACAGACCCAGCCATCTTCTGCCACCTGCCCTCTCCCATGGGAAGCAACTCAAAGAGCCTACGTGGGATGGTGGGGAGGAGTGGGCTTAGAAGTATGGAAGGAGGAAGATGTGAAGGAGGAGGGGGAGAAAGGGTTCCAAACTCACCTTGTTCCAAGGAGAGGGAGGCCAGAGGAGTGGATGAGAGAGTGAGCAGAAGGAGTCTCTTTTTATACTGCTGCTGCACCGCCCCAGGCCCACAGGCACTGCACCAGGGCAGTAATTTTCCAGCAGACTCAGCTCCTAAGCCAAACCTCCCAGCCCATGGCACAGCCTGGCCTCTGGCTTCCTCCACGCTGCCATTTCACTTCCTCATGTCCCAGATGACTGCTTGGCCAGGCCAGCTCCTTTCATGTGCTGTGGTGAGAGGCCAAAGTGATGCCAGGATGAGTTGTGTCATGGAGAGCAGAAGACATGTCCCATGTACAGGAGGGGTTCTGTGCAGGCAGGGGATGTTGGCTTATTCATAGATTCATAGATTCATAGAATGGTTTGGGTTGGAAGGGACCTTGAAGATCATCTAGTTCCAACCCACCCTGCCATGGGCAGGGGCACCTTTCATTAGACCATGTTGCTCAGGGCCTTATCCAACCTGTCCTTGAATACCACCAGGAAGGGGGATCCACAACCTTGCTGGGCAACCTGTTCCAGTATCTCTCCACCCTCCCTATAAAGAGCCTGTCACTGATATCCACTAGACATGGGGACACCAGACCTGGACATGGAATTCAAGGTGGGGTCTCACAAGAGCAAAAGGGAAGAATCACCTCTCTTGACCTGCTGGCCAGGCTACTCTTGATGCAGTCCAGGATATGGTTTGCCTTCTGGCCTGCATGAGCACACTGCTGGCTCATGTTGACCTTCTCATCAATCAAAACCCCCAAATCTTTTTCTTCAGGGCTACTTTCAACTCTGCACCCAGCCTGGATTTGTGCCTGGGCTTGGAGCAGGGAAGTGTGAGGCTTTGGAACTGCCTTCACTGGGAGCTGCTGCAGGGCAGGGCTGCAGTGAACACCAGTGACAGAAGCGAGTCTGTGGCCCACAGCAGGGCAGAGATCCCACGAGGTGTCCATCTCCTCCAGTAGGCAATGTCCCCATGAGCCTGGTGGCAATGAGCAGTCCTACACCTGGACAGGAAGGGCCTCCTGCATTAGCATGGCCTGGGGACGGAGCTATGCTGTCCCTTCCATGACCCCAGGCCCTGCAGTGCTGCATGCCTGAGGCTGCTCAGCACAAGCAGGGGCTCAGAAGGTCCCTGGGCACAAGAATAGAACTCAGAGCACATCAAGGAGGAGATTCACTTCCCTGTGCTGCAGACATGGAGGCAGCTTGGCAGGAGTCCCATCAGGCCAAGGGAATGCCTTCAGCAGCCAAGCTTCAGGGACAGCCTCTCCCTGCCCATGGCCAGTCCCACGCTCAGCTTGGCCTGGCCGTGGTGCAGCCTTTTGGCTTGAGGCACAGCCAGCAGTGAGCTGCCTGCAGGTCTGGCTTGGCTTGAGCTGAAAGAGCTCCAGACTGAGGAGAAGATGAATTTACCCCAAGGGAGTAAATAAACTCTGGCACAGAATTGGAGGCTAAACAGAAATACTCTTGACAAAAGGAATCCAAACACAAAAGGTACCAAAGCCAAAGGAGCTATTTACAGACTCTGAATCGACCCTAGGTTACCCCCCAAAGGTAAGCCCCAAACCAGGCCTCAGCTAAGCCTCTACCAGGCCTCAAAGACACATCAGACCTCCCCACACTAGGCCTCACTGTCCCCCAAGGTAGGCCCAGAGCAGGCTTTAGCTACGCAGCAAGAAACATATTCCTGCCTGCCAGGCCTCAGAGCCACAAAGCCCAACGCCACAGCAGCAGTGCATGGCCAGAGCAGAGCTGAGAGCGAGCTGCAGTCTGCTGCTTCTGCAGGGAGAGGGACAAAGAGGGGGTAGAGTAACAAGGTACCACAGCCTGAGCTGTCTGCAGGCTCCTGTCCCACGCAGGGCTGCATCCCTTGTGGCCAGGGCAGCTCCATCCCAGCCTGAGGAAAAGGAGCCCTGAGCACAGGGCTGTGCCTGAGCACACAGCTCCAGGGACACCCAACAGCCACTGCCTGCAGCATGGACCTCCTTGTCAGCACTGCCACAGCCTGGTCAGCAGGACTGGAAAGGTGGTGTAATGTGGTGTGCTGAGATTACCTCCCAACAGATTTGGAGGTCTACCCCCAGAATAAATGCCCAGCCTAGCTCAGAAGGTTTGGAAGCAGAATGAAGCTGTATTTACAAAGCAAGCAAAATCTAGAAATACAAAATGCAATGAAAATGGACAAAAAATATACACAGATATTTACAATTTAGAAACAACACAAGGCCCCTCTTGAACTGTTGCCAGACCCCTCTGGACAGCCCAGGGGACCGCTTGCAACCTCCCCTCTTCCTCTCCCTCCCTTTCCTGGTACCTCACAGACACAATCTAAGCTGGCAGAAGGTCAGGAAAGAGCTAAGGGACCAAGGCAAAAGCAGAGATCACAGAGAGAAGCAGCAAAAAGAGAGAGAAATGTTTCTGCAGCTAACTTTTATCCTCAGTAGCAAACCAATGGCGTTAGCTGCCCAGGGAGGTGGTGGAGTCACCATCACTGGAGGTGTTTAAGAAGAGCCTGGATGAGGCTCTTGGTGCTACGGTTTAGTTGATCAGATGGTGTGGGGTGATAGGTTGGACTTGGTGATCTTGAAGGTCTTTTCCAAACTTGGTCAATTCTATTCTATTCTAAAAGAGAGACCTTATCATTGTTTTTCTTTTGTATCCAATGTCCAATTTTATTTACTTTTGATTCAAAGATGTCCAGAACATTCCTATTCTTGTTCACAGTTAGTGCACTAAGCTAAGGCACTTCCATTTAAGCTGTAACAGGTGGCCAGGCTCTTCAATCTCTTGCTAGTCAGTGTCCAAAGCCACTGTCCTGAGCCCTAGAATGCCCCTCTGGTAGGGGAGAGGAATCCTTCCCCATGGAGCTCAACTTGAGTTTTGGTCACTGCTGCTACGGCTGTGTTCTTGAAGGAGAGTGCTTTGGGCTTCACATTCTGGTACTTCAAAGGACCTTGCATGGCCCAGTGGTTACCTCAGAACAGAGGAGGTGAGAAGGCAGCGTGGAGGAAGCCAGAGGCCAGGCTGTGCCATGGGCTGGGAGGTTTGGCTTTGGAGCTGAGTCTGCTGGAAAATTGCTGCCCAGGTGCAGTGCCTGTGGGCCTGGGGCGGTGCAGCAGCAGTATAAAAGAGACTCCTTCTGCTCACTCTCTCATCCACTCCTCTGGCCTCCCTCTCCTTGGAACAAGGTGAGTTTGGAACCCTTTCTCCCCCTCCTCCTTCACATCTTCCTCCTTCCATACTTCTAAGCCCACTCCTCCCCACCATCCCACGTAGGCTCTTTGAGTTGCTTCCCATGGGAGAGGGCAGGTGGCAGAAGATGGCTGGGTCTGTGCTGGGCTGTCTCCTGCGCTGTGGGCTAGGCCAGGATCTCCCTGGGCTTGGTCACTCCCAGAAGGACTCTCCTGAGTGGAAGGAGCAGCCCTAATGTGCCTTCCTGCACAGTCCTCAGCTTTTGTCTCTGGCTCTTTCCTTGCCTTGCTCACAAAGTAGTGAGAGGCTGCTCCTCACCTCCCGCTCACCTTCCTCTTCCCCTTGCTCTCCACCAGGTTCATCTCCAGCCCCAGCCATGTCCTGCTTCAGGCCCTGCCAGCCCTGCCAGCCCTGCGGCCCCACCCCGCTGGCCAACAGCTGCAATGAGCCCTGCTGTGTGAGGTGCCAGGACTCCACCGTTGCCATCCAGCCCTCCCCCGTGGTGGTGACCCTGCCCGGCCCCATCCTCAGCTCCTTCCCACAGAGCACCGCCGTGGGCTCCTCCACCTCCGCTGCCGTTGGCAGCATCCTCAGCTCTCAGGGGGTGCCCATCAGCTCCGGGGGCTTTGGCCTCTCTGGCCTCTCCGGCTTGGGCCGTGGCTCCTGCCTGCCCTGCTAGAGCTGCTGCCCAGGGCCCTGGGCAAGGCCCCCAGGGCCCCACCTGATGCTTCTGCCCTGGGCACACAGCATCCTCTTGCTGCTTTCCGAGGGGCTGAGCAAGCCCAGCAGCCCTTGCCAAAGGACAGGGCCAGCCTGGGCTCTGGCACAGCACTGCCCATGCCTGCCTCTGCCCTCTGACACTCTCTCTTCCCTCTTTTGTGGCCTCCTTCCCTTCTGCTGCCCTGGCCCGCCAGCATCAGCAGAAAACCAGCCTAGGGAGGAGCTGCTGACCTTGCTCCCTCTGTGGGGCAGGCAGATGGACAGCTCCTGGGAGCTTCCCCTACAGCCATGGACATACAGTCCCTGCTGCCCCTGCTTTGGAACTCCCACCCTTCTCCACCCTGGTTCCCACATTTGACTCATTAAAGTTCTACTGCATCCCATCCCAGATTTCTGTCTCATCCATTCTCCTGCAAATGCTCTCCAGGAGTTGCAGGAGGAGCAACCTTACTCAGGGCTGTGACTCAGGAAGATCTTCAGCCTGGCTGTGCAGTGTCACAAGGTTGCGTTAAGTATTTGCAGCCATGCATCAGATCTCCCTGCTCTGCCTTAGGTTGTGCTGAAGCCTCTTCTTGTCTCCCACTCACTGCCAGCTTCTCCAGGGCAACAAACTCCTCCCTGTTGCTGCTGCAGTGTCTGCAGAGGGAAGGACCATGCAGGGGTGCTTCATGGTGGGGTAACACTGTTCTGCTGCCACACTGGGGAGGACAGTCCTTGGTACCTTATTGATCCTATCCACAGGGATCTGGCAATGTCTACTCTGTCTTTTTCTTTCCAAGAAATGCTTCTCCTGTGCAGGTCCTTTGACCTTGCTCCATTTACGTCCAATCCACCTTTCAGTAGAACTAGAATGTGTGCCCACCAGCTCTGGGGGCTTTGGCCTCTCTGACCTCTCTGCCTTGGGCAGGAGCTGCCTGCCCTGCTAGAGCTGCTGCCCATGGCCCCGGGCAAGGCCCCTAAGGCCCCACCTGATGCTTCTGCCCTGGGCACACAGCATCCTCTTGCTGCTTTCTGAGGGGCTCCCACCAGCCCTTCTCTACTGGAGAGCAGCAGGTCAAGCAGAGCCTGACCCCTGGTAGGCTCACTTAACAGCTGCATCAGGAAGTTGTCCTCCATGTGGTCCAGGAATCTTCTGGACTGCCTCCTCTCTGCTGAGTTAAGTTCCCAGCAGATATCTGGCAGGTTAAAGTCACCCACAAGGACAAGATCTGATGCTCTTGAGACAGCCTCCAGTTGCTCATAGAATAATTCGTCCGCCTCCTCATCCTGGTTGGGTGGTCTATAACAGACTGCAACCAGGATGTCAGATTTGTTAGGCTGCCCCCTGATTTTAACCCACAGGCTTAATCCCTTCATTTTCCACCTCAAGTTCTGTGGCAGAGAGTGACTCCCTAATGTACAGAGCCACCCCTCCTCCTCTTCTCCCTTGCCTGTCTCTCCTGAAGAGCCTGTGACCCCCCAGTGCAGCACTCCAGTCGTGCGTGTCATCCCACCATGTTCCTGAGATGGTGACTGTATCATAGTCACCCTGGTGGAGCAGCACTTCCAGCTCCTCCTGCTTATTGCCCATGCTGCCTGCATTGGTGTACAGCACTGCAGCTGGGCTCTCAACTTCTCTATTGACCCTAATCTGGGCCCCACTCCTTCGTCTACAGAGGGACTGATTTCCTCACCCACCCCCTTCAGACCTAGTTTAAAGCCCTTTTACTGAGCCCTGCCAGCTCCAGTGCTAGGACTCTCTTACCTTTTCTAGATAATGTCACCCCATCAGGCCCCAGCAGGTCAGGTGCAGTAAAAGTTGCCCCGTGATTGAAGAACCCAAAGTTCCGCTGCTGGCACCATCCCCTGAGCTGATGGTGTGGGTTCTCCTGTTCCTCTCAGTGTGCTCCCCTGCCACTGAGGGAACTGAGCAGAACACCACTTGAGCTCCTGCCCCATCCATCAATTGTCCAAGGGCCTTGAAGTCCTTTTTAATTGCCCTGGTGCCCTTCTTGTCAATTTCATCACTCCCAGCTTGTATTACCAGCAGAGGGTAATAATCAGAGGGCTGGATTAACTTGGGGAGTCTCCTCGCAATGTCCCTGACCCGCGCCCTGGGTAGGGAGCAGACCTCCCTGTGGGATGGGTCAGGACAACATATGGGTCCCTCAGTACCCCCCAGGAGAGAGTCCCCAACAACTATAACCCTTCTCTTTTTCTTTCTGGAGCTGGTCATTATAGTTGGTGGGGACTGCTTGGCCTTAGCCTTAGGCTCCCACTCAGATGGCTGCTTCTCAGTCCTCTCATCCCCACTGCCCTCGGCCTGCAGGGCCTTGTACTTATTATGCAAGGGCAGCAGAGGAGGAGGAGAGGGCCGGGAAGCATTTCCCTTGCCACCCCTGACAGGGACCTGCATCCATCCTTCCCTGTTTCCAGGGACCCTTCCCCTCATCAGGGGAGATCTGCAGAGCCTTCTCCCACATATCTAATTCCTTCTCGCTATCCCTTATTGACCTAAGCCTAGAAACCTCCTCCTTCAGCTCAGCCACTTCATCTTTCAGCTCAGCCACCAGGCTGAGGAGAAAGTTCACCTGGTCACACCTGACACAGGAGTTCTCTCCTTGCCCCTCTATTCCAAGTGCCAGGCTCAAGCACGCACTGCAGCTGGCAGCCTGGACTCCTGCATGCTGATATAGCAAGTCTGTCTGGGTAGATGCTGTTTTCCTACCCTTTGTCTGAGTGACAGCCATGGGTGACTGTTCCATTGAAAAAAGAAAAAAAAGTGATTTTTTTGTTGCGATCAGCAGGAGGCTCTGCAGCCACACCGGCGGCGCACAGCCCGGGCGGGATTGGAGCCTCCCGCGGCCGGCGCCACGCTCCCATTCCCGAGCAGGCTGACGAGAAGCACGGTCCCGCCGGACCTGCCTGCTAACCCCGAGCTCTCCCGACCCGCAAAGCCCCGAAAGGAAAGCGAAATCAAGCAGGAAGCTCACGGTCCGAGCGGGGCGGTCCCGGACACCGGCTCCGGACGGTTATCGAGCCAAAATGGCAGCCAGTATCAGGCAGCCCAGAGCACCGTGGCCTTCCCTTGGGGAGTGCTGTGGCCAGGATGGGTTGTCCTGGCCTCTCATGGGCAGCTGGTGCCACTCTCTTGCCAATGCCACCTTCTGTCGTGACTCCTTGCATTCAGCACTGAGCTTACCCAGGATAAGGACAAGGTGTGCAGCACAGAGGGCATGGTCCTCACTGAACTGCCTGGGCCATTCCACCAGAGCCAAGAGGCAGAGAAGCTGAGAAGCTGGAGACTCCCCTGGTGCATGAGTGAGTGTGGTCAGTGCTGGCCTCTGCTGAGCAGCAGCACAAAACCAGCCCCAGCAGCCCCTGCCAGAAGCAGCCCTGGCCAAGAGCTGCGTGCCTGAACATCCTGGGAGAGCATCAGCAGGGGAAAGGATGACACAGAGGAAGGGTCTTGGATGCAGCAAAAGTTTAATGAGTGAAAAGAAGGCCACGAGAGTGATGCAGGTGGAGGAGCTCTAGCAGGGCAGGCAGCTCCTGCCCAAGGCAGAGAGGCCAGAGAGGCCAAAGCCCCCGGAGCTGATGGGCACCCCCTGAGAGCTGAGGATGCTGCCAACGGCAGCGGAGGTGGAGGAGCCCACGGCGGTGCTCTGTGGGAAGGAGCTGAGGATGGGGCCGGGCAGGGTCACCACCACGGGGGAGGGCTGGATGGCAACGGTGGAGTCCTGGCACCTCACACAGCAGGGCTCATTGCAGCTGTTGGCCAGCGGGGTGGGGCCGCAGGGCTGGCAGGGCAGGCAGGGCCTGTAGCAGGACATCTCTCAAGAGTGGAAGAGCACCTAGGAGAGAGTACAGGGTAAAGCAGAGCATGAGGGCTTGGTGAGAAGCCTGTATGCCTACCAGGAGAAGGAGCAGTAAGAGAAAGGGCTTCGACTCACCTTGTTCCAAGGAGAGGGAGGCCAGAGGAGTGGATGAGAGAGTGAGCAGAAGGAGTCTCTTTTATACTGCTGCTGCACCGCCCCAGGCCCACAGGCACTGCACCTGGGCAGCAGTTTTCCAGCAGACTCAGCTCCTAAGCCAAACCTCCCAGCCCATGGCACAGTTTGGCCTTTGGTTCCATCAAGGCTACCATTACATTTCCTCACTCCTGACGTGAGCATCAGGTCTCAGAAGATCCTTTCAAGTGTCAACATGAAGAGCCTGGATTTCCCAGCCAGGGACACATCACTACAGACAGGGATTCACTCCAAGTGCTGGAGGGCTCTGTGCAGCCAGGGAATATGGGTGTGGGCCAATCTGAGCAGGTTGTTCCCACCCTTTTTGCAGAAGGATGTTCACATCCTCCCACCAATGCCATCCCTTCCTGCCTGTTCCCTTTCTTTGGCAGTTTACAGTGGTTCTGAGTCAATGCCACCAGCAGCCTTATGGCGGGAGAATGCTGCCCTCCCAGACCCTGGGACTCCTGAACAGCCCTGTGGAGCCAGGTCCCTCTTCATGCTTGTGGGGTGTGTAGGTCTTTGGGATGGTCATGTGTTCCTCCCACTCTTCTCACCTCACCATGGACTTTGGGCACACACTTTGGCCACTGGCCAGCAGGAGACACTTTTCCAAAACATACTGACTGTGAGCAGCCCCTGGCACAGTTGGTGTGGGGAAAAGGAGGTCCTTGCTGCAGACAGTGGCTGTTGGGTGTCCCTGGAGCTGTGTGCTCAGGCACAGCCCTGTGCCAGGGCTTCTTTTCCTCAGGCTGGGATGGAGTGGCCCTGGCCACAAGAGATCCAGTCCTGCGTGGGACAGGAGCCTGCAGACAGCTCGCTGCTGGCTGTGCCTCACTCCAAATGGCTGCCACACAGCCAGGCCAAACTGAGAATGGGACTGGCCATGGGCAGGGAGAGGCTGTCCCTGAAGCTTGGCTACCGAAGCCATTCCCTTAGCCTGCTGGGACTCCTGCCATCTGCCTCCATGTCTGCAGGGCAGGGAAGTGAATCTCCTCCTTGATGTGCTCTGAGTTGTCTTCTTGTGCCCAGGGATCTTCTGAGCCCCTGCCTGTCCATAGCATTCTCAGGCATGCAGCACTGCAGGGTCTGAGGGCTTTTCTCAGTTGCACCCTGGGGCAACAGATATAAACTACAGCACAGGAGGTTCCACCTCAACATGAGGAGGAACTTCTTCGCTGTGAGGGTCACAGAGTGCTGGAACAGGCTGCCCAGAAAGGTTGTAGAGTCTCCTTCTCTGGTGCCTTTCCAGGCCTGTCTGGATGTGTTCCTGTGTGACCTGTGATGGATTCTATGGTTCTGCTCTGGCAGGGGGTTGGACTTGATCTCCCGAGGTCTCTTCCAACTTCTAATATCCTGGGATCTGTGATCCTTTAAATTTGTAAGATATGTCTGGCCCCAGGCTGTGCTGGTGCAAGAGTGCCTTCGATTTAAGGAGTGAGACAGATGCTCTTACACCTTCCCAAAGGAAAACACTCCACACAGGATTGGAAAGAATTCAGATTTCAAATGGAAGTACTGTTCACAACTAATATAACAATACAAAGCCATGCAAAAATACCTAAGAGTTCATATTCAGCCCAGCTCTCCAATCTGGGCTTCCCCAAAACCTCACTAGGCCATCACCTTCCCAAAACCTTCCCCCAAACCAGGACAAAACCCTGGCCTCAAATGCCTCAGGCCTCTAATGACCCCCCACCATACCTTGCTATACCTCCCTATCCAAGCCCAAATGAAGTAGTAAGAAAACCAGGCTTGCCAGCACCAGGCCCCACTCCCCTCCATTGCAAAGGTAAGGGAGCCTGTGTCAGGAATAGAGGAAGGAGAGCCTGTGCTGAACAGCCTGTGCTGAACAGCCTGTGCTGTTTGTTTAAAAGAGGACATGCAGGCGTTCTGGGAATGAAATAACAAAAAAATTACACTGGACCTACGGTTGAGACATCCCAGTTTCTTAAACCCATAACAAAGAGCTTCTTCCTTTCTGGGTGCAGGACTTGGCCCTTATAAAAATTCCATAAGCCTCCAGTGAACCCTTTCCTGGAATCAGACAAGGTCTGCCTGGTCAGAATTTTTGCCCTGGAGTGCTTCAATTGGCTTGTGTGAGTCAACTTTTCCCAGGCAGTCCTTGATTTGAAGCCCACTGTTATAGTTATGATTGATGATAAAATTAATAAGGCAAATATGATGTTAATATAAATATTAATATTTATTAATATGAATTTTTTTAAAAAAATCACTAATAGGTTTGGTGCACAGCTGGAATATCTGTTCACAGTAGGAATGTACAGTATTTAGGCAATATGTAACAATTATAGTCAAATCAGGACAACAACCGAGCAGCAGAATCCCCGGCGCAATGTGGTGTTTGACCACCGGGGGACACTCAACAAGAACCATTAACAAGGAGGCAAAATAAAATTATTCACAAAGAGTTCCATCCAGGTGGAGTGGTGCTGCTGCTGCTATATGTTAGCCGGTAAGGCTTTTGAGGTGCTCTCGGGCGCGTGACATGGCAAGAGACTGGAGCTGGTTGCTGACAGGGATGTCCCCTGACGTCTCCAAGGCTGGGCTGGCCTAGGCATGGTAGTGGGCGGCTCTTGAAGCTTCTTCCCAGGATCTGCAGGCTGTCCTGGGGTTTCAGGCTCTGAGACATAGCCTGTTTCAGCATCTTCATGAGGAGGGCTGGCTTTGCAAAGTGGCACTTATGCTGCTAATGACCTATTGCTGCAAGGGGATGGTTCCCGGGGTCTTGACTCACCCAGGATTTGTCCCTCTGCCCGGCAGAACACTTCTATCTGCTCCTGGGCTTATATGATGCGTTACTGTGAAGGGCACTTGTGTCTTTCTGGGTAAACTGAGGTACGGAACAGATTCTAAGTTGCAAGGCAAGTGAGGTTTGGGTTCTTGGGCTTGCAGGGTAAAGCTTCTCTCCCAGGTCTTAGACAAGCCAAGTTAGGCAAGGCAAGGCAAGTACATCTTGGCCTATATTTATCACTTGCTGTGGCGGTGAGAGAAAGTTCTCCCCCCCACAAAGAAACCATGGCTAACTCAGTCGGAGAAGCAGATGAATAGGCTGTATTTACAAGCAGGATGAAATGCAGATGGATATGTACACAATATACAGTATTTACAATATGTACAGAAATATACAGCAAAGAACATAATACAGAACAAAACTCCCTCCTCCAGCCAGGAGGGTCCCCCCCCATACCCCCTCTCTCCCCCTACCTACCTTTTTTCCCAAAAAGGGTTAGAGAGAGAGAAAAGGCAATTATTAAGGAGGAAATTCTGTTAGCTCAAAGCGTATGCAAGAATTATTCTTATCTGTTAGCTCAAGGTTAACTCTATCCAGCAGCTGCTGCTCAGAGAGAGACTGAAACAGACAGGCTGAAAAAGAACAGACAGAACTGAACTGAAATTCAAACAGAACTAAAACTTAAAGTTGCATTCTACCAATCTACCAATGAAATTCGTTTAGAATATCTCTGTTTTCAATTATATCACCAAAACATTCAGCCAGAGTGTTCCAGCAACAGTCCCTTTCTTAAAGGCACAGCCTAAAATGGTCCCACTTGCCTGAGATTCAATTTGGGCCAACAGGGCAACTGAAGCAAGCAGAGCAGTTAACCAATGAAATGGGATTCTGCCAGTCTGTGGCAAAGACCATAGGCCTAGTCTAGGAGAAGCGTGGCCATTGCACGTGCTCCTTACCATAAAGGGATAACATATCCCTTGCTGAGCAGATTTTCTGGTGCCAGGTTCTTTTGTCCTTTTCCTGCATTTCCCCAGACTCCTGCAGGAGGGAGGGGGAGAGAGGAATCACATTTGGACATACCAGGATTTGTTCTGGGTTTCTGGGTTTGTGTTGGGTCCTTTGGTCCTACCACCACACCCACACACTGCTGGGCAGACTACCCCCTCCTTACTTCAGCTCTTTCAGAGGGCACAGCAGCCTGGCAGAACTTGTTTATAAAGACAGAGACAGAGACACAGAGACAGAGACTGTGACAGAGAGAAACCTTGGGCTCCCTCCAGCCCTGTTCACAGGATCACAGGATTTCAGGGGCTGGAAAGGACCTCAGGAGATCAGCAAGTCCAACCCCCTGCCAGAGCAGGACCATAGAATCCAGCGCAGGTCACACAGGAACACATCCAGAGGGGTTTTGAAAGTCTCCAGAGAAGGAGACTCCATAACCTCCTGGGAGACATGGTTCCAGTGCTCTGTGACCTGTTGGGAAATGGTTTCCAGGATGATTTCCACCATCACCTTTGCAGGAATCGATGTGAGACTCACAGGCCTCTCATTCCCCACACTCTTATTTGTGCCATTCCTGAAGTCAGGACACCTATTGGATCTCTTCCAGTCCCCCACATCCCATGACTGTGGTAAATTTCAAAGGAAGCTGAGGGCAGCCTTGTGTTTATTGTATTGCATTGTATTGTATTGTATTGTATTGTATTGTATTGAGGTGGGTTGGATTGGTTGATAGGTTGGACAGGATGATCTTGAAGGTCTCTTCCAACCTGGTGTATTGTATTGTATTGTATTGTATTGTATTGTATTGTATTGTTAGCACCAACCAACTCCCTGGGGGCATGGCATCAGTTCACAGGCATCATTGCTGTCCTGTAAGGTTAAAGGCTCAAACCTGATCTGCAGATCTCTGTTCTTCTCTGCACTATCCAATGGATGTTTGTAGCTTGATCTTCCAATATCAAATCCTGCTAGTAAAGGCCACAGCCCAGAACACCGCAACAACTCCACCTTTCCTCTGTCTCCTTTCCAGAGCCTGAATGCCCAGGATGCAATGGCCAGTGTTATAAATGCCGTAGTGGTTTGTGATTTGTGTTGCAGAATGCTGTGTTTGGGGCAGTAGTGGCAGTTGGTTTGTTTTGAGAACAGAGGGTAAATGCTCAGATTGTTTTGGCTTCAGACAGGAACCTCATGCCAACTTTCTCAGGAAACATAGAATGTTTACCTGAGATAAGTCCTGTGCTGCAGCTGTACTTGTGTGAGAAGATGCGGTTCTGCAAAGAGCACAGGAGAAAGACCTCCCCTCTGCCTCATCTGCGACCCCTACCACAGAGAAGACGCGTGCTCAAGAAGCCCAAGAAGTTGCTAGAACTCATTATCATATCCGTGCATGCATATGGAGATGGTGTAGCTATGGAAAGAAAAGTTAGGATTTGTAAGTTGCTTTTTGGCAGAGACTGGAGGTATCTGTGGGGCGAAGTCTCTGCGGCCCGGCACTCTGTTTCTCTCTCTTATTTTTTCCCTGCTGCTTGCTCGCTTCTTTTTTAATAACCAACTCTCACAAGAAACTTGGAAATTTTCTTGTGGGGCCCATTTATAACAGCCAGGGACTGTTGGGATGAGATGAGAGACAGAGATGAGGCAGAGGCATGTGGCATGGCCTTCAAAATAGGCCACGCCAACACAATGCTGCCTGGCATCTCTTTTGCCCTCTTGCCCCAGCACATCAAAGGAGTTGGCCTAGCTGAGCAGGTATCTGGGACATGAGGAAGTGAAATGGAAGCTGTGGAAGCTTCGAGGAGCCCAACGGCCAGGCTGTGCCATGGGCTGGGAGGTTTGGCTTTGGAGCCGAGTCTGCTGGAAAATTACTGCCCAGGTGCAGTGCCTGTGGGCCTGGGGCGGTGCAGGAGCAGTATAAAAGAGACTCCTTCTGCTCACTCTCTCATCCACTCCTCTGGCCTCCATCTCCTTGGAACAAGGTGAGTTTGGAAACCTTTCTTCTCTTTCTTGCCCTCTTCCAGAATTTTGAAGTGCATAGCCTGTTTTAGACTGGGTTGTTGGCATAGCTGGTAAGGGAGAAGGAAAAAGGCAAAAGGTGTGGAGACTCAGAATTTTGGCTGAGCAGAGCTCAGGGCTAGGTAGGAAACTCCCTGGCATTGCAGGGAGCACTTTAGGGCTCTTTAGGATTGACAGAGCTCTTTAGGGCTGAAGCAAAGGAGAAAATTCTGCATCTCTTTATGACGACTCTAAATCTTTTCTCTGTTTTGTGGCTTGGTTGCATCCTGTGTTCTGTTTCCCCCTGTCCTCTCTCCTAGGTTCATCTGCAGCCCCAGCCATGTCCTGCTACAGGCCCTGCCAGCCCTGCGGCCCCACCCCGCTGGCCAACAGCTGCAATGAGCCCTGCTGTGTGAGGTGCCAGGACTCCACCGTTGCCATCCAGCCCTTCCCACAGAGCACCGCCGTGGGCTCCTCCACCTCCGCTGCCGTTGGCAGCATCCTCAGCTCTCAGGGGGTGCCCATCAGCTCCGGGGGCTTTGGCCTCTCTGGCCTCTCCGGCTTGGGCCGTGGCTCCTGCCTGCCCTGCTAGAGCTGCTGCCCAGGGCCCTGGGCAAGGCCCCCAGGGCCCCACCTGACGCTTCTGCCCTGGGCACACAGCATCCTCTTGCTGCTTTCCGAGGGGCTGAGCAAGCCCAGCAGCCCTTGCCAAAGGACAGGGCCAGCCTGGGCTCTGGCACAGCACTGCCCATGCCTGCCTCTGCCCTCTGACACTCTCTCCTGGCCCTCCCGTGGCCTCCTTCTGCTGCCCTGGCTTGGCAGCATCAGCAGAAAACCAGCCTAGGGAGGAGCTGCCTGCCCTGCTCCCTCTGTGGAGCAGGCAGATGGACAGCTGCTGGGAGTTCCCCTACAGCCATGGAACACAGAGTCCCTCCTGCCCCTGCTTTGTGGCAGCCACCCTTATCCACCCTGTTTCCAACATTTGACTCATTAAAGTTCTGCTGCATCCCATCCCAGATTTCTGTCTCATCCTTTCTCCTGCAAATGCTCTCCAGGAATTGCAGGAGGAGCAACCTTACTCAGGGCTGTGAGTCAAGTTTTGGCAGCATCCACTCTGTCTTTTTGCTTTCACAGAATGCATCTCCGGTGCAGGTCCTTTGACCTTGCTCCATTTATGTCCAATCCACCTTTCAGAAGAACTGGGATTATTCTGTTGCCCTCCTCAACTACTTCTCCTGCTTGCTTGTCTCACAGGATTGGGCAACTGAACCCTAAACCCTCTTGCAGAGCCCCTTTTCAGCAGCTGCCTCCCCCCCTTCATTCACCTATACAGGCTTCCAGTTTCAAGCTGGGTTCACCATCCCAGTGCCTGTGATCAGAAGGAAGAACCAGAGAAGGCCATGCAGGATGCTCCTGGCTCTTCCTTTCCACAGCAGAATTGAACTGGCTGCATGGGGTGTTCCTCGCAGCTGAGGAGCTGGGATGTGGGGACAAGGGCAGAGAGAGATTTTCTTCCAAATGTCAGAAAGAGGAGGATGTTGAGTTACCATCTGAGCTAACAACCCCCCCACTCCCCAACTCCTCTCCTCTCTCTCCCCATCACAGGATAACAGAATGGTAGAGCTTGGAAGGGACCTCTGGAGATCGTTGAGTCCAAGCCCACTACTAATGCAGCTACACCGAGATCAGGCTGCAGCAGAACTCATCCAGGTGGGGTTTTGAAAGTCTCCAGAGGAGATTCCACAGCATTTCTGTGCAGCCTGGTCCACTGCTCTGGCACCCTCAAAGTTCTTATAGTTTCATAGTTTCAGTTAGGGTTGGAAGGGACCACAAGGATCATCTAGTTCCAACCCCCCCCTGCCATGGGCAGGGACACTCTACACTAGATCAGGCTGGACAGAGCCTCATCCAGCCTGGTCTTAAACACCTCAAGGGACAGGGCCTCAACCACCTCCCTGGACAACCCATTCCAGGCCTTCACGGTAAAGAACTTCCTCCTCATGTCCAGCCTGAATCTCCCCACCTCCAGCTTCATCCCATTCCCCCTAGTCCTATCACTCCCTGATAGCCTGAAAAGTCCCTCCCCAGCCTTCTTGTAGGCCCCCTTCAGATACTGGAAGGCCACAATGAGGTCACCTGGGAGCCTTCTCTTCTCCAGACTGAACAGCCCCAACTCCTTCAGTCTGTGCTCACAGGAGAGGTGCTCCAGCCCTCTGCTCCTCCTCGTGGCCCTTCTCTGGACACGCTCCAGCACCTCCAGATCCCTCTTGTAATAGGGGCTCCAGAACTGGAGGCAGTACTCCAGGTGGGGTCTCACCAGAGCTGAGTAGAGGGGGAGAATCACCCCCCTTGACCTGCTGGCCACACTTCTCCTGCTGCAGCCCAGGATCTGATTGGCTTTCCGGGCTGCAAGTGCACCCTGAGAGCTCCTGTTGAGCTTCTCGTCCACCAGCACCCCCAAGTCTCTCTCCTCTGGGCTGCTCCCCAGCCAGTCACTGCCCAGCCTGCATTTGTGCCTGGGATTGCCTCGACCCAGATGCAGGACCCTGCACTTGGTCTTGTTGAAGCTCATGAGGTTGGCCTGTTCCCACCTCTCCAGCCTGCCCAGCTCCCTCTGGATGGATCCCTTCCCTCCAGCATGTCTGCTGCACCACACAGCTTGGTGTCATCAGCAAACTTGCTGAGGGTGCACTCAGTGCCACTGTCCATGGCACCCACGAAGATGTTGAACAAGACTGGTCCCAGGACTGATCCCTGAGGGACTCTGCTTGTCCCTGGCCTCCACTGAGACATGGACCATTGACAGCCACTCTTTGGGTGCGGCCATCAAGCCAGTTCTTTATCCATCTAGTGGTCACCCATCAAACCCATGTGTCACCAGCTTGGAGACCAGGATGTGGTGTGGGACAGTGTCAAAGGCTTTGCTCAGGTCCAGGTAAACGACATCAGTTGCTCGCCCCTCATCTATTAATGCTGTCACCTGTTCATAGAAGGCCACCAGGTTTGTCAGGCAGGATTTGCCCTTGGCAAAGCCATGCTGACTGCTCCCAATCACCTCTTCACTACTCTTCTGAGTCAGTAGTGCCTCCAGGAGGATCTGCTCCATGATCTTTCCGGGCACAGAGGTGAGACTGCCTGGCCTGTAGTTCCCTGGTTCCTCCTTCTTACCCTTTTTGCAGATGGGAGCAATGTTTGCCCTTTTCCAGTCTGTGGGGACTGCCCCAGTCTGCCATGACTTTTTGGAATATAATAGAGAGGGGCTTAGCAACCTCATCTGCCAGTTCTCTCAGCACCCGTGGGGGTATCCCGTCGGGTCCCATGGACTTGAACACTTTCAGGTTCTTCAGGTGATCACCAACCTGAGCTTCACTTACCATGGGCAGTTCTTCCTCCCCGTCCCTGGCATCGTCTGCCATGACTCCAGGAGTGTGGCTGGAGGCCCTTGCAGTGAAGACTGAGGTAAAGAAGTTATTGAGTACCTCAGCCTTTTCCACATCACTTGTGACCAATTCACCACTTTCCTTTCTGAGGGGGCCCACACCTTCCCTACTCTTCTTCTTACCATTAATATACCTGTAGAAGTTCTTAGTGCTGCCTTTAACCTCCCTGGCTAGATTCAATTCAAACTCTGCTTTGGCTTTCCTAACCAGGCCTCTTGCTGCTCAGGCAGCTTCCTTATCTCCCCCCTGTTCTATCTGTCCTTCCCTCCACTTCCTGTAGAGTTTCTTTTTAAGTAATAGTGTGTCCAGGAGCTCCTTGCTCATCCAGGCAGGCCTCCTAGCGTTCTTCCCTGCTTTTCTCCTTGTTGGTATACATAGCTCCTGGACACAGAGGAGGTGGTCCTTGAACACTGACCAGCTGTCCTGGGTCCTCTTCCCTCCAGGGCTTTGTCCCATGAGACTGTGGCTAGCAGATTCCTGAAGCGATCGCAGTCTGCACGCCTAAAGTCTGGGGTCATAAGCTTAGAATAGGTCCTCCTGATAGCCCTGAGGAGATTAAATTCAACTGCTTCATGGTCACTGCAGCCAAGGCAGTCTCTGAGCCTCACATTGGTTACCAGCCCTTCCCTGTTGGTGAGAACAAGGTCCAGCAGAGCACCTTTTCTTGTTGGTTCCTCTACCATTTGGAGGAGGAAGTTGTCTTCTATGCAGTCCAGGAACATCCTGGATTGCTGGTGCCTTGCTGTGCTGTCCCTCCAGCAGATGTTAGGGTGGTTGAAATCACCCATGAGGACCAGGGCTTGTGACCTGGAAGCCGCTTCTATTTGCCTGTGGAGGGCCTCATCTGCTTGGTTCTGCTGGTCAGGTGGCCTGTAGGAGACCCCCACAGTAATATCTCCTTCCCCTGTCTTGCCTTTAATTCTAACCCATATACTCTCAACCATCTCATCATCCCTCCCCAGGTGGAGTTCTGCTGATTCCAGCTGGTTCTTGACATAGAGGGCAACACCTCCTCCTCTCCTTCCCTGCCTATCCTTCCTAAAAAGCTTGTACCCATCCATCCCTACATTCCAGTCATGGGAATCATCCCACCAAGTGTCAGTAATGCCCACTATGTCGTGGCCTCCCAGCAGCACAGTGGCCATTAATTCATCCTGTTTGTTGCCCAAGCTGCGTGCATTTGCATGGAAGCACTTCAGCTGGGCTGGCCCTGTCGTCCTCCTTAAGTTCAAGTGGTATCACATGTTCTTGTTTGTACCCATTGCCCCTTTTCCTATCCCTGTCCACCACTGAAAGTAGTCTCATGACCTCATGACCTTTCCCCTTTAGATATTCACATACATTTCTAGAATCCCATCTCAGCCTTCTCTTTTTGAGTCTAAAAGCCCCAAGAGTCTCAGTCTTTTCTCATGAGATGGATGTCCAGTCCCCTCAGCACCATCACGGCCCTCCTTTGGACTCTCTCCAGCACTTCCCTGTCTCTCTTGATCTGGGAAGCCCAGAACTGGACACAATACTCCAGATGTGGTCTCACCAGGGCAAAAGAGAGTGACAGGAGGACTTCACTCAACCTGCTGCCCACACTCTTCTTAATGAAACCCAGGACATCATTTGGCTTCTGGGCCACAGGGACCATTGCTGGCATATGACGTTTTACATTGTGAGCCCCTGAGGGTTTTGGGTGTCTCCAACAGCACCACTGAAGAGCAGATGTGCACATGGCACTCAGCACAGCTCTGAGGCCGTTGCCATGTGAATGGAAAAGAAGGGCTTCCAGAGAAGCACGCAGGAGCAGGGGGCTGGAGGAAGACACACTGCTCTGCTCCCAGCACCGCTCTGCTCTGCCTACTCTGCACAGTGCCTCACGCTATACCTAGCCCAAGAGGGGGTGGGCTGGAAAGAACCTAGCTCCAGGTAGACAAAGAAACCAGACCCAGGTGTGCAGAAACACTTGGTCCCCCCTCCCAGTGGGAGGGATCCTCAGGTCAAAGTCTATTCCACTCCCACTTCATGTCCACAAAGCCTTTTTAAGGGGAGCCATTTTCTCTCTCTCTCTTCTCCTACCCTCACCTGCCCGACACCCTGCTGCTCCTGCTGCTCCTGCTGATGTAACCACGTGGTGGGGCCAGTTCCATGCTCCTCCAGACTCCTAAGGACTGCATTTGTAGATAATCCATCTTGCCTCCAGAGAACAAAGGAGCCATTCAGTTCCACATCTGTGCTGAAGCTCCCAGGAGGTGTCCATCTGCCTGCCCCACAGAAGGAGCAGGGCCAGCAGGTCCTCCTAGGCTGGCTTTGTGCTACTGTTGCCATTTGATGAGCCTGGGCCAACTATCCTTGCTGTGCTCTCTCCCAAACACTCCCCCATGGCCAGACATCTGGCCTTTTGGAGATGGAGCAAGGAGACACAGCCTGGCTGCTCTGCAAGCACTGCCCAGCAAACCCCAGAGCACTGCTGTGTTCTCAAAGCCATTCTAGCTACAAGGAGGAAAAAAACAGTAAGAGGGTTGAGGTGGTGAAGCTCAGCTCCATCTGGGAAAGACCCTGCCCAGTGCTGTTCTCAGTCACTGCACATTCAAGACCAACAATGCCCTCCAAGATTCAACTCTGAGCAAAACCTTTCTCTCAAATCATCTTGGGAAAGGATCAGCAAGGAAAAAAGGATCACACAGAGGCATGGGTAAGAATGCAGAGGAATTTTAATGAGCAAAAAAGAGAGATTAGGTCAATCCGAGTGTGGATATCAGTGCAGGGAGCAGCAAGGAGAGACGGTAAGCCGTGCTCCACAGAGGTGTTGGAGTTGGCAACAGTGCTCACCTGCTTACCCCACAGAGGGAGCAGGGCCAGCAGGTCCTCCCTAGGCTGGTTTTCTGCTGCTTCTGGCGGGCCAGGGCAGCAGAAGAGAAGGAGGCCACGGGAGGGCCAGGAGAGAGTGTCAGAGGGCAGAGGCAGGCATGGGCAGTGCTGTGCCAGAGCCCAGGCTGGCCCTGTCCTTTGGCAAGGGCTGCTGGGCTTGCTCAGCCCCTCGGAAAGCAGCAAGAGGATGGGGCCCTGGGGGCCTTGCCCAGGGCCCTGGGCAGCAGCTCTAGCAGGGCAGGCAGGAGCCACGGCCCAAGCCGGAGAGGCCAGAGAGGCCAAAGCCCCCGGAGCTGATGGGCACCCCCTGAGAGCTGAGGATGCTGCCAACGGCAGCGGAGGTGGAGGAGCCCACGGCGGTGCTCTGTGGGAAGGAGCTGAGGATGGGGCCGGGCAGGGTCACCACCACGGGGGAGGGCTGGATGGCAACGGTGGAGTCCTGGCACCTCACACAGCAGGGCTCATTGCAGCTGTTGGCCAGCGGGGTGGGGCCGCAGGGCTGGCAGGGCCTGTAGCAGGACATGGCTGGGGCCGCAGATGAACCTAGGAGGGAGGAGAGGGGGAAAGAGAATTTGAGGGAAGGGTGAGCAGCAATTTGTTACACCACGGTGAGAGGGTCAAGGAGGGAGCTGGAGTCAAGAGGCAGTGATGGTGTCAGGAGGTCCACAGGCTTCCTGTTTCCCTCAGCCCAAAAGAGCTCTGCCAAAAGCAACTGAGCCCAAAGAAATCCTTGCCTGGCCCCAGCCCAGCAGACACCTCAGTCAAATCCCCAACTTCCTTCCATGCATCACTTCTACTCCCTTCCCTCTCCCTCGACAAGCAGCTAGTTGTCACAGCTTGGGGAACAAGGTGAAGGAAAACAAGCAGCAGGAGGAGGAGGAGCAGAAAGGCCTGCAGGCTCACCTTGTTCCAAGGAGAGGGAGGCCAGAGGAGTGGATGAGGGAGTGAGCAGAAGGAGTCTCTTTTATACTGCTGCTGCACCGCCCCAGGCCCACAGGCACTGCACCTGGGCAGTAATTTTCCAGCAGACTCAGCTCCTAAGCCAAACCTCCCAGCCCATGGCACAGCCTGGCCGTTGGCTTCCTCCACGCTGCCATTTCACTTCCTCATTGCTGAGGGGACCACTGCGCCACAGAGGATGCTTTGAAGTGCCAGCATGAGACAGCCAAGGATTTGGCCTGCAGGAATGCATCGCTGCAGGCAGAAGCTGTGCTCCAAGTGCTGGAGGGCTGTGTGCAGGCAGGGGACATGGGTGTGGGCAAATCTGGGGAGCTTGTTTGCCATCACTGTTAAGGCCGCAGAGATCCCCTGTCAGGGAGGATCATCCTGGGCACACAACTGCTCCCAGGCCTGATGGCACCGTGCATCCTGCCCCCTTTGTCCTTTCCTGCTTGAGCGGACAAAGTCATCCCCTCTGGTGGCAGTCTCTGGGGGTCTCCAATGGCTGCCTTCAGGAGGCTGAACAGGGAGCACATCTCAATTCCTCAAGCAGCCTGGTGGAGTCAGGTCCCTCCTCCCCACACGAGAGCGGTGCTGGGGCTCAGCTCACCCTCCTCACACCCCCATGCGCTTTGGCCCCTGGCCAGGAGCAGAGGCTTTTTCAACACGTGAGAACCAGCCTGCAAGGCCACTGGGTTGTGGGAGCTCTTACAAGGAGGTCGTGCCAAGGGCAAAAGCCATCTGGGCTGCCTCAAGTTGTGTACTCAGGTACAGCCCAGAGCCTGGAGCAGTTTTCCTGGGTTATGGATGGAGCTGCCCTGGCCAGAGGGGATCCAGCCCTGCGTAGGACAGGGACCTGCAGACAGCTCACTGAGAGTGGGAGTGGCCACGGAGAGGGAGAGGCTGTCCCTGAAGCTTGGCTGCTGGAGGCATTCCCTTGGCCTCCTGGGACTCCTGCCAGCTGCCTCCATGCCTGCAGGGCAGGGAAGTGAATCTCCTCCTTGATGTGCTCTGAGACTTCTTCTTGTTCCATGGTGCTCCTGAGCACGTCACCTCCCTCAGCATCCCCAGGCATGTGCAACCCCAGGATCCTGACCTCTCTCATTTACTGGGGAGTTCCTTGCTTCCCTAACGCTTCTGCTTTGTGCTGCAGGCTGAGGAGGGCTTTGTGGCCTTGGCATGATGAAGCCCTAATGCCAGGAGAATACCTACCAGATGAGACCCAGGGATGGGTCCCAGCCAGTGGCTTTCCAACCTTTTCCATCACTCCATGGAGCATCCAGGAGAGCTCCTCAGCACCGCCTGGGCTCTCTGGCTAGGAAGATGAGGCCTGTGGATCTCAACCCTCCCACTGCCCAAGGTTCTCCCCAAGGCTCACCCCCTCTCATCACAGAGGAGAGCTGAGGCCTCTAAGACTGCAGATTAATGCAGTCTCCAGGCCTCCCTGATACAAAAGGTTCTTCCTTTCCGAGTCAAACCCTCATCCACTCTCCTTTGTCACACCAGAATCCTCCTGGGGGACAGTCCCTTAGCTCTAAGCATTCTTGCAGCAGACAGCACCAAAAGCTTTGCTTACATGAGAGGCACAACATTTGCTGACAGGAGTGTATTAGATCTCACATACTCCTGTCTCTACCATCTGTATCAAGGATCCCACACCTGCCTGTCCTCTGCTCCAGGAAGGCTTCTCCTATGCTGAACTTCCCAGAGAATGTCCATATCCTGATCCCTTCACTTCCCTTTGTGCCGGTACAGACCAAGGCCAAAACCCCTTGGAGTATCTCCACCTTTCCTGCATCTCCTCTCCCCAGTACAGCTTCCTCCTTCAGCTTTTGTTGTCAACATGCATGGAAGAAGAAGGTCTGAGCCCCCCTGCCAGCAGGGCACTCACAGACCCGGTGTGCTTTCCCTTTCCTAATCCCAGCCCTGCACCCTCAGCCTGGCAAACATTGTCCACAGAGCAAAGGGGAAGAGACCAGAAACCATTGGCACAGCCAATCCCTTGGCCTCTCAAGCAAGCACATGAAAGGAGCTGGCCTGGCTGAGCAGGCATCTGAGAAATGAGGAAGTGAAATGGCAGCCTGGAGGAAGCCAGAGGCCAGGCTGTGCCATGGGCTGGGAGGTTTGGCTTAGGAGCTGAGTCTGCTGGAAAACTGCTGCCCAGGTGCAGTGCCTGTGGGCCTGGGGCGGTGCAGCAGCAGTATAAAAGAGACTCCTTCTGCTCACTCTCTCATCCACTCCTCTGGCCTCCCTCTCCTTGGAACAAGGTGAGTACAGGCCTACCTCCACTGCACTCTTCTTGTAGTCTTCCTTTGGGACAGCTCAGCCCATACCTGCTCCTAGGTCCTATCTGAGTTCTTGCAGCTGATTTGAGTGGAGGGGGAAGGTGCAAAAGTTGTGCCAGGGCTGAGCACACCCTTGGTTTGGTCACTCTCAGCAGGGCTCGTTTAGGCTGAGGGAGGTGAGACAGGTGGGACTCCCTACTCAGCCTCCAGCACTCTCCTCCAGCTCACGACTTTCCTTCCCTTCAGTGAGCATTCAGGCTTGTCCTCTGCGAGCTCTCACTCTCTGCTTTCCCCCTGTCCTCTCCACCAGGTTCATCTCCGGCCCCAGCCATGTCCTGCTTCAGGCCCTGCCAGCCCTGCCAGCCCTGCGGCCCAACCCCGCTGGCCAACAGCTGCAATGAGCCCTGTGTCAGGCAGTGCCAGGACTCCACTGTTGTCATTGAGCCTCCTGCTGTGCTGGTGACCCTGCCCGGCCCCATCCTCAGCTCCTTCCCACAGAGCACCGCCGTGGGCTCCTCCACCTCCGCTGCCGTTGGCAGCATCCTCAGCTCTCAGGGGGTGCCCATCAGCTCCGGGGGCTTTGGCCTCTCTGGCCTCTCCGGCTTGGGCCGTGGCTCCTGCCTGCCCTGCTAGAGCTGCTGCCCAGGGCCCTGGGCAAGGCCCCAGGGCCCCACCTGACGCTTCTGCCCTGGGCACACAGCATCCTCTTGCTGCTTTCCGAGGGGCTGAGCAAGCCCAGCAGCCCTTGCCAAAGGACAGGGCCAGCCTGGGCTCTGGCACAGCACTGCCCATGCCTGCCTCTGCCCTCTGACACTCTCTCCTGGCCCTCCCGTGGCCTCCTTCCCTTCTGCTGCCCTGGCCCGCCAGCAGCAGCAGAAAACCAGCCTAGGGAGGACCTGCTGGCCCTACTCCCTCTGTGGGGCGGGCAGATGGACAGCTCCTGGGAGCTTCCCCTACAGCCATGGACATACAGTCCCTGCTGCCCCTGCTTTGGAACTCCCACCCTTCTCCACCCTGGTTCCCACATTTGACTCATTAAAGTTCTGCTGCATCCCATCCCAGATTTCTGTCTCATCCATTCTCCTGCAAATGCTCTCCAGGAGTTGCAGGAGGAGCAACCTTACTCAGGGCTGTGAGTCAGGAAGATCTTCAGCCTGGCTGTGCAGTGACACAAGGTTGCATTAAGTGTTTGCAGCCATGCATCAGATCTCCCTGCTCTGCCTTAGGTTGTGCTGAAGCCTCTTCTTGTCTCCCACTCACTGCCAGCTTCTCCAGGGCAACAAACTCCTCCCTGTTGCTGCTGCAGTGTCTGCAGAGGGAAGGACCATGCAGGGGTGCTTCATGGTGGGGTAACACTGTTCTGCTGCCACACTGGGGAGGACAGTCCTTGGTACCTTATTGATCCTATCCACAGGGATCTGGCAATGTCTACTCTGTCTTTTTCTTTCAAGAAATGCTTCTCCTGTGCAGGTCCTTTGACCTTGCTCCATTTATGTCCAATCCACCTTTCAGTAGAACTAGAAGTATTTTGCTCTCCTCCTTAAATACTGATGCTCCTGATTGTTCATCTCACAGAATGGGGGAACTCAGTTCAAAAAGTCCCTTTTCAGCAGCTTCCTTCCCCCTCCAATCTCCTACACAGGCTCCCAGTTTCAGGCTGGGCTCACCATTGCACTGACCATGGTCAGAAGTAAGTACGAGAGGGCCACATAGGATGCTCCTGGGTCTTCCTTTCATGGTGACCACAGCAGGATGGGACTGACTCCATGGGGTGCTCCTCACAGCTGAGGAGCTGGGCTTTGGGGACAAGGCCTGAGAGAGATCCAAAAGGATACTGGTGGCCTTTTGGTAGAGCTGCCTTAGAGGGAGTGGAACATTTAACTGCCTTGTGTGGTCCTTGGAAAGACTGCTTTGTGGTGTGGTTGTCAGATGTTAAATACCAACTGTTGCAGGGTGCTCCAAACCCCACTTCCCCCATCTCCATCTTTGGATGTTTGAATGGTGGAAGACAAAGGCACAAAATTCCTTTCCACTCCCCTTGGGGCTTAAGCAGGGAAATGTTAAAATGGAACCTTTCTTCCTGCTGTCGTCCCTGCACCTGTGTACCCTGGGGTCCTGCTACCTGCCCTGTGCTGGAGAACCCTGCCTGCTGTAAACTGCAGTCGCTGGATGGAAACAGGCTGGTAGTGCAGCTTCTCTTGCCTTGCTTTGACAGCACTGCTCTATGAGATTTGCCTCGTGGGACCTGTGTCTAAGGACACTTTATCTTTGGCAGGTCCTTCTCCCTTTGGATTTATGCCATGTGATCCACAAATTGCATTATAAAGCTTGCAGTTCTGGAGGCTGTCATCAAGGAGAGATCCAAGGCCCATCTCCAAATTCCTACTCTGCCCTCATGAATACAACCTGCACTCTTGGCTTTTCCCTAGGGTCCTGGCTTGCCTCTGATTTTACCAGAGGGGTAAAGCTATTTTGTGGCTTAGCCTTTTCCAATTTCTGAAGTCTCCAAACGGTATTAAGTTGCTCATAAACATCCTTGTAGAATTTGCAACCGAATAGAACCTGTCAATAAAATTTAATCTGTTTTGTGCCTAATTTTGGGGCGGGGTTTTTGGGAAAATAAAGATAGCTATATTTTTACAATTCCCTCCTCAGTAATTTGTTCCCAATCAAAACACCAACAACTACCAAATGCCACTGCAACAGTGCACCAGAGACAGTATTGCACCAGCCAGGACTCTGTGATCCTCATCTATAGACTAATTTGACAACTGCAGAGATGAAAGGTGATCTCTAAGACTTACTCAGCCTTCAGCAGCCCTATATGGCCAGTAAGGAAGTCTAATGGTGAATGGAGACTGACAGTGAAATACCCTGCTCTGAATGAGGTCACACCAGTGGTGAGTGCTGCTGTGCCAGACATGCTCGTGCTCCAGTACCAGCTGCAGTCTTAGGCAGCCAAATTGTATGCCACAGCTGACATTGCTAATGCATTCTTCTCCGTTCCCACAGCACCAGAATGCAGGCCACAGTTTGCCTTTGCATGGAGAGGTGGCCAATATACCTGGAATCGACTGTCCCAGGGTTGAAAACACAGCCCCACCGTTTGTCATGGGCTGATCCAAACTGCTCTGGAATGGCGTGGAGCTCCGGAACCCTTGCAGTGCATTGATGACATCATTGTGCGGGGTGACACAGCAGAGGAAGTTTGTGAGAAAGGGAAGAAAATAATCCAGATTCTTCTGAAGGCCAGGTTCACCATAAACCAAAGTAAGGTCAAGGGACCTGCAAGAAAGATCCAATTTTTAAGGATAAAATGGCAGGACAGGCATCACCACATCCCAGTGTATGTCATCCACAAGATCACAGCGATGTCTCCACCCACGAATAAAAGCAAAGCCAGGCTTCCTTAGGTGTTGTGGGTTTGTGGAGAATGCACATCCCAAAGTACAGTTTGATTGTAAGCGCTCTCTACCAAGCAAATTGGAAGAAGGATGATTTCCAACAAAGCCCTAAGCAGGAACAAGCTTTCAAACAGATCAAACAGGAGATTGTGCATGCAGGAGCCCTTGGACCAGTTCAGACAGGACAAGAGGTTACAAATGTGCTCTATGCTGCAGCTGGGGAGAACTGTCCCACATGGCCCAGGATCTACCTGGTGGGTAGTGCAGGAAGATGGAAAAGTTTATTGTGTGCCACAGAACAATCTCACTCTAGGTGAGAATGCACAGTAAATTGCATGTAGGCTATGATGTTAACTGCTGTTGAGCATGGTACGGAATAGTGTGGGATAAGGGGTGGAGAATGTAGTGATGAAACCACATAATATTCTCCACTATCAGGACCATGAATTTATGACCACAGCATTTATAGCTGTGCAGAGTTATGAACAAAACGAAAGAGAGTCTCAGCCTGGCTCTTGCCTTTCTGGTGCTTGAGCAGGCAACTGCCTTTTGCTTGTTACAGGATTGGAACAGGTATTCACTTCGCTTTTCCTTCTGCCCTCTATATATACTGATGTAATCTGATATCGTTGAAGCAGAGGAGTAAATTATTCTGTGTAAAGGAACTGAAAACTCTCCCCCTGCCTTTTATTCCCCTTGCTTTCCTATCTCCTGGAAAGGGGAGAGAGGCGAGAGAAAGGGGAGTGGGGGGAGTGGGGGAGTTCAGCCCTTGCGCTAAACCATTACAAGCGCTCTGGTGCAGTCTCTGGAGCAAACCAGGAAACCTCTAAATCACTCACATAAACACAAACACATAAATCTTGTTGCAGCTAGGCTGGTTGCCCAGACAGCTCTGGTGCAAAAAGGGAAACCCAACGGGCCTTCTACAGCAGCAACTGCCATGTCCTGCCCTTCTATGTGCCACCCCCTGTTTCCCATTCAGTGTGCTCCCTGGCTGCTGCTCTTCCACTAGAGGCTGTTTGCCACAGTCACACTTTTGTCACCACACACCACTGAGCCAGAGCTGCCTCTTGACAGGAGCTCACACTCCTCCTGCTCTGAGTGAGGGCTGGGGACGGCCTCTGTCCCTCCTGAGCTTTGGCCTTCTCTCTTTGGCTGTGGATTTGCTGCTTTGGGAAGGATCCTCTGCTCTGCTCTGTAGCCCTTGGGTCACCTAAAATGGAGGCTACAGCAGATTTTCAGCTGCTGCATCACTCCTTTGCCCTGCAAGCTGTCAGAGGAATCTCTGTAAAACAGGGACCTAACACACCCCTCTGAATGCCATGATTGATCCAGGGATTCACACAATTGTGGAGAGCAATGCAGTTGAGGCAGAGACACAAACCCATCTGAGAGCACCCTGGTTCAGCTGGGCTCCTAAAGACCACTGAGAGTAATGGCCTCAGAAGTGAAAAATAAATAAGGGCCAGGAGGCAAGAGACAGCTCTGACTTGCAAGGCACAGGAGCGATGGCAGCAGCTGAAAAGCTGCTGTAGGCTCCATTTCAGGGAGGTCACCAAAGTGAAGGGTTCCAGAGCAGAGCATCATGGCAGAGGAACCTTCCCAAAGCAGCAAAAGCACAGCCAAAGAGTGAAGCTAAAACATCAGGAGAGAGAGAGGCTGTCCCCAGCCCTCAGAGCAGGAAGAGTGTGAGCTCCTGGCAAGAGGCAGCTGTGCCTCAGCATGGCTGGGGACAAGGGTGAGAGTGGCCAAGACCCTCGCATACAAGAGCAGCAGCCAGGGAGCACAGTGAATGGGAAACAGGGCGTGGCAGAGAGGAGGGCGTGGCAGAGAGGAGGGCGTGGCAGAGAGGAGGGTGTGGCACAGGGAAGGGCAGGCCATGGCAGCTGGCACTGTAGAAGTCCTTTTGTACTTTCAATTTGGGAGCAGAGCTGTCTGGGCAACCAGCTACAAAAGGACTTGTGAGTCAAAGAGCGTTTGGGAGGTCTCCTGGCTTGCTCCAGAGATTGCACCAGAGTGCTGCTGAGCAACGATTGCAGACCTCTGAAAGGTGGATTGGACCCAAGCAGACCAAGGTCCAAGGATTTCACGTGAGATACGTTTTGTGGAACAAAAAAGACAGAGTGGATGTTGTCAGCTCCTGACTCACACTGAGGAGGGAGGTTGCTCCTCTTGCAGATCTTGAAGAGCACCTCCAGGAGAAAGGATGACAAACAACTAGGGGATGGGATGCAGCGGAGCTTTACTGAGTCAGGTGTTGGAAACAGGCTGGATATGGGTGAGGGTCACAAAGCAGGGGCAGGAGGGGCTCTGTCCCATGACTGTGGTGGAGCTCCCAGGAGGTGTCCATCTGCCTGCCCCACAGAAGGAGCAGGGCCAGCAGGTCCTCCTAGGCTGGCTTTGTGCTACTGTTGCCATTTGATGAGCCTGGGCCAACTATCCTTGCTGTGCTCTCTCCCAAACACTCCCCCATGGCCAGACATCTGGCCTTTTGGAGATGGAGCGGGAGACACAGCCTGGCTGCTCTGCAAGCACTGCCCAGCAAACCCCAGAGCACTGCTGTGTTCTCAAAGCCATTCTAGCTACAAGAAGGAAAAAACAGTAAGAGGGTTGAGGTGGTGAAGCTCAGCTCCATCTGGGAAAGACCCTGCCCAGTGCTGTTCTCAGTCACTGCACATTCAAGACCAACAATGCCCTCCAAGATTCAACTCTGAGCAAAACCTTTCTCTCAAATCATCTTGGGAAAGGATCAGCAAGGAAAAAAGGATCACACAGAGGCATGGGTAAGAATGCAGAGGAATTTTAATGAGCAAAAAAGAGAGATTAGGTCAATCCGAGTGTGGATATCAGTGCAGGGAGCAGCAAGGAGAGAGGGTAAGCGGTGCTCCACAGAGGTGTTGAAGCTGGCAACAGTGCTCACCTGCTTACCCCACAGAGGGAGTAGGGCCAGCAGGTCCTCCCTAGGCTGGTTTTCTGCTGCTGCTGGCGGGCCAGGGCAGCAGAAGAGAAGGAGGCCACGGGAGGGCCAGGAGAGAGTGTCAGAGGGCAGAGGCAGGCATGGGCAGTGCTGTGCCAGAGCCCAGGCTGGCCCTGTCCTTTGGCAAGGGCTGCTGGGCTTGCTCAGCCCCTCGGAAAGCAGCAAGAGGATGGGGGCCTGGGGGCCTTGCCCAGGGCCCTGGGCAGCAGCTCTAGCAGGGCAGGCAGGAGCCACGGCCCAAGCCGGAGAGGCCAGAGAGGCCAAAGCCCCCGGAGCTGATGGGCACCCCCTGAGAGCTGAGGATGCTGCCAACGGCAGCGGAGGTGGAGGAGCCCACGGCGGTGCTCTGTGGGAAGGAGCTGAGGATGGGGCCGGGCAGGGTCACCACCACGGGGGAGGGCTGGATGGCAACGGTGGAGTCCTGGCACCTCACACAGCAGGGCTCATTGCAGCTGTTGGCCAGCGGGGTGGGGCCGCAGGGCTGGCAGGGCCTGTAGCAGGACATGGCTGGGGCCGCAGATGAACCTAGGAGGGAGGAGAGGGGGAAAGAGAATTTGAGGGAAGGGTGAGCAGCAATTTGTTACACCACGGTGAGAGGGTCAAGGAGGGAGCTGGAGTCAAGAGGTAGTGATGGTGTCAGGAGGTCCACAGGCTTCCTGTTTCCCCCAGCCCAAAAGAGCTCTGCCAAAAGCAACTGAGCCCAAGAAATCCTTGCCTGGCCCCAGCCCGCAGACACCTCAGTCAAATCCCCAACTTCCTTCCATGCATCACTTCTACTCCCTTCCCTCTCCCTCGACAAGCAGCTAGTTGTCACAGCTTGGGGAACAAGGTGAAGGAAAACAAGCAGCAGGAGGAGGAGGAGCAGAAAGGCCTGCAGGCTCACCTTGTTCCAAGGAGAGGGAGGCCAGAGGAGTGGATGAGAGAGTGAGCAGAAGGAGTCTCTTTTATACTGCTGCTGCACCGCCCCAGGCCCTGCACCTGGGCAGTAATTTTCCAGCAGACTCAGCTCCTAAGCCAAACCTCCCAGCCCATGGCACAGCCTGGCCGTTGGCTTCCTCCACGCTGCCATTTCACTTCCTCATTGCTGAGGGGACCACTGCGCCACAGAGGATGCTTTGAAGTGCCAGCATGAGACAGCCAAGGATTTGGCCTGCAGGAATGCATCGCTGCAGGCAGAAGCTGTGCTCCAAGTGCTGGAGGGCTGTGTGCAGGCAGGGGACATGGGTGTGGGCAAATCTGGGGAGCTTGTTTGCCATCACTGTTAAGGCCGCAGAGATCCCCTGTCAGGGAGGATCATCCTGGGCACACAACTGCTCCCAGGCCTGATGGCACCGTGCATCCTGCCCCCTTTGTCCTTTCCTGCTTGAGCGGACAAAGTCATCCCCTCTGGTGGCAGTCTCTGGGGGTCTCCAATGGCTGCCTTCAGGAGGCTGAACAGGGAGCACATCTCAATTCCTCAAGCAGCCTGGTGGAGTCAGGTCCCTCCTCCCCACACGAGAGCGGTGCTGGGGCTCAGCTCACCCTCCTCACACCCCCATGCGCTTTGGCCCCTGGCCAGGAGCAGAGGCTTTTTCAACACGTGAGAACCAGCCTGCAAGGCCACTGGGTTGTGGGAGCTCTTACAAGGAGGTCGTGCCAAGGGCAAAAGCCATCTGGGCTGCCTCAAGTTGTGTACTCAGGTACAGCCCAGAGCCTGGAGCACTTTTCCTGGGTTATGGATGGAGCTGCCCTGGCCAGAGGGGATCCAGCCCTTCATAGGACAGGGACCTGCAGACAGCTCACTGAGAGTGGGAGTGGCCACGGAGAGGGAGAGGCTGTCCCTGAAGCTTGGCTGCTGGAGGCATTCCCTTGGCCTCCTGGGACTCCTGCCAGCTGCCTCCATGCCTGCAGGGCAGGGAAGTGAATCTCCTCCTTGATGTGCTCTGAGACTTCTTGTTCCATGGTGCTCCTGAGCACGTCACCTCCCTCAGCATCCCCAGGCATGTGCAACCCCAGGATCCTGACCTCTCTCATTTACTGGGGAGTTCCTTGCTTCCCTAATGCTTCTGCTTTGTGCTGCAGGCTGAGGAGGGCTTTGTGGCCTTGGCATGATGAAGCCCTAATGCCAGGAGAATACCTACCAGATGAGACCCAGGGCTGCCTCAAGTTGTGTACTCATGTGAGAAATAGGTTTTAATATTTGGCTTTCACAAGGGCAATTACTGGGGACCTGGGGCTCGATCGTTGGGCCAATTGGTTGGCTATGGTTTGTATTGTGAGAGAAAGGTGAGGCGCCAACAGGTCTGAAGACTGGCCAGGTCAAAAGTGCAGGTTTGTCTCAGTCCTGATGGAGAGGGGTGGGGCGGGCTGGGGAATATGTATGTTTGCCGCCTATATAAGTTCCACTCGTTGTTCAGGCGCGCCTCTAGCAAATTCGCTCTGCGCCCAGCGCTGTGTTGCCTTTATTCTATAATAAACTGGTTATAAATTTCAGCAGTGAGCTCGTTTCTTACAATTTGGTGACCCGTACGTGATTCCCCTGTCTGTAAGGGCTTTCGGGACCCTTCAGAAGGGGGAGGCGCCCCCGCCGATTTCGTCGGCCCGGAAGGAGGACCCTGGAAGCCTCTCGGAGCACGGGTAAACGATCCGGCCAACATGATAAGATAAAGGCAAGGGAAGGAGCTCCCGGTTGCCGCAGCTGCCTGTAATTCTTGTGCACGAAGACCCGGGCAAGAAAAGGGCTGTAAGTATTGTCCGGTTGGGCGGGTATTGAGGTCGGTGAGAGTCTGTGTGTGTGTGAGACGTGGGCTGGACAGTCCGGACCCACGAAGCGAGTGCGGAGTCCTTCTAACTGCGTTTCCAATATCCCACGAGGGACTTGGCCAGTGAAGGGACGAGGCGGTTGGTGACGGAAAGCGTGGACCTCGGGAAATGGGGCAAGGGTCAGGTGCAGACCAGCCCTGGGAAACATGGGAGCAACAAGGGTACCCAGGGATATACCCCTGGATAGTCCTCTGGGGTTACAGTTAGCGTATTGGAGGCACAATACGCAGGATAAGGATAAAGCAAAAAAAGGATAATAGAGGAAAGCCTAGAGAGAGAAAAGTAGATTGCAGGAGATGGAGGAAGGCCTAGAGAGAGAAAAGTAGATTGCGGGAGATATCTTAATGTTATTTTTTTTAGAAGCTTATATAAGGAAGGCAAGAGAGTGAAACCACTTTATAAAAGTGGGACCCCAAGAAAAAATGTTAAAAATGTTCAGTAGGTCCAGGAGCTGAACGTAGTGTCAGCTGCGGGACACCCTGGCCACCAGCTGGCAGCAGGGCTGGCCTGGGACAAGGCAGAGCTGAGCCACAGCCTGGCACGGCTGGAGGAGGAACCGGGAGTGCAACCGTGGCCGCACCCGGCAGTTGCTACAGGAGTTGGATCGGCTCGGGGAGGGCCTGGAGCGGGGCCGCAGCTGCGACGCTGTGGAGGGCAGGCAGGGGCTGCGCGTAGAGCAGCCGGGGCTGCAAGGCCAGCATCAGTGTTTGCACCAGCACCTGCGGTAGTGTGGTGGGCAAGGCGCTGGCACAGACGCAGGCGAAGCAGGAGCTGTTGTGGGGAGAGCTACAGTGGCTGAGCCGTGCCCACCAGGGACTGGCGAAGGATCAGGCCCAGGAGGTGGCCAGGCTCAGGCTGGAGAAGGAGGGTTACTCGTGTTCCCAAGGTTCCTCGAGGGAGTGTGGAGAGCAAGTTTTAGGGGCAAAGGGGGAAAGGTTTAAAGTCCTGGTAGCTAAGGATGTTAAATTGGAGACTGAAGCTAGAATTGGGCTAGGGTAGAGATAGTTCAATTGGACATAAGGGTAGTTCTGGAAAAACATTAAGGATGAGGCAGAGATTAACCCAGAAGTCTGGGCTAGTGAAGAAAGTGAAGCTAGTGAAGAAGGGGGGGTTAGGTGTAGCTAACCTGTTGATCTCGGGAGAAAGGGCAGTTGGGGTTGGAAGGAGGGGGGAATGTGTCTCTTCAAGCCCCAAGGCAAGGATTGTTGGGATATTGTGGATTGTGGCTAGTCAGTTGTTTTTTTTCAGAAGAATTTGTGGGGGTGATGGATGGAGTTCAATCAGGTGATGCATAGGATCCAGGCCGTTAGGTCAGTTGTGCCTGGGTAGGGGTCCTGGCTACGGGGTCCCAGGATTTCTGTGTGTGTGGGGGTTCCAGGATTCTGGGTGGTAGTCAGGTGGTCTTCACAGCCCTGGAGAATTCGGGCTGTGAAGGGGCAGCGTTGTTTCTACGGTCTAGGGGCTGCGGAGACTGCTCGTCCGTAGGGATCGGGCGCCCAGCGCTGCGTCCCTGTGTCCGGTGTCCCGGTGGTGAGGGACCCGGTCGGCAGTTTTTGGTAACCTGCGGTTCCGGTTCTAGAGGGCCTGGGCCATGGGGGCCTCGCGTCGCGTGGCATTCGCGGGTTTTACGTCCCGGTTTTGGGTGTTCCGGCGGTGGGGACTCGTTCGGGAGTTTTTCGTATCCTGCGGTCGGTTCCTTGTGGGGCTTGAACTGCGGGGGCCCGTGGCGCGTTCGCTCGCGGGTTGACGTCCCGGTTTCTAAGGGGGAACCTCTGTTTGAGGGACCTGGTTCGGGAAGGTTTTTTTTTTCAGTGGTTTCAGGCTTCCGCAGGAGGGCAGGGCCCTGGGCTGCGGCGTGTGAGGGGTTTTTTTGCGGTTTGACTTTGCAAGGGATCGGCACAGTGAGGGGGGTCGGTCGTTCGCAGGGAGCGGCACCGGCGCTGCGGAAGAACGTAGCATTGGTATTGGGGTAGCCAGGAGATCCTGGTGGTTTGGTGTCTAGTGGCTCGGAGCCGGCGCTTCCAACTGCCGCCGCTCGGTTTTGATCCCCGGTCAGTGATTAGTGAGCGCGTTAGGGATCATATGACAGTATTGGGATGATGACGAGTTGAGAAAAGGAATATCAAAGGGAAAAAAAAAGGTTTATCTTTTGATGATTGGATTTGCCAAATTCTAAAAAGTGGTTTAGTAGGGAAGAAGCTGAATATGCTGCTGTCTGGATTAGGGCTTCACGCCCTACCCCTGTTCCCATATTTACATTAACAACTGAGAATAAGGACAAAGACAAGGAAAAGGCAGACAGGCTGGCATGAGAATATGGGAGAGGCAGAATCGGGTGGGGGGGACACCAGGAAATCAGAAGTGGCCTAATCAAGATCCTAAGTGGGACCATCAACAGCTTCAGGGGAGACAGAACATGGGAGACCTGAGAACAATAATAACACAAGGAATTAAAGAAGCTGTGCCCAGAAATTTTGATAAAGCCTCTAGCGAGCATTGGAGGAAGCCTCCTATGGAGTGGATGGTAGGATTAAAGAGAAGCTTACAGATATATTCTGGAATAGATCCCAATTCTGCAGCTGGGGTGATACTTCTTAGGACGCCGTTTATGGCAAAATCATGGGCAGGTATTAGAAAGAAATTGGAAAAGATCAAGGATTGGCAAGACAGAGGTTTAGAGGAGTTCCTACGTGAAGCTCAGAAGGTGTTTGTAAGGAGGGATGAAGAGAAGCAGAAGGACTGCTGGTAACTGCTGTGAGGGAAGGTCAGAAATAAGGCAGCTGCTCGGATTTCTGGGGTACTGTCGATTACGGATAGAGGGGTAAGAAAAGGTACATGAGAATTAGCCTTCAATAATAATATAATATAAAGTGGAGTCCAGATGAGTGATTGGATAAAATAAAAGGATGTTGATTAGTGCTCTGTTTTAAATTTGCCTGACATGGACAAACCATGTGATCTTTTTGTAAGTACATCTAAGCAAACAGCATCTGGGTTTGACCCAGGACTGGACTGGAAGTAAAATCCTGTGGGTATTGTTCCAAGTTATTAGATCCTGCAGCTAGGTGATGACCAATTCGCTTACAAGCTCTAGTAGCAGCGGCCTTATTAGTAGAGGAGGCCCAGAAAGCAACTTCTAATTTTGTTCTTGTCTCAGATCCCACCTTGGGGATTCCCGATCTATAAAATTAAAGCTGGGGGTCAAGTGTTAAAAAACTTGGAGAGTAACCAATTTCCCTCTGGGAAGGATGTTTTCTTGTTTTTGGTAACAACAGATACAGCTGTCCATACTGCAGAACAAGGGTGGACACATGTTTCGTGAGTCAAAGGAGCACTTCAGGAGTGTGCCTCTGAGCCTGACTGACTGCACAGAAATTACGTAACACCTGGAACACCTCAGTCTGAAGGCTCTGGAGCTCGTGCGAATTTCATTGCAAGAAAGCACCAAGGGAAGCCCCCATTTCATTCTGTGTATAAAAACATCCTGGGACTTGATGTCATTGGGGATGGGTAAAGTGTAAATGTTGTAAATGGTATTTGTTATCATCGGAGTATTTTATCCTGACTGAACTGGAAGGAGTCCAATCAAAATCTAAGACCATGTCCCCAGGTGTGGATAAAGTCTCCCCCAACATTAGTAATGGTAAAGAGGTTGAATTAGTAATCAGGCCTACTAAAGTGATGGTAAATTTTTCTGCTGCACTGTGATTTTCTGCTATATATTTTTTGCTAGATTATAATGAATGTAAGCACAGGTGTGACAGAAGCTTGACAACTGTTTCTTATGTGCTGAGAGTGTTGTGTGGTTATAAATGTATGCTATTGTAGTTATGTAATTAGGTTACCTGTGAGTTCAAAAGCTTTAACTTCTTGAGTATCAAATGTAAATTGGCTTGTTGGAACATTGCTGGAATTGTTGTTTGGTATTAATAAGTTGCAACTAGATGGTTATAATTTGAAGTGATTAGGACAGAGGAGAGCACCAAAAACTGCGTTCAGCTAGTGGGACCACAGAGACTGCAATACAGGCGGCTGAAAGGACCAGTGCCTCCACCCACTGAACGGACTGTGGTACCCCAAATGGAGTACATAAAGATGGTCATGAGATGAGTTCCAGTATCAGAATAGGAGTGGTAATGGTCCTTGCCTGAAAACATCACAAACTAGAAACAGGTCGGGGTTGAAATTGTACAGCCTCCCTGGACAAGGGAAAGGGACATGGTCCGAGCAGAGCATTGGTGGGGATTGAAGGAGGCAAGGCCGGGTAGACCTCTGTAATTGCCACGAAGAAGAACTGGAACCATGGCTGTGGGCAGCAACCCCATAGGCCGTGTGAGTGGAGTTGCAAGTCAAACCGGACTCCTAATTCCCAGGATTAACCACTCGGAGGGAGAAAGTTGTCACCCAGACACTGGTATATATGCCATACCCATCCCTGTGTATGGTACCTAGTAAAGTAAAGGAGGAAATATTTTCAGGCAAGGAACATCAGTTGTTATCCCATTCCTTTTACCAGGAAGTTGAAATTAGAATTGTTGCCAAGTTAGGTTATTATGGCTCAAGCCAAACGTAGTAGAAAGAAGGGGAGGGATTGTGAGAAATAGGTTTTAATATTTGGCTTTCACAAGGGCAATTACTGGGGACCTGGGGCTCGATCGTTGGGCCAATTGGTTGGTTATGGTCTGTATTGTGAGAGAAAGGTGAGGCGCCAACACGTCTAAAGACTGGCCAGGTCAAATGTGCAGGTTTTGTCTCAGTCCTGATGGAGAGGGGTGGGAGCGTGCTGGGGAATATATGAATATGTACGTTTTAATATGTGAATCTGTATGTTTGCCATCTATATAAGTTCCACTCGTGTTGTTCAGGCGCGCCTCTAGCAAATTCGCTCTGCGCCCAGCGCTGTGTTGCCTTTATTTTATAATAAACTGGTGATAAATTTCAGCAGTGAGCTCGTTTCTCACACTCAGGTACAGTCCAGAGCCTGGAGCAGTTTTCCTGGGTTATGGATGGAGCTGCCCTGGCCAGAGGGGATCCAGCCCTGCGTAGGACAGGGACCTGCAGACAGCTCACTGAGAGTAGGAGTGGCCACGGAGAGGGAGAGGCTGTCCCTGAGGCTTGGCTGCTGGAGGCATTCCCTTGGCCTCCTGGGACTCCTGCCAGCTGCCTCCATGCCTGCAGGGCAGGGAAGTGATCTCCTCCTTGATGTGCTCTGAGACTTCTTCTTGTTCCATGGTGCTCCTGAGCACGTCACCTCCCTCAGCATCCCCAGGCATGTGCAACCCCAAGATCCTGACCTCTCTCATTTACTGGGGAGTTCCTTGCTTCCCTAACGCTTCTGCTTTGTGCTGCAGGCTGAGGAGGGCTTTGTGGCCTTGGCATGATGAAGCCCTAATGCCAGGAGAATACCTACCAGATGAGACCCAGGGATGGGTCCCAGCCAGTGCTTTCCAACCTTTTCCATCACTCCATGGAGCATCCAGGAGAGCTCCTCAGCACCGCCCGGGCTCTCTGGCTAGGAAGATGAGGCCTGTGGATCTCAACCCTCCCACTGCCCAAGGTTCTCCCCAAGGCTCACCCCCTCTCATCACAGAGGAGAGCTGAGGCCTCTAAGACTGCAGATTAATGCAGTCTCCAGTCCTTCCTGATACAAAAGGTTCTTCCTTTCCGAGTCAAACCCTCATCCACTCTCCTTTGTCACACCAGAATCCTCCTGGGGGACAGTCCCTTAGCTCTAAGCATTCTTGCAGCAGACAGCACCAAAAGCTTTGCTTACATGAGAGGCACAACATTTGCTGAGCTTCCCACCCCCAACGGACTCAGGCAGGCAGCACAAAGGCCATGAGGTTGCTCCCGCTCTCCCCTCCATAGATCCATGCTGACCTCTCACACTCACTGTCTTGTCCCTTCATGTTGGGAAATGGCTTCCAGGGTGATTTACTTCATCCTGTTTGAAGAGACCAAGGGGAGGCTGATGCTCCAGTCATTCTCCTCCTCCTTCATGTCCTCCCTAAAGGTAGGAGCCCCACTGGATTTCTTCCAGGCCTCAGATGCATTCCCTGACTACGGAGATCATCAAAGGGCATTGAAAGTGACACTGCAGGGACAGCAGATAACTCTCCTGAGGACATGGTGTTAGATCTCACACACTCCTGTCTGTACCATCTGTATCAAGGATCCCACACCTGCCTGTCCTCTGCTCCAGGAAGGCTTCTCCTATGCTGAACTCCCAGAGATGTCCATATCCTGATCCATTCACATCCCTTTGTGCCGGTACAGACCAGGCCAAAACCCCTTGGAGTATCTCCACCTTTCCTGCATCTCCTCTCCCCAGTACAGCTTCCTCCTTCAGCTTTGTTGTCAACATGCAGGAAGAAGAAGGTCTGAGCCCCCATGCCAGCAGGGCACTCACAGACCCGGTGTGCTTTCCCTTTCCTAATCCCAGCCCTGCCCCTCAGCCTGGCAAACATTGTCCACAGAGCAAAGGGGAAGAGACCAGAAACCATTGGCACAGCCAATCCCTTGGCCTCTCAAGCAAGCACATGAAAGGAGCTGGCCTGGCTGAGCAGGCATCTGAGAAATGAGGAAGTGAAATGGCAGCCTGGAGGAAGCCAGAGGCCAGGCTGTGCCATGGGCTGGGAGGTTTGGCTTAGGAGCTGAGTCTGCTGGAAAACTGCTGCCCAGGTGCAGTGCCTGTGGGCCTGGGGCGGTGCAGCAGCAGTATAAAAGAGACTCCTTCTGCTCACTCTCTCATCCACTCCTCTGGCCTTCCTCTCCTTGGAACAAGGTGAGTAGAAGCTCTTTCTCCTCCTGCTCCTTCTTCTACTCTTCTTCCTTTGGGACAGCTCAGCACAAACCTGCTCCTATGTCCCATGGGAGTTTTTGGAGGTGCTTTGCATTGGAAGGGCGAAGGCCACAAAATTTGTGCCATGTCTGAGTCTTGGTTAAGAAGTCTCCCAAGTTAAGGGCTAGGCTTGGAGCTCCGTGGGTTTGGTCACACTCAGCAGAGCTCTTTTGGACTGAGGGAAGGTGAGACAGGTGGGGCTCCTTGCACAGCCTCCAGCACTCTCCTGTAGCTCATGACTTTTCTTCCTTTTGTTGGCATATAGAATTGTCTGCACTAAGCTCTCACTCGCTGCTTCCTCTTGCTCTGTGTCTGCCAGGTTCATCTCCAGCCCCAGCCATGTCCTGCTACAGGCCCTGCCAGCCCTGCGGCCCCACCCCGCTGGCCAACAGCTGCAATGAGCCCTGCTGTGTGAGGTGCCAGGACTCCACCGTTGCCATCCAGCCCTCCCCCGTGGTGGTGACCCTGCCCGGCCCCATCCTCAGCTCCTTCCCACAGAGCACCGCCGTGGGCTCCTCCACCTCCGCTGCCGTTGGCAGCATCCTCAGCTCTCAGGGGGTGCCCATCAGCTCCGGGGGCTTTGGCCTCTCTGGCCTCTCTGGCTTGGGCAGGAACTGCCTGCCCTGCTAGAGCTGCTGCCCATTGCCCTTCGTCCCTCCCTGGCACAAAG
The DNA here is from genome assembly GCA_015227895.2 of Colaptes auratus. Classification (NCBI taxonomy): domain Eukaryota; kingdom Metazoa; phylum Chordata; class Aves; order Piciformes; family Picidae; genus Colaptes; species Colaptes auratus. The sequence continues at coordinate 5,027,834 of JAAWVA010000042.1, read as the reverse complement.
CCAGCCTAGGAGGACCTGCTGGCCCTGCTCTTTCTGTGGGGCAGGCAGATGGACACCTCCTGGGAGCTCCACTACAGTCATGGGACAGAGCCCCTCCTGCCCCTGCTTTGTGACCCTCACCCATATCCAGCCTGTTTCCAACACCTGACTCAGTAAAGCTCCGCTGCATCCCATCCCCTAGTTGTTTGTCATCCTTTCTCCTGGAGATGCTCTTCAAGATCTGCAAGAGGAGCAACCTCCCTCCTCAGTGTGAGTCAGGAGCTGACAACATCCACTCTGTCTTTTTTGTTCCACAAAACGTATCTCACGTGAAATCCTTGGACCTTGGTCTGCTTGGGTCCAATCCACCTTTCAGAGGTCTGCAATCGTTGCTCAGCAGCACTCTGGTGCAATCTCTGGAGCAAGCCAGGAGACCTCCCAAACGCTCTTTGACTCACAAGTCCTTTTGTAGCTGGTTGCCCAGACAGCTCTGCTCCCAAATTGAAAGTACAAAAGGACTTCTACAGTGCCAGCTGCCATGGCCTGCCCTTCCCTGTGCCACGCCCTTCCCTGTGCCACGCCCTCCTCTCTGCTGCGCCCTTCCCTGTGCCGCGCCCTTCCCTGTGCCACGCCCTTCCCTGTGCCACTCCTATGTGCTGCTCCCTTCTTTCTGCCACGCCCTCCTCTCTGCCACACCCTGTTTCCCATCCACTGTGCTCCCTGGCTCCTGCTCTTGTATGTCAGGGCCTTGGCCACTCTCACCCTTGTCCCCAGCCATGCTGAGGCACAGCTGCCTCTTGCCAGGAGCTCACACTCTTCCTGCTCTAAGTGAGGGCTGGGGACAGCCTCTCTCTCTCCTGATGTTTTAGCTTCACTCTTTGGCTGTGCTTTTGCTGCTTTGGGAAGGTTCCTCTGCCATGATGCTCTGCTCTGGAACCCTCCACTTTGGTGACCTCCCTGAAATGGAGCCTACAGCAGCTTTTCAGCTGCTGCCATCACTCCTGTGCCTTGCAAGTCAGAGCTCCCTCTTGCCTCCTGGCCCTTATTTCTTTTGAACTCCTGTGGCCATTCCTGTTGGTGGTGTTTGAGTGCCAGCTGAACCAGGGTGCTCTCAGATGGGCTCTGCCTCAAGTACCGTATTCTCCACTCCAGTGTGTATCCCTGGATCAATCATGGCATTCACAGGGGTGTTTTAGGTCCCTGTTTTCCAGTGATTCCTCTGACAGTACTGAATTGTGGCTCCAGAAAGACAGCTCAAGCCCCAGGATCATACTAGAAGCAGACACTGAGGGACTGCACAACTCAGGGCATGATTCACACTTGGCCCACTCAAAAGTTTGTCTCAGCCAGCATGGTCTGGATTCCATGAACCTCTAACAGCCCAAGAGTGGTCATCAACAGCACTGAACAGCTCATGCAAGGGAGGCAAGGACCTCAGGAGCCTGCGCAACAAAACCAGCCCCAGCAGGCCCAGAAGGGAAGGAAGCGGGAGCTGTCTTCCCTCCTCCTCTCCACTCCACAGCTCCCCCAGCACAGCAGGGCCTCAATGCCAGGGCAAAGCCTTTGGCTCTATGAGCCTGTTGCCAGGCTCAGTCAGATGCAGAGCTGAACAGTGCAGCCAGCAGGCTGCCTGAGCTACACCACAGACTGCAGCCAGGGACGCTGCAGCTGGACATGAGCAGCTCAGGCTGACACTGGCTCCAGCCCCCCATAAATCACCAAGAAGGCTGTGGGGGCCTTACCTTCTCTGGTGGCCAGGTGCCCACCACCACACTCTGTCACTTCCTCTCCTCAACTGGAAAGGGAAGAGAAAATAAAATGCAGTTCTGGTGGGTCAAGCAAAGGTGGTTTCAGGAAGAAAAGCAAAGAGCTGCAGAAGCAAAGTCAGAAGATTTCTTCTCTTCCTGCCACCATCAGGTGCTGTGCAGCCACTCCTGGCAAGCAGAACCTCAGGACACTTAGTGGTTGCTTTGCAAGACAAATGCCTTAACCAGGAATGTCCCTCAGCCTCTCATCTCCTCCTTTCTCTTAGCATTTATTGGTGACCACGATGGCACAGGATGTGGAAGGTTGCTTTGGTGAGCCTGGGACAACTCTCATTGTGTCCTGAAGGGTCAAACCCCAGAATATTGCTAACCTTTACAATTGGCTAATCACCTGTGAATGCTCAAACCTGGATGCTTCCTGGGATCCAGATGGTCCAGGTAAACTTGTAGGACGTGTGAGTGACCTTGTAACACACCTGTGAGCTGTGAGTGCCCCTGGCCATGTTTGGATATGTCCCATCCTGTCGGTTCAGCTGTCAAGTTTGTCTGGTTGCCAAAGGGCTGTAAATGTCTTGGGGCATTATTTAAACCAGCCGAGAAAGTAGGCAACTTGCCTTCTTCTCACCCAGTCAGCAAATAGAGCCAAATGCTGCTGGAGAAGAAGCTGAGAAGCTTGTCCTAACAGGCCATCTACACCTCAGCCTTGCACCTGGACCAAGGCAGAAAGGGGAAAAGCTCCAAGAGAACTGAATCCCAGAAGAGCCACGGAAAGCCTACAGCCCAGTGACGGAGCACACGAGAGAGAGAGGGGCCCTCCCTAGCCCTCTCTGAGCCAAGGACAAGCTCCAGTCCATAAACTGGGAGCAAGGGGAGAGAGGCCCTTAGCCCTCTCTGAGCCAAGGAAAGCTAAAACCTATGAACTGGGCATGAGAGGAGAGAGGCCTCATAGCCCTCTCTGAGCCAAGAGCCGCTTGAATTGCAGTCACAGCATCTGGGAAGATACCAGATTGAGGAGCAAGCCCTGAGTCCCCTGCTAATCTGCTACAGAATCCCATTTGTGGGAAACCACAGATCACAGAACCTTTATGACCAACGGGAATCCTGTATTGGAAATTCACAGGCCTGTGCTTACATCTTTTAACTGTCTTCATGTGTGGAATGTATCACTCACCACCGAAGAACAGAACCTGTCTATATACTTTGTCAGTAAGTTCTGGCAGTGTTTGAAGATAGCACTGCCAGAAATATTAACTATAAAAAATATAAATATATATCTTATTACAAATTGCCATGTTCCCTCCTGAAATCTTACCTCCCAGCCTTCTGGCCATTAGGAGATGCAGTTGGAGAGATAGCCTGGCCCATCAAACCCCAGAACATTCCTGTGTCATCAAAGCCATTCTAACTACCAGGAAAAAGAACCAGTGGGAGGAATAATATGACCACTGTCACCTCTATTTCAGGAAGACTCTGCCCAGTGCTGTTAACAGTCACTTGCATTCAACCCCAGAAATTCCCTCCCAGATTGAACAAAACCTTTCTCTCCAATCATCTTTGGAATGAATCCGCAGGCAATAGGATAAAACAGAGGCTTGGGTTGGGATGCAGAAGAACTTTAATGAGACAAAAAAGAGAGATTAGGTCAATCCTAGTGGGAATGGCAGTGCAGGGAGCACCAAGGTGAGACAATAAGCTGTGCTCCACAGTTGTGTTGAAGATCTCAACAGTGTTCATCTGTCCTCCCAACAGGGGGGGCAGTGCCAGCAGGTCCTCCCTAGGCTGGCTTTGTGCTGCTGCCAGGCCAGGGCAGCAAATGAGAAGGAGGGCAAGGGGAGAGTGACAGAGGGCACAGGCAGGCATGGGCAGGGCTATGACAGAGCCCAGGCTGGCCCTGTCCGTTTGCAAGGGCTGCTGGGCTTGCTCAGCCCCTCGGAAAGCAGCAAGAGGATGCTGTGTGCCCAGGGCAGAAGCATCAGGTGGGGCCTGGGGGCCTTGCCCAGGGCCCTGGGCAGCAGCTCTAGCAGGGCAGGCAGGAGCCACGGCCCAAGCCGGAGAGGCCAGAGAGGCCAAAGCCCCCGGAGCTGATGGGCACCCCCTGAGAGCTGAGGATGCTGCCAACGGCAGCGGAGGTGGAGGAGCCCACGGCGGTGCTCTGTGGGAAGGAGCTGAGGATGGGGCCAGGCAGGGTCACCACCACGGAGGAGGGCTGGATGGCAACGGTGGAGTCCTGGCACCTCACACAGCAGGGCTCATTGCAGCTGTTGGCCAGCGGGGTTGGGCCACAGGGCTGTCAGGGCAGGCAGGGCCTGAAGCAGACAATTCTGCATGCCCACTAAAGGAAGAAAAGTCATGAGCTTCAGGAGAGTGCTGGAGGCTGTGCAAGGAGCCCCACCTGTCTCACCTTCTCTCAGTCCAAAAGAGCTCTGCTGAGTGTGACCAAACCCACGGAGCTCCAAGCCTAGCCCTTAACTCGGGAGACTTCTTAACCAAGACTCAGACATGGCACAAATTTTGTGGCCTTCGCCCTTCCAATGCAAAGCACTCCCATGGGACATAGGAACAGTTATGGGCTGAGCTGTTCTGTGGTAGTGTGAAAGTTTAATCCTCCCACCACATAAAGCAGAGGTAGACTCAGTCGGAGAAGCAAACGAAAAGCTGTATTTTACAAGCAGAATGAAATGCAATGAATATATACAAAATGTACAGGATTTGCAGTATATACAAAAATACACAGGGAAGAATGTAACACACAAACTCCCTCCTGAGGAGAATCCCCCCCGGCTTCCCCCAAAACCCCTTTTCTCTTCCCCTATTCTTGTCCAAGGCTAATTGGACGGAAAAAGGATTAAAAGAGAAATGGTTATTAAGGGAAATATTGTTAGTGCAAAGTAGTTGCTAGAGAAGTTATCTCGTAAGCTTCAGTCCAAGGTCAGCTGCATGCAGGCTGTCCAGGAACAGAAAAGAAAAGCAGAAACGACTGAACTCAGACTAAGTTCTTAAAGTCACATTCTACTGATCTGCCAGTGAAAATCATTCAGAATAATCTTTGTTTTCCTTTTTTACACCTAAATATTCAGCTAGAGAATTCTGTAATTGTCTTTTTCTTAAAGGCACAGCCTAAAACTGTCACAATCCACCCCTTCTAAAAATTTTCATTGGCTGTTCATACTGTCCACCTAACTTAAAACAATATCTACAATTCATAAGTAAAGTTCACAGTCCATTCCGGCTACCCTCAGATGTAGATGATTCAGAAGTCCAAGAAAAATCAGGAAACAAGAAAACAGAAAACAGTTTCTCTTCACAGACGAAGCGAAGAAATGGAATTGGGGATTCTCAGTTGACTGAGGGCTCTCAGGGTTCTCAGGGTTCGTGCACCGTAGATTCCTCTGGATTCTTCCTTTGGGTGTGATGTATCTGTACAACACTCTGAAATTAAGCGCTCTGTGGTAGGTTTGAGAGACCAATTCTCCCACCACAGGCAAAAGAAAAGACTCAGACAAACAGATTGCAAAAGTGGTGGAAAGTTTAAATGGAAAAACAATGAAAGTTTTACAGAGAACCACAAGCACTGTGACAAAAGAGAGAGATCCCAAAACATGCCCCAAAGCATCCCACCCCCACCTGGGTGTACACCCAAACCCCCCAGGGCTCCTTCTCCCCCCTCCCCCACCAGCCTTGGGCCAAGCCAGGCCCAAGAGGGGCCATGAGGCAGTTTACCCCATTTACCAGGTAGCAGTGGGGGAAGAAAGAGGCAGAGAGGACCTGTTCACATCAAAGGCTACAGAAACACAGTTTTCCTGGTGCGGAGTTTGGAGAGCAGTGAGGGGAGCAGGTCCCCCAGAGTGGCTTTGCAGAGCGTCAGGAGGTCAAAACTGATCCTTTTTCCCCAGCTCGGACTGTAGTTGGCTCTTGGCTTGAAATGAGCGAGCGGCACCAATTTCACAGTATCACAGTCTCACAGTATCACTAAGGTTGGAAGAGATCTCAAAGATCATTGAGTCCAACCTGTCACCACAGACCCCATGACTAGACCATGGCACCAAGTGCCACGTCCAATCCCCTCTTGAACACCTCCAGGGACGTTGACTCCACCACTTCCCCGGGCAGCACATCCCAATGGCGAATGACTCTCTCGGTGAAGAACTTTTCCTCACCTTCAGCCTAAACTTCCCTGGCACAGCTTGAGACTGTGTCCCTTGTTCTGGTGCCGGTTGCTAGACAGAAGAGGCCAACCCCTTCCTGGCTACAACCACCCTTCAGGTAGTTGTAGAGAGCAATGAGGTCTCCCCTGAGCCTCCTCTTCTCCAGGCTAAACATCCCCAGCTCCCTCAGCCTCTCCTCACAGGGCTGTGCTCAAGGCCTCTCCCCAGCCTTGTTGCCCTTCTCTGGACACCTTCAAGTGTCTCAATGTCCTTCTTAAACTGAGGGGCCCAGAACTGGACACAGGACTCAAGGTGTGGCCTAACCAGGCAGAGTACAGGGGCACAATGACTCCCTGCTCCTGCTGGCCACACATTCCTAATGCAGGCAAGGATGCCCTTGGCCTTCTTGGCCCTCTGGGCACACTGGGCTCATGTTCAGGCGGCAGTCGATCAGCACCCCCAGGTCCCTCTCGGTTTGGCAGATCTCAGCCACTCTGACCCCAGCCTGTAGCTCTGCCTGGGGTTGCTGTGGCCAAAGTGCAGCACCTGGCACTTGGCTTGTTGAATGCCATATCCCATTGGACTCCGCCCATCTGTCCAGTTGGTTGAGGTCCCTCTGCAGGACCCTCCACCCTCTAACTGACCAACATCTGCTCCCAACTTGGTGTCATTGCACATTTGCTGATGGACTGTCTCAATCCCCTCATCCAGATCGTCAGTGAAGATATTGAAGAGGATGGGGCCCAGCACTGATCCCTGGGGGACGCTACTGGTGACTGGCCTCCAGCTGGAGGTGGCACCATTCACCACCACTCTCTGGGCCCGGCCCTCCAGCCAGTTCCTAACCCAGTGAAGAGTGTTGCTGTCCAAGCCAGGGGCTGACAGCTTAGCCAGCAGTTTGCTGTGGGGGACGGTGTCAAAGGCCTTGCTGAAATCCGGGTAGACCACATCCACAGGCCTCCCCACATCCAGCAGGCGGGTCACCTGATCATAGAAGGAGATCAGGTTGGAGAGGCAGGACCTGCCCTTCCTAAATCCATGTTGGCTGGACCTGAGCCCTTGCCATCTGCAGGTGCGCAGTTATTGCCGCCAGGATAATCTGCTCCATCGTTTTCCCTGGCACTGAGGTCAGGCTGCCAGGCCTGGAGCTTCCAAGTTCCTCCATCCGACCCTGCTTGTGGCTGGGGACTACACTGGCCAGTTTCCAGTCATCGGGGACCTCTCCAGTGAGCCAGGACTGGAGGAAAATGATGGAGAGTGGCTTGGCAGCTCCTCTGCCAGCTCTCTCAGCACCCTAGGGTGGATCCCATCCGGCACCATGGACCTGTGAGTGTCCAAGTGGCTCAGCAGGTCCTGAACTAATTCCTCATGGATATCCAGGGCATTACACTGCTCCCTGACCCCATCACCCAGCTCAGGAGGCCACTCGTCCTGAACTCCTCCTGCCTTGCTGTTAAAGATTGAGGCAAAGAAGGTGTTCAGGACCTCAGCCTTTTCCTTGTCTTCAGTCACTCTGTTCCCCTCCAGGTCCAATAGGGAGTGCAGGTTCTTCTTGACCCTCTTTTTAGTGTTAACATATTTGTAAAAATGCCTTTTTATTGTCCCTCACAGAGGTGTTCGGCCTCAGTTCCAACTGGTCCTTTGCCCCTCTAATTTTTTTCCTACATAATCTAACAACATCCTTAAACATACCTCGAGAAGCCTTCCCCTCTTTCCAAAGGTGATACAGCCTCTTTTTTTCCCTTAGTTCCTCCAGGAGCTGCTTGCTCATCCAGGCTGGTTGCCTTCCCTGCCAGCTCATCTTGTGGCATATGGGAACCGCCAGTTCCTGTGCCTTCAAGAGCTCCTCCTCGTCCTTCAAGATTCCTCTCGGCTGCCACTTTCCCGGGCTCTACCCAGGGCTTGGCAGCTGGCACGTCCTGGTGCTAAGCTCATGGGACAGCCCTCTGCTGCTGCTGAGGCAACAGTTCCTTCCCGCAGCTTAGCAGCTGGCACAGTTCAGCGGCTGGGCACGGTTCTGGGCGAGTGGGACTTTTCCCGGCTTGGGTTACTTCCCATTCTGGTTCCAGGCTGGCCGTGAATGGTGTTGACTCTGTCTCCACTCGTGGCAAGTGAGTCTCTCGGGACTCTTGCACTCTGCACGGAGGTTTCTGACTTGCAGGTGTCTTGACTCGGGTGGTAGCCTGTTTGCAGGATCAGTCCCTTGGCTGTGGTCTGCAGTGGGTGCGTGGTGCTGCCGAAAGGGGTTCAGGCAGTTCTCCACCAGCTGGCAGGGTGCAGTTTCTCTCTTGTGCAGGGACAGCTGCAGTGAGCAGTTTGCAAGCAGGTGCTCAGGCTGGAGGTGGCTTATTGCTTGCAGGGGCTGCAGCTCTGTGCTTGCAGCGCGTATGGTTCTCTGGGGTTTGCGTCTCCCAGGATTCTGCCCCTTTCGGCATGGCTAGGTGAATCCTTCCTACCGGCAGGACTCTTACGATGAGTTGAGGCTGGATGGAGTTCTGTACGCCTTATGCGAAGGGCTCTTGGCAGGTTCCAGGGAACGGGCAAGGTTTGGCTTCTTTTCTGGATAGCAAAGCAACAGTATTTAGTATTGCCTGAGACAGGTCTTGGTCAATGGCAAAAGTTGATAAACAAAGTGATTAACCTATGACATGGCATTGAGGTAGAGTTTGTCCATATGTGGAAGGTGCATTACGAGTACCTGAGGACAAAACAGGCATCCCATAGGCTGGGTGTATGAACCTTGTTTACCATGAGGTACAAAACATGCCTGTGTGGGCTTTCTACTTAGACTTGCTGACACCTGGTCCTTTCGATTTCATGCCAAAATCCCCCCACCCCAGAAAGCAGGGGGAAATGGATGTTTGAGTCTGTGCTGTGTTAAGCCAAACCCAGGTGGGGTGGGCTGGAAACCTAACCCCAGGTGGGCAAAGAAACCTGGCCCCTCCCAGGAGGTAGGCTGGAAGCCCAAACCAAGGTGGGCAGGGTCAAAATTCCACTCTCAGTTCCTGTCCACAGCCCTCTGTAAGAGGGTCAACTTCCTGCCTCACTCTTTCTCCTGCCTTTGCTTTTCTTTTTTGATTTTTATGGAGGTTATAACTCTGCACAGCTATAAATGCTGTGGTTGAAAATTCCTGATTCTGATAGAGGAGAATATTATGTGGTTCAGTCCACTACATACTCCACCCCTTATCCCACACTATTCTGTATCATGCTCAACAGCAGTTAACATCATAACCTATATACAATTTGCTGTGCATTCTCACCTAGAGTGAGATTGTTGCGTGGCACACAATAAACATTTCCATCTTTCTGCACTATCCACCAGGTAGATCCTGGGCCATGGGTGAAAGCAATCCCACTAATGGGTTTGCGTTGACCTGGGGCAGGACTAACCCAAACCTTTTTCCCTAGGATATTCTTTACATGTACCACAGGAACTTTATCACTTTCTGCAGCAGGTGGCAGCTTGGATTGGGCAGGGTGGGCCTGGTTAGTAGATCCTGTGGTGTTGACCAGCCAGGTGGCTTGTGCTAAATGTGCATTCCAGTGTTTGAAGTCCCTCCTCCTATTGCTTTCAGATAGGTTTTTAGCAGGCTGTTGTAACGCTCAACTTTGCCAGCACCCTGGAGTGTGGCAAGGGATGTGATGCACCCACTCAATGCCACGCTCCTTGGCCCAAGTGTCTGTGAGGCTGTTTCAGAAAGGAGTTCCATTACCAACTCAATTCTTTCTGGGGTGCCATGTCACCACAGGAGCTGTTTTTCAAGGCCCAGGATGACGTTTTGAGCAGTGGCATGGGGCACTGAATATGTTTCCAGCCATCCAGTGGTTGCTTCTACCATTGTAAGCACACAGTGTTTGCCTTGGCAGGTTTGTGGCAGTGTGATGCAATCAATCTGCCAGGCTGCCCTGTATTTCTGTCTCAGCCATCCCCCCACACACCATAAAGGCTTTATCTGCTTGGCCTGATTGATTGCAGCACATTTCACACTCATGGAAAACCTGTGCTGTAGTGTCCATAGTTAAGTCCACCCCTTGATCCTGAGCCCATCTCTATACTGCATCTCATCCTTGATGGCCTTAGGCATTGTGGGCCCATTGAGCTAGAAATAATTCACTTTTATGTTGCCAGCCTAGATCTACCTGAGCCACTTCAACGTTGCAGCTTGATCGACCTGCTGGTTGTTGTGATTGTTCTTCAGTGGCTCATCTCAGGGGCATCTACATGACATACTTTGACAACCAGGTTCTCTGTATTCTCCAGGAGCCCCAAACAACCAAGAGAGCCTGGGTTTGCTTCTTATTGGTGTGTGGAGACTTATCTGTGACCTTGTGGATGACGTCCATTGGGATTTGGTGACACCCGTCCTGACATTTTACCGATAAAAACTGGATCTTTCTTGCAGGTCCCCTGACCTTACTTTGGTTTATGGTGAACCTGGCCTTCAGAAGAATCTGGATTATCTTCCTCCCTTTCTCATAAACTTCTGTGTCACCCCACACAATGATGTCATCAATGCATTGCAAGTGTTATGGAATCGTAGAAGCACAGTTTGAATTGAATCTTACCAGGGAGGTTAAAGGGAACACTAAGAATTTCTACAGGTAGATTAATGGCAAGAAGACGACCAGGGAAGGTGTGGGCCCCCTCAGAAAGGAAACTGCTGAAATGCTCACAAGTGACGTGGAAAAGGCTGAGGTTCTCAATGACTTCTTTACCTCAGTCTTCACTGCAAGGGCCTCCTGCCACACTCCTAGAGTCATGGAAGATAACGGCAGGGACCAGGAGGAAGAACTGCCCATCGTAAGTGAAGATCAGGTTCGTGATCACCTGAGGAACCTGAAAGTGTTCAAGTCCGCCATGAGAGTGGTGAAGCCCTGGAATGGGTTGGCCAGGGAGGCGGCTGAGGCCGCATCCCTGGAGGTGTTTAAGACCAGGCTGGATGAGGCTCTGGGCAGCCTGATCTAGTGAGAGGTGTCCCTGCCCATGGCAGGGGGGTTGGAACTAGATGATCCTTGTGGTCCCTTCCAACCCTGACTGATTCTAGAATTATTAGAGCTGGAAAGGAACTCAAGGATTATCTAGGGCTGACCTCCCTGCCATAGGCAGGGACATCTCACACTAGATCAGGTTGCTCTGAGCCACATCCAGCCTGGCCTGAAAAAAACTCCAGGAATGAGGCTTCTACCACCTCCCTGGGCAACCGGTTCCAGTGTCTCACCACCCTCATGGGGAAGAATTTCTTCCAAACATCCAGTTGAAATCTACACATTTCTGTTTTTGCTACGATCCCTTCAGTTCTATCACTACCTGACACCCTTAAAAGTCCCTCAACACATTTCTTGCATTCTGGAGCTCCATGCCATTCCAGTGCAGTTTGGATCAGCCCGTGACAAATGGTGGGGCTGTGTTTTCAACCCTGGGACAGTCGATTCCAGGTATATTGGCCATCTCTCCATGCAAAGGCAAACTGTGGCCTGCGTTCTGGTGCTATGGGAACGGAGAAGAATGCATTAGCAATGTCAGCTGTGGCATACAATTTGGCTGCCTAAGACTGCAGCTGGTACTGAGCACGAGCATGTCTGGCACAGCAGCACTCACCACTGGTGTGACCTCATTCAGAGCAGGTATTTCACTGTCAGCTCCATTCACCATTAGACTTCCTTACTGGCCATATAGGGCTGCTGAAGGCTGAGTGAGTCTTAGAGATCACCTTTCATCTCTGCAGTTGTCAAATTAGTCTATAGATGAGGATCACAGAGTCCTGGTTGGTGCAATACTGTCTCTGGTGCACTGTTGCAGTGGCATTTGGTAGTTGTTTCTCTTTAACACCTAACAACTACACCACGGAGGACTCCCATGAAACACCACACAAGGCAGGAAACTGTTCCTCTATCTCCGTTTCTAAGGCAGCTCTACCAAAAGGCCACCAGTATCCTTTTGGATCTCTCTCAGGCCTTGTCCCCAAAGCCCAGCTCCTCAGCTGTGAGGAGCACCCCATGGAGTCAGTCCCATACTGCTGTGGTCACCATGAAGGAAGACCCAGGAGCATCCTGTGGCCCTCTCGTACTTACTTCTGACCATGGTCAGTGCAATGGTGATCCCAGCCTGAAACGGGAGCCTGTGTAGGAGATGGAGGGGGAAGGAAGCTGCTGAAAGGGACTTTTTGAACTGAGTTCCCCCGTTCTGTGGATGAACAATCAGAGCACTCAGTATTAAGAGAGGAGAGCAAATACTTCTAGTTCTACTGAAGGTGGATTGGACATAATGGAGCAAGGTCAAAGGACCTGCACAGGAGAAGCATTTCTTGGAAGAAAAAAAGACGAGTAGACATTGCCAGATCCCTGTGGATAGGATCAAAGGTACCAAGGACTGTCCTCCCCAGTGTGGCAGCAGAACACAGTGTTACCCCACCATGAAGCCCCCCTGCATGGTCCTTCCCTCTGCAGACACGCAGCAGAACAGGAGGAGTTTGTTGCCCTGGAGAAGCTGGCAGTGAGTGGGAGACAAGAAGAGGCTTCAGCACAACCTAAGGCAGAGCAGGGAGATCTGATGCATGGCTGCAAACACTTAATGCAACCTTGTGTCACTGCACAGCCAGGCTGAAGATCTTCCTGACTCACAGCCCTGAGTAAGGTTGCTCCTCCTGCAACTCCTGGGAGCATTTGCAGGAGAATGGATGAGACAGAAATCTGGGATGGGATGCAGCAGAACTTTAAATGAGTCAAATGTGGGAACCAGGGTGGAGAAGGGTGGGAGTTCCAAGCAGGGGCAGCAGGGACTGTATGTCCATGGCTGTAGGGGAAGCTCCAGGAGCTTGTCCATCTGCCCGCCCCACAGAGGGAGTAGGGCCAGCAGGTCCTCCCTAGGCTGGTTTCTGCTGCTGCTGGCGGGCCAGGGCAGCAGAAGGGAAGGAGGCCACGGGAGGGCCAGGAGAGAGTGTCAGAGGGCAGAGGCAGGCATGGGCAGTGCTGTGCCAGAGCCAGGCTGGCCCTGTCCTTTGGCAAGGGCTGCTGGGCTTGCTCATCCCCTCGGAAAGCAGCAAGAGGATGCTGTGTGCCCAGGGCAGAAGCGTCAGGGTGGGCCCTGGGGGCCTTGCCCAGGGCCCTGGGCAGCAGCTCTAGCAGGGCAGGCAGGAGCCACGGCCCAAGCCGGAGAGGCCAGAGAGCCAAAGCCCCCGGAGCTGATGGGCACCCCCTGAGAGCTGAGGATGCTGCCACGGCAGCGGAGGTGGAGGAGCCCACGGCGGTGCTCTGTGGGAAGGAGCTGAGGATGGGGGCCGGGCAAGGTCACCAGCACAGCAGGAGGTCAATGACAACGTGGAGTCCTGGCACTGCCTGACACAGGGCTCATTGCAGCTGTGGCCAGCGGGGTTGGCCGCAGGGCTGGCAGGGCTGGCAGGGCCTGAAGCAGGACATGGCTGGGGCCGGAGATGAACCTGGTGGAGAGGACAGGGGGAAAGCAGAGAGTGAGAGCTCGCAGAGGACAAGCCTGAATGCTCACTGAAGGGAAGGAAAGTCGTGAGCTGGAGGAGAGTGCTGGAGGCTGAGTAGGGAGTCCCACCTGTCTCACCTTCCCTCAGCCTAAACGAGCCCTGCTGAGAGTGACCAAACCAAGGGTGTGCTCAGCCCTGGCACAACTTTTGCACCTTCCCCCTCCACTCAAATCAGCTGCAAGAACTCAGATAGGACCTAGGAGCAGGTATGGGCTGAGCTGTCCCAAAGGAAGACTACAAGAAGAGTGCAGTGGAGGTAGGCCTGTACTCACCTTGTTCCAAGGAGAGGGAGGCCAGAGGAGTGGATGAGAGAGTGAGCAGAAGGAGTCTCTTTTATACTGCTGCTGCACCGCCCCAGGCCCACAGGCACTGCACCTGGGCAGCAGTTTTCCAGCAGACTCAGCTCCTAAGCCAAACCTCCCAGCCCATGGCACAGCCTGGCCTCTGGCTTCCTCCAGGCTGCCATTTCACTTCCTCATTTCAGATGCCTGCTCAGCCAGGCCAGCTCCTTTCATGTGCTTGCTTGAGAGGCCAAGGGATTGGCTGTGCCAATGGTTTCTGGTCTCTTCCCCTTTGCTCTGTGGACAATGTTTGCCAGGCTGAGGGTGCAGGGCTGGGATTAGGAAGGGAAAGCACACGGGTCTGTGAGTGCCCTGCTGGCAGGGGGGGCTCAGACCTTCTTCTTCCATGCATGTTGACAACAAAAGCTGAAGGAGGAAGCTGTACTGGGGAGAGGAGATGCAGGAAAGGTGGAGATACTCCAAGGGGTTTTGGCCTTGGTCTGTACCGGCACAAAGGGAAGTGAAGGGATCAGGATATGGACATTCTCTGGGAAGTTCAGCATAGGAAAGCCTTCCTGGAGCAGAGGACAGGCAGGTGTGGATCCTTGATACAGATGGTAGAGACAGGAGTATGTGAGATCTAATACACTCCTGTCAGCAAATGTTGTGCCTCTCATGTAAGCAAAGCTTTTGGTGCTGTCTGCTGCAAGAATGCTTAGAGCTAAGGGACTGTCCCCCAGGAGGATTCTGGTGTGACAAAGGAGAGTGGATGAGGGTTTGACTCGGAAAGGAAGAACCTTTTGTATCAGGGAGGACTGGAGACTGCATTAATCTGCAGTCTTAGAGGCCTCAGCTCTCCTCTGTGATGAGAGGGGGTGAGCCTTGGGGAGAACCTTGGGCAGTGGGAGGGTTGAGATCCACAGGCCTCATCTCCTAGCCAGAGAGCCCAGGCGGTGCTGAGGAGCTCTCCTGGATGCTCCATGGAGTGATGGAAAAGGTTGGAAAGCCACTGGCTGGGACCCATCCCTGGTCTCATCTGGTAGGTATTCTCCTGGCATTAGGGCTTCATCATGCCAAGGCCACAAAGCCCTCCTCAGCCTGCAGCACAAAGCAGAAGCGTTAGGGAAGCAAGGAACTCCCCAGTAAATGAGAGAGGTCAGGATCCTGGGGTTGCACATGCCTGGGGATGCTGAGGGAGGTGACGTGCTCAGGAGCACCATGGAACAAGAAGAAGTCTCAGAGCACATCAAGGAGGAGATTCACTTCCCTGCCCTGCAGGCATGGAGGCAGCTGGCAGGAGTCCCAGGGGCCAAGGGAATGCCTCCAGCAGCCAAGCTTCAGGGACAGCCTCTCCCTCTCCGTGGCCACCCACTCTCAGTGAGCTGTCTGCAGGTCCCTGTCCTATGAAGGGCTGGATCCCCTCTGGCCAGGGCAGCTCCACCCATAACCCAGGAAAAGTGCTCCAGGCTCTGGGCTGTACCTGAGTACACAACTTGAGGCGCCCAGATGGCTTTTGCCCTTGGCACGACCTCCTTGTAAGAGCTCCCACAACCCAGTGCCTTGCAGGCTGGTTCTCACGTGTTGAAAAAGCCTCTGCTCTGGCCAGGGGCCAAAGCGCATGGGGTGTGAGGAGGGTGAGCTGAGCCCCAGCACCGCTCTCGTGTGGGGAGGAGGGACCTGACTCCACCAGGCTGCTTGAGGAATTGAGAGTGCTCCCTGTTCAGCCTCCTGAAGGCAGCCATTGGAGACCCCAGAGACTGCCACCAGAGGGGATGACTTTGTCCGCTCAAGCAGGAAAGGACAAAGGGGGCAGGATGCACGGTGCCATCAGGCCTGGGAGCAGTTGTGTGCCCAGGATGATCCTCCCTGACAGGGATCTCTGCGGCCTTAACAGTGATGGCAAACAAGCTCCCCAGATTTGCCCACACCCATGTCCCCTGCCTGCACACAGCCCTCCAGCACTTGGAGCACAGCTTCTGCCTGCAGCGATGCATTCCTGCAGGCCAAATCCTTGGCTGTCTCATGCTGGCACTTCAAAGCATCCTCTGTGGCGCAGTGGTCCCCTCAGCAATGAGGAAGTGAAATGGCAGCCTGGAGGAAGCAACGGCCAGGCTGTGCCATGGGCTGGGAGGGTTGGCTTAGGAGCTGAGTCTGCTGGAAAATTACTGCCCAGGTGCAGTGCCTGTGGGCCTGGGGCGGTGCAGCAGCAGTATAAAAGAGACTCCTTCTGCTCACTCTCTCATCCACTCCTCTGGCCTCCCTCTCCTTGGAACAAGGTGAGCCTGCAGGCCTTTCTGCTCCTCCTGCTGCTGCTGCTTGTTTTCCTTCACCTTGTTCCCCAAGCTGTGACAACTAGCTGCTTGTCGAGGGAGAGGGAAGGGAGTAGAAGTGATGCATGGAAGGAAGTTGGGGATTTG
The DNA here is from genome assembly GCA_015227895.2 of Colaptes auratus. Lineage (NCBI taxonomy): Eukaryota > Metazoa > Chordata > Aves > Piciformes > Picidae > Colaptes > Colaptes auratus. Next base: position 5,011,750 of record JAAWVA010000042.1, on the reverse strand, counting down.
ACTGAGGTGTCTGCGGGGCTGGGGCCAGGCAAGGATTTCTTTGGGCTCAGTTGCTTTTGGCAGAGCTCTTTTGGGCTGAGGGAAACAGGAAGCCTGTGGACCTCCTGACACCATCACTACCTCTTGACTCCAGCTCCCTCCTTGACCCTCTCACCGTGGTGTAACAAATTGCTGCTCACCCTTCCCTCAAATTCTCTTTCCCCCTCTCCTCTCTCCTAGGTTCATCTGCAGCTCCAGCCATGTCCTGCTACAGGCCCTGCCAGCCCTGCGGCCCCACCCCGCTGGCCAACAGCTGCAATGAGCCCTGCTGTGTGAGGTGCCAGGACTCCACCGTTGCCATCCAGCCCTCCCCCGTGGTGGTGACCCTGCCCGGCCCCATCCTCAGCTCCTTCCCACAGAGCACCGCCGTGGGCTCCTCCACCTCCGCTGCCGTTGGCAGCATCCTCAGCTCTCAGGGGGTGCCCATCAGCTCCGGGGGCTTTGGCCTCTCTGGCCTCTCCGGCTTGGGCCGTGGCTCCTGCCTGCCCTGCTAGAGCTGCTGCCCAGGGCCCTGGGCAAGGCCCCCAGGACCCCACCTGATGCTTCTGCCCTGGGCACACAGCATCCTCTTGCTGCTTTCCGAGGGGCTGAGCAAGCCCAGCAGCCCTTGCCAAAGGACAGGGCCAGCCTGAGCTCTGGCACAGCACTGCCCATGCATGCCTGTGCTCCTTGACACTCTCTCCTCCCTCTTTGGTGGCTTTCTTCTCTTCTGCTGCCCTGGCCTGCCAGCAGCAGAAATCCAGCCTGCTCCCTCTGCGCCGCAGGCATATAGCCTCAGCTGGGATTTACACCACAGCAATGGATGTCAAGTTATTGTCTCACTTTTCACTGGAACTGATCTGAGCTGTTTGTTGTGGGTTTGTTTTGACTTAATAAAATTCTGCTGCAGCCCAACCCAACACTCTTCTTCACCCTTATCCTTGCAGAGTTTGTCCAGTTATGACTGGGGAGAAAGGATTCGCTCATTGGAGTTTCTGGGTTAGAGTCATTGGAGTACGTGGTGAGAGAATGTTCAGTTCTCCCCCCACACAAGGAAACTACGGCTAACTCAGTCAGAGAAGCAGAAATGAATATGAGCTATATTTACAAGCAGGATGAAATGCAGATGGATATATACACAATATACAGTATTTACAATATATACAGAAACATACAGCAAAGAACGTAATACAACAAAACTCCCTCCTCCAGCCTGGAAGGTCCACCCCCATACCCTCTCTCCCCCACTACCTCTCCTTTTTCCCTTGTGTTGAGGTGGAACCTCCTGTGCTGTACCTTACATCCATTGCTCCTTGTCCTATCCCAGGGAGCAAGTGAGCAGAGCCTTTCCCCTCCCTCCTGACCCCCAAGCCCTCAGATGTTTATAAACGTTTATTAAATGCCCTCTAAGTTTTCTCTTTTCCAGACTAAACAGCCCCAGGTCCCTCAGCCTCTCCTCACCAGGCAGTGCTGCAGTCCCCTAATCATCCTTGTTGCCCTCCACTGGACTCTCTCCAGCAGATCCCTGTCCCTCATAAACTAGGAAGCCCAAAACTGAACATAGTACTGAAGATGAGGTCTCACCAGGGCAGAGTAGAGGGGGAGGAGAACCTCCCTCCATCTGCTGGACGCACACCCCAGGATCCCATTGGCCTTCTTGGCCACCAGGGCACATTGCTCTCCTGTGGATAACTTGTTATCCGCCAGCACTCGAAGGTCCCTCTCCGCAGATCACCTCCCAGCCTGTACTGCTGCAGTTTATTCTTCTTCCCCAGGTGCAGGACTCTGCACTTGTCCTCGTAGAACCTCATTTGGCTCCTCTGTGTGCAGCTCTCAGTCTGTCCAAGTCTCTGAATGGCCTCACAGCCTTCACATGTTTCAGCCAAGCCTCCCAGTTTGTATCATCAACAAACTTGCTGAGCAGACTCTGTCTGTCTGTCTGTCTGTCTCTCTGTTCCCTCCTCAATGTCATTGATGAAGAGGTTGAACAGCACCGGTCCCAGAACTGATCCCTGGGGGACTCTACTGGTTACAGCTCTCCAGCTGGACCTGGCACCATTGACCACCACTCTTTGAACTCTATATTGTAACCAGTTTCTAATCCACCTCACTGTCTGCTCTTCCATCCTACACTTCCTGAGCTTGCTCACTAGAATGTCGTGGGAGATGGCATCAAAGGCTTTGCTAAGGTCAAGGTAGACTACATCCACAGCTCTCCCTGCATCTCCCCATTCAGCTATGGCATCAGAGAATGCTATCAGATTAGTCAAGCAGAATTTCCACCTGGTAAATCAACACTGACTACTCCTGAAAACCTTCTTCTCTCCCAAGTGCCTTGAGATGCCCTCCAGAATGAACTGCTCCATCGGCTTACCTTGAACATATTATCCCTCCTACTGGTTCTTTGACCTTGTAGCTAGGAAGCTGTTACGGGGTGCTCCTGTAGCAGTTTGGGCTGGGTGCACTCTGCTGTGTTCATATGAGGGATGCTTCCTGTGTCCAGGAGTCCAGCCCAGTGGGTGGACACAGGAAGCCAGGTACTTCATCCCATAATACCCTGCTCCCCTATAAGATCTCAGCGGGGTCCTGGCACTTCCTCTTTTCTTCCCTCCCTGCCACCCAGTAACTGGGAGAGAGATGCCCTCCCAGGGGGATGGGCAATCTCAGATCTGGCCAGCTGAGATTAGCCTAGCAGTGGAAGGGGGGGGAGGGAGGGGGGAAGAAAGAGCCCTGGGGGTTTTGGGTGTAATCCTCAGGTGGGGATGGGATATTTCTGGGTGTGTTTTGGGATCTCTTTTGTCACTGTGCTTCTGGCTCTCTGTAAACATTCACCGCTTTCCATTTAAACTTTCCACCACTTTTGCAATCCACTTGTCTGAGTCATTATTTTTGCCTGTGGGGGGGAGGGGATCTGCCTCAACTCGTCACAGCTCCAAACCCCCCTTTTCCCACCTCAGAGGAGGTTTGAAAGGGGAAAGACAAAGGCGTGAAATAGCCTTCCCTTCCCCTAGGGACAGGTAAACTGCACCCATTCTTCCCGCCAGGGTGGAGGTCCCTCACAGGTATTGACCTGTGGGGGAAGTCTGCTGGGTTTGGAAGCTATGATTAGCAGGGTTCTTCATGCACAGTATACTTTGGCCCTGGACACATTGTCTAGTAATGCCCTCTAGAGTGGGCAGAAAGTGGTTGGGGCTCTTGCTCTCATTTTCCGCTCACTCCCATTTTTGCTCATCCTCGACTCACTCTGCATTTGCAGTGAAATTGAAGAAACCAGCACTTGGACCTGGCTTCTCCCTGGACCTGCCTGCCCTGGGGTCCTGCTCTCTGCCTGCTGCTGGAGTGACCCTGCCTGCCATGAAACTGCAGTTTTCTTGCACTGTTCAGACAGTGCTACTGCACGAGCTTCCCCTTGTGGCAGCTGTGTCTACTGACACTTCGATTTTGGTGGGTCCCTTTCCTTCGGATTTGTGCCGTTACCTACAAACTGGATTATAAAACCTTCAGTTCTGGAGCCTGCCATTGAAGAGAGACCTAGGGACCATCTCCAAATTCCTGCCCTGTCCTCACGAGTAAACTGGAATTCTTATACTTTCCCTAAGGTCCTGGCTTGCCCCTGGTTGTATAAATGGGGTGAATCTATCTTGTGGCTTAGCCGTTTCCATTTTCTGAATTCTCTAAATTGTACTCAAGTTGCCCATAAGCATCCTGGTAGAATTTGCAACCAAACAGAACCTGTAAATAATTTAATCAGTTTTGTACATAATTTTGGGGTGGGGTTTTTGGGAAAAATAAACATAACTTTATTTTTTTGTAATTCTCACCTTCTTAATTTAACCCAAATCAAATAATTTCTGGCGCAGTGTGGCATGGGTTTTCCTATAGTTGAATTACAATACAATACAATACAATAAATCCAGGTTGGAAGAGACCTTCAAGATCATCGTGTCCAACCTATCAACCAATCCAATCCACCTAAACAAACTAGATCATGGCACCCAGTCCCCTATCAAGTCTCCTCCTGAATACCTCCAATGATGGTGACTCCACCACCTCCCTGGGCAGACCATTCCAATGGGCAATCACTCTCTCTGTAAAGAACTTCCTCCTAACATCCAGTCTAAACTAGTGACAGGCCGCCAGCCAGATGTGGCACCATTCACCACCACTCTCTGGGCTCAGCCTCCAGCCAGTTCCTAACCCAACGCAGTGTGCTCCCATCCAAGCCATGGGCTGCCAGCTTGGCCAGGAGTTTGCTGTGGGGGACGGTGTCAAAGGCCTGGCTGAGGTCCAGGTAGACCACATCCACAGGCCTCCCCACATCCACCAGGCGGGTCACCTGATCATAGAAGGAGATCAGGTTGGTCAGGCTGGTCAGGCAGGACCTGCCCTTCCTAAATCCATGCTGGCTAGACCTGAGCCCCTGGCCATCCTGTAAGTGCTGTGTGATTGCACTCAAGATGACCCGCTCCATAATCTTGCCTGGCACTGAGGTCAGGCTGACAGGCCTATAATTCCCTGGCTCTTCCAACTGGCCCTTCTTGTGGATGGGACCTCTCCAGTGAGCCAGGACTGCTGAAAAATGATGGAGAGCGGCTTGGCCATCTCATCTGCCAGCTCTCTCAGCACCCTAGGATGGATCCCATCCGGTCCCATGGACTTTTGGGGGTCCAAGCGGCTGAGAAGATCCCTAACAATCCCATCCTGGAACAAAGGAGAACTATGCTGCTCCCTGGCTCCTTCTGCCAGCTCTGCAGGCCAGCTGTCTGGAAGACATTCTGTCCTGCTAGTAAAAATTGAGGCAAAGAAGGTGTTAAGCACCTCTGCCTTTTCTTCATCCTTTATTACAACATTCCCCTCCATGCCCACCAAGGAGTGGAGGTTGTCCCTGCCCTTCCTCTTGCTATTAATATATTTATAGAAGGACTTTTTGTTGTCCTTCACAGCAGAGGCCAGTCTAAGTTCTAAATGGGCTTTTGCCTCCCTCATTTTCTTCCTGCATGTCCTAGCAACATCCCTAAACATTTCATGGGTTGCCTCCCCTTTCTTCCAAAGATGATACACCCTCTTTTTTTCCCTTAGTTCCTTTAGAAGTTGATTGACCATCCAGGCTGGCCGTCTGCCCCGGCGGCTCATCTTCCGGCACGTTGGCACAGCCTGTTCCTGCGCCATCAAGAGCTCTTCCTTGAAGTAGGTCCAGCTCTCCTGGACCCCTTTATTTTCTTCCATAAAAAAGGATATATCATTACTGGAATGGATTTGGCTTGGGCAAATGAAAATTGTAAAATCCTAGAGCAGATTAAAGTGAAATTAGCTGAAAATGCTGAGGATTTGCTCTGTGATTCAACAGCTGAACACTATGCTGTGATCCTAGGCGCACCGATAGTCCAGGCACAGGACAAATTTGCAATTCATGAGGATAAAAGTTTGGGTTTTGGAAAAGGAATTAAGGGATGAAAAGGCTCAAAACCAGAACTTGTGGGAAACTATGGACATGCATGTGGTGGTGAGAGGTTCAGTTGTCCCCCACACACAAAGAAACCACGGCTAACTCAGTTGGAGAAGCAGAAATGAATAAGCTATATATACAAGCAGGATGAAATGCAGATGGATATATACACAACATACAGTGTTTACAATTTATACAGAAAATATACAGCAAAGAACGTAACACAGTAGACCTTTCCCTCCTCCAAGGAAGGAGGGGTCCCCCCAACTATACCCCCTTCTTCCCCCTTCCCCTCCCGCCTTTTTTCTCAAAAAGGGTTAGAGAGAGAAAAGGCAATTATTAAGGAGGAAATTCTGTTAGCTCAAAGCGTGTGCAAGAATTAGTTTCTTCTCTGGTAAGTTGAAGGTCAGCACCTGCCAGCACAGACAGAAAACAGCTGTTGCTCAGAGAGACTGAAGCAGACAGACTGACTGAACTGACTGAGATTCAAACTAAATAAAGCTAAAATTTAAAGTTGCATTCTACCAATCTGCCAATGAAATTCATTTAGACTTATCTTTGTTTTCATTCTTCCACCAAAACATTCAGCCAGAGTGTTCCAGTAACTGTCCCTTTCTAAAAGGCACAGCCTAAAACTGTCACAATGCACATTAAAGCATTTTCAGATGCCTTAAAGGCACAAGTGGAAGTGAGAGCTGTGCTGGGCTCAGCAGACAACCAGCCAGCAATGCCCCCCCTGCACATGAATTTAGTGATTCAGAACTGCAGGAACAGTCATTTTCCTTAGATAATGCTGGGGAAGATGACCCCAGTGAATTGTGCAGAAGAGACTCTGTTGTTGTTACTGAGGACCCCGTAGTGTCTGTCCCCAGTCTGACTGCACGGCTAGCATATTGGGCCAGCAGTTTTCACCTGGTGTACAGAGGTGAACCATTAGAGTTGGAGGTTACCAATTCCTCTGAACTGATCAGGGCACTTCGTAAGCTGCCTGCATACAGGCAATCTGTGACAAGGGGAAATATGAATCCCCATTAAGTGCACCGGTTGACACTGATCGGTTACACCCTCTGAGGCGCGGGTTGCCTGACGGTTTGCAGGGCTGTGCCTCAGCAAATATGGAGGCAATCGAACAAGCAATAGAGAAAAATTGCAAATGGAACGCTGCCCGGGAACACGTCCTGACGTGGCTGAGCTGCTGCTGGCCTTGTCTGCGCATGGCCACAAATCCAGCTTTTGTGACTGCAGACTCAAACGCTCAGGCAAGAGAAGCCACGGTGGTCCTGGTAAAAGCAAAGCTGAGGCAGTTTCATGGGACAAGTGAGCAGTTCATGTTGTAGAGCCGTGCCCTCCTGCAACGAGTCCCCCTAGCAGCCCAGATACATATAGGCGCTGCCACTACAGACCAAAGAGGGGCAGGGACCAGGGCAAGGAGAGAAACTGCTCGTATGCAGCCCACAGGTCTTATGCACCCCGAGAGGGCTGGTACAAGCAGATGCTATCTCTGGGGGTGCCTGAGGTAACCATAAAGTCAGTGACTGACTGGCAAATTAAAATCTTAGTGCTTTCACTAAGAAACAAAAGCAGGTTTAGCCCCAGTGAGCCCAGGAGCTGCAGCCCCCCCACGGAGACGTCTCCTGCTTCTCCAGAGAAGGGAGTTAACCCTTTTACTGCCTAACAGCAGGAGACTACGGGAGGTGGTGAAGGGAGCAGGCCAGCTCCACATCTTCACTAAAGTATGCCAGCTCTTAATTGACACAGGTGATCAAATAGGTGTCCTAAATTTAGACTTGGCAAAGGGCCTGGGGATCCAGCCATCCCATAATGAGATAAAAATACTGGGTGTTACCAGAGCACCTAATATTTGCTATTTAGCAAAAACAAGGGTGTGGCTTCCAGCACATAAATGGACAACCTTGGTGGAGGTAGCTCTTTGCCTGTACCTGGGGAATATATTGAGAATCAATGGCCTGATCATAGTATTATAGTATCAGTCAGGATTGGAAGGGACCTCAAGGATCATCTAGTTCTAACCCCCCTGCCATGGGCAGGGACACCCCACACTAGATCAGGCTGGCCAGAGCCTCATCCAGCCTGGGCTTAAACACCTCCAGGGATGGGGCCTCAACCACCTCCCTGGACGACCCATTCCAAGAGGCATGCAAATGTCTCTAAGGGTGGCTGGAATAAGACTATCTTGGGTAGTCTTTCCTGTAAATAACCATTGAGGAACTTATGGCAGACCCAAGATCAAAGCCTTCTGTGCAGCCGAGCCTGTAGTGGACGCTGACCACATGTCAGGAGGGACCAAGGATAAGTCCTTGTCCCAAATTCAAGTGGGCCAACCTGTGCTGTTTAAACTGCCCTCTCTATAGGGGTTGTGCCCATGACATTGGCTAAGCCCAGGGGCTTATATGCCTGGGAAGCCCTGGATGCCAATGGCCGGACCCACAGCAGCAGTGTGCAGTGGATGGTCCCCAAACTATTAACTGTCAAGCCTGGCTACTATGTCCTGAGGATCTGGTTCCAGCATGTCAACCAGTACCTCACCAGCACCTGGGAGAGGGAGAACAAGAACCAGCTACATGGGACGGAGACACATCATGTGAGTGGCCAATGCCTGACTGCATCAGCACCGGAGAGTATGACCTCCAGTCACAGACTCATAGCAGCCAAGGCTCTACCATGAACTTTATTAATGCTCTGCCATGGACTCCACATACAGAGCAATCAATTACTTGCTTATGTGACTGTGTAGCATTGTTAAGCATTGTTGTTGCTATTGTTATTATTTGGAATATGGGAGAAATGATAACTTACAAATAGCACACAATTCCTAGACAAATCTGTCCACAGCCACTGGAGTGGAGTGTTACAGGGTGATCCACCCCCCCCCTTCCCACCTCCATCAGCAGAGGTTTGAATGGGGAAAGACAAAGGCACCAAATTGCCTTCCAAGGTGCAAAATTGCCTTCACCTTCCATGGGTGTCCATTCTTCCTGCAGGCTTTGAGGAGACAGAAATGTCCAGGATGAGAGGCTGAGGGACATTCCTGGTTAAGGCATTTGTCTTGCAAAGCAACCACTAAGTGTCCTGAGGTTCTGCTTGCCAGGAGTGGCTGCACAGCACCTGATAGTGGCAGGAAGAGAAGAAATCTTCTGACTTTGCTTCTGCAGCTCTTTGCTTTTCTTCCTGAAACTGCCTTTGCTTGACCCACCAGAACTGCATTTTATTTTCTCTTCCCTTTCCAGTTGAGGAGAGGAAGTGACAGAGTGTGGTGGTGGGCACCTGGCCACCAGAGAAGGTAAAGCCCCCACAGCCTTCTTGGTGATTTATGGGGGGCTGGAGCCAGTGTCAGCCTGAGCTGCTCATGTCCAGCTGCAGCAGTCCCTGGCTGGCAGTCTGTGGTGTAGCTCAGGCAGCCTGCTGGCTGCACTGTTCAGCTCTGCATCTGACTGAGCCTGGCAACAGGCTCATAGAGCCAAAGGCTTTGCCCTGGCATTGAGGCCCTGCTGTGCTGGGGGAGCTGTGGAGTGGAGAGGAGGAGGGAAGACAGCTCCCGCTTCCCTTCTGGGCCTGCTGGGGCTGGTTTTGTTGCGCAGGCTCCTGAGGTCCTTGCTCTCCCTTGCATGAGCTGTTCAGTGCTGTTCATGACTACTCCTTGGGCTGATGGAGCTGTGTGGGATCCAGAGCTGTGGTGTTTCCTCGAGAATTCTGAGCAATCTCCCCAAATGTCTTTCCCATCTGCTTCAAGGATGCAGA